>WBMZ01014186.1:0-345266 GCA_013400975.1 Atrichornis clamosus | reverse complement strand
CCCCTTTCTTCCCCCCATCCACCCACCCCACCCCAGGAGGCTTTGTGGAGAACTACAGAACAAGGAAAATAGGTAGAGGTTGGAACTCCTGCGACTTAGACCCCAATGGGACTTGTATAGGACTTGTCCATCCAAACTTTGCACAGGTGAGAGGTAGAAGGGAAAACTGGGCTTGCAGTGGAGAGAACTTACTCGGAGATGAACAAAGACATACTGAGGAGATGAGAAGTGAAAATGTTAAGCAGTTAAGAGGAAGATTTTGTCTAAATATTAAAAGGCGCTGGGAAAGCAACTGAATTCCGCCTGGCTTTACAGCTTCCATTCAGACCAATTTTTTTTTGCTCTGCTCCGGCTTGGCTCCTTGGCTCCGTGTGTTCAAGGGGAAACCTTAGGGCTGTGCATGTTGGCTGCAGGGGGCATCAGGGCAGAACTCCTCCAGCTGAAAGACACTGTAGTGCCTGAGGAGCTCAGGATGCTCTGGAATCCCCACCTGTCTTCATGAGCGTTGTTGTATGCCCCCCTCGGGCTGTCAGCAAACACAAATAAAGGGCAGGTTCCAATTAAAAATGCACAGGGTCATTGTAATGTATCTAAAGAGGCTCTCCGTGTTGTACTGCTGGCAGCCTAGTGCCGGTTTCATCTCAGTGAGATGTACCGAACCGAAAAGCGAAGCCCTTTCTGGAGCGCAGCTTTGTTGGGCTTTGCTCTCCGTCGTTTTCAACTCGCCTCAAAGCAAGGCCGAACCTCTGAAGGTTGAGTTGGCAGCTCTGGCCCCGAGTGTTCGTGTCCTGCCCTCCGGAGGGGTCAGCGTGCTGCGGGTGTGAGCACTGCCGGCGGGGTGTGCTCTCCGTCCCGTGGTGGGCAGGGGAGGGGGCGGCGCCTGAGAGCAAAGGACTCTCCCCGTCCCTCTCAGAGGCTGCGCTGCCGAAGCTGAGGGACCGCTCTCAAGGTGAAGGGGATTTGCATCAGCAAAGCAGGGATGAGCGCTGGTCCTTTGCCTCAAGCAAGCTTCCCTCGTGTTTGAAGGCTTTGAGCCTGGTGCTGGGAGGTCATTTGACTGACTTGCACATTCCTGCAATACCTGAGTGCTTGCTGAATTTCACTGTCTAGCTGCTATTCAAGGCAGAAACCAAAACCAGGGTATAATTAATATATAAAAGCCTGTTTTCTTTGCCCCAGGCTTGTTTCTAGTTTGTTTGTTTCAGTACATTTCAATGTGTATTTCGTTTGGTTCACTGATTCCAAACCAATGGCTGGCATCAATACATAAAGCCTCGCAATCACTTTGCCTCTTTCATGTGTGACTGCCTCAGAAAAGGTGGCTCAGAGCACTAGAAATGTCAGCTACAAGCATTTCTGGGGGCTGCAGCTCTCCTTGTGGGGGTAGACTTGTAAAAAAGCTTTGGCAGTGGGATGAGTTTGTTCTCCTGGGTCCAGGGGACTGTGAAAGTGACTGCTACTATTCTGAAATAAGTTTATCTCCTGGACCTGATCCTTTTGCTGTATGTCACTCTAGTTTATGAAAATGAGGTGTTTATTCCTTGGGGCTCTTGGGTATTTGTATAGAATAAATTGAGGTTTCTTCACACAGGTTTGATTAAAAAGAAAGATGAGATTGGCGTTGCTTTGAGAACTGCTGAGCAACAGGCTTAACTAAAACTGCTTAAACTTAGGGAGGTCTCAGGATGTTGAGGAGTGAGGGGGATTGCTGATGAAGGGAGGGTCTCTGAGGTTACCTCCCTCATGCAAGGTAATCCATTACTAATCCTCTTGAGTCGTATAGAGTATTTAGGAGTGGTGACTGCACATCCCATTTTGGACCATAACTTGATTTTTTTTATGTCAATGTATTTAAATTAGTGCTTGGTCAGAACCTGGTCTGTTCCAAAATTCTGTAGTTTTCATGATATATTTTCTTTTCATATCTCCAAAGACCAGAAATCTAGGATACTGAGGGTTACCAGTAAGAAGAGCAGCCTTTCCCAATCTGGTAGTATCCTGGTTGAGACCAAGTGTTTTTAGAGGTTTACAAAACCCTCCTACTCTTTGTCTTGAAGTAATGCCTTTGCCTAGTGATTATTTAGATATGATTTGCTAAAAGCATAAAATGATATTCTACTTCCTTCCACTTTCTTGTGCTTTATGTGAACACTCTTAACAGGTCACCCAAGCAGCCTGTTCTCTGTCCTACCTCTCCTTAAAATCCTGAAATTTTGAGTTTTGCAGAGGCTGATGAATGCAACTGTGACGTTTTAAGTGCACAGTGGCACAACTGCAGTTCCCACATTTTTCCTTAAAAGTGCTCCTTTGTCATGGAACACTTACCCAAATGTGTGGTAACGTATAAGTCAGAGAGTTTATGGTTTTATTTTAAGATATTTCACATGAGTTCACACTTGGTTAACTTAAATGCATCTGCCCAGTACTTTTAGATATAAAAGGTCAGTGAGGTTCACTCTGATTTTCTTCTTGACTTGGTTAAATACATAACTGCAGCTTAAGGTCATCAATCTTAAATAGAAACTTGGTGAAATGAGATGCCAGCAAGAGTGAATGGGGGATACTGGTGATTCTGCTTTGTGGGAGCTCGTGGGATCCCAGCAGGACCAGTCCAAACCCAGGATTTTGGTTTAATAGGTAACTTTGCACACTTTATATTTAGTTTCAGTCCCAGTGCTAAACAAAACCTCACCTTTCCTCTAGTTAGAACAAAGCAAAGCTTTCAAAGCTTTTACAAATGGGAAATAAGGTTTTACTTTAAAGACTTACGTGTTCCTAAAGGATTTCCAAATGTCGTATTTCCAAGTGCAGAATTTTCCTTTATGGCTTTTCTTTGTATGTGTTGTTTTTATGTTATTTTGAAAAGACACCCAACGCGCTGCAAAACAATCCTTTAAACAAGGAGGAAGACCAAAAGACAAAATTCTAAATTTCATGTGGAAATGAATAATTCTTTTTATGACCCAAATACTTCCATAAGTCAGAGTCACTTCTAAGTACTTTTCTCAGTAGAATTAAGAAACTGTAATGGGTTGACTCCATCAGCAATTTCAACCAAAATCCATGTAAGAAAAGCCATCTGCCTGGCTTTTGAATCGCAGTCTGTGCGATGATGCGGTGTTTCAGCGGGGATCAGTGTCGGTGTGAGGAAGGGCTCCCGAGAGAAAGTGAAATGTGATATTAAGAATGTCAATATTTCACTTTCTAAATTGAAATTCTTGGTAGTGTTGAGGTAATCCATATGTCTTAATCAGCTCCTGGTGTTTGAGTGGGAGGAAGCTCACACAGTAACTAGTTGAGGAGGAGGAGCAGTTAGTCAAAATAACTGCTTTTCTCCCTGAGGACTTTTGGGTTCTGGAAATATTTAACAGATGAAATAGCAAGAGCAGCTGTCCTGAGGGAATTATAAGAGAGGCGTTTGACATCGCAGATCATATAGATTGCTAAGTGAATGTTTTGTCTGCAGAGGGCCCAAGGTGTGATAGCACCAAGTGGGGCTGGGGGATTTGTCTGGCTGTTGGGATTGCCCACGGCAGTGGAGGCTCCAACAGCACGGGCTGTGCCTCCCGCCCAGCGCTCTGGAGGGGGATTTGGGGGCAGGAATCTGATGGGACCCCTTCTGAAATGACCCTGAGGTGCAACTCTCCAGAGCTGGGGGCGAGGGATGGTGTCTGCAGTCCAAGGCGGTCGTGCCTCGGGGTGCTTCCTGCTCGTCTAGGACAGCAGGAGGGGTAAGCAGGGCACCCGTGTCTGTTCTGCTGCCCCTCTGCCGCCTCCTAAGGGCCAGACCTGCGTGGGAATTCCAATGTCTTCCCAGCAGGTGTGGGGACAGGAGGTACCCGTGCTGCAGCTCTTTGCCTTCTCCTAGGGAGAGAGCACCCATGCATCCCTCGCTCCTGCAGCACAGGGTCGCTGACTGGTGCTCTCCCTGGATAGCTCTGCTGCTGCTGCTGGAGTGCTTCCCTGCATGCCTGGGAATGGGCTGCTGCCTCAAAATTAATAATTTAACTGATTATGAAGGCACGTTGGCAGATACCACAGTACCCGTCAAATCTAACTGCCTGTAAATTTAATTAGTGTGCAAAAACCAGCTTTGGAGTATACCAAAACTTAATTAGTCAGCAACTTAAGGTTGTTAGCACACTCTCCAGGGTAATAATATCCAAAAAAGGGTAGGTGAAGGCTGTGATAAGATAATTAAAAGTGTAAGATCCTCATGGCATGTTTTCTTTCGTGCTCGTCTCTGCTGTGTTTAAACCAGGATGGAGGAGGAAGAACAGCAGCACCTTGGAGCTGGGCTCTGGTAGTGGGTGTCTTCCCTCAGTGGTGGGGGAACAATCACTTAGCAGGTGTGGTGTCTCCAGTCTGGTCAATCCCATGCAGAGGGTTGAGCTGTCTTTGGGACTGTCCTATGCCTTTAGCCATAATGTGTGTCTGCCTGCTGGTGGGGAAAACAACGGCCTTTTACAAAAGTATAGACTAATAATTAACAATTTGGGAACCATGGAGTGGCTGGGGGGCTTTCTACCTGGGCTGATGGGGAAGCCTGTAATTAATATATTAAGTCTTTTAAATGAGGTAATTTGGGAGAGAAAACAGAAATTCTTTGGGAGTGTTATGAGCAGCCTGAGTGGTGGTGACTTGTCCTAGGCTTGTCTCCATCAAAGCAAAGCACTTGAGGTGTCCTTGTGGGTTATCTCAGTGGCTTTGCAGCAGGGGACAATGGCTTCCTACCCAGGAAGGAAAGCTGGTTTACAGTTTGTCTGCATACTCCTGCCATGCAGTGCTTACATGGAGAGCAGGATGTGTGACTCGTAGCCAGTGTTACTACAGGGAGGGTTTTAACACGGATGGAAAGGCATGGTGTAACAGTGACTCACTGCAGGCTGTTTGAAAGGAAAGGGATGGGACTTAGTAACACTGAGTGTGCCCCATCTGTCACACCCCAGAGATGTACACATTTGTCTTCCTAATGTTCTGCTTCAACCCTAAGCTGCTGCAAAATGTTTATCCCAATAACCTGTATTTTTGTGGGAATAGCCTCTCCTATGAATGAAGCATGGACTAAAATTAAAGCAACAAAATTTTCTGCAAGCATCCCTGGGCCTGACTGTGGTTTGTTGCTAGATGCTTGCCCTCTGAGTGCTCCTGGTCTCTCATTATCCCCATGCATCATGGGGAAAGAAGGAAACAATTAACTTTATGATCCCTGAAAGAGTATGTAAAAGTCAGCAGTGTCTAAGAAATGTCTGGAGGCTGAAACCACTTATCCACTTACATTCAAGAAATGAAAGGATTAATAAAACATACTTTGACTCCTCCATTCCCACTCCATACAGCAAGACAACAAATTCAGTTCCTGTGCCCTGCAGACCCCAGGGAGGAAGAGTTTTGGAGGCATGTGAAGCTCCCTTGCTGCCAGTGTGAAACACAGGTACTGGAGCCTCCCTAAATTCTTGTGCTGTGGATCTCACCTGGCCAGGCAGGTCCTACCTCCCTCCCAGACAGTGCAGAACAGGAGCAGTGAGTGGATGATCTGCTCTGGTACTGGGAGAGAGAAAACACATTGCCCATCAGTACTGGACTGCCTACCTGGACTGACGTCTGCAGCATTGCTTGGAGACCCCATTCCAGAGTATGGGATTAGTGGAATTATGCTGAGGGAAGGGGCCATAGCAAAGAGCCTCTCCAGGCTGGTGTTTCATGGAGTCTGACCTTCTTTCACAGTATAAGGAATAGCCCAGTAGAACCTTGTAGAGTTTTCCTCTAAATCCTATATTATCATGGGGCAGTGTGTCCATGTGCACCAGGGTTTGGCTTTTGGGAATTTGGCATAGGGACAGAACAAGGAGGAGAAGCAAGGCTGTGCGCTGTGTGTGTGCCTGTGTGCAAACGTCTTTTCCCCTGGATTTAATATGGATCTGTTGAGTTTCACTTTGCTTTCCAGTGAACCTGAAAGCTCAAAGCAGATTTTTTTCTGCAAAAGCTCTGTATCACATGCACAAAGTTCACTTGCAACTCAGTCTGAACCTGCTGAATAAGAAGACTTTTTGACAGTCCTCTACACAGTTGTGTTTAGCTCTTGGTTTTTGCTGTGACTGTCCCATGTAGCATCCAGTTACCTTAAGGTCTATGGAAATTTGAGATTGGCTTTGGTAGATCAGAATTTTAGGCATTTTTTTTTTCATCACAGGTCTGTGACAAAGTGAAGAATGGCTGACAGGATTCAGTAAACCACCAGATTTCTGAGAGACAGACACCATACTGCTGAATGAGCTTAATTTAATGAACTGAGGGATGCCATGTAATCTAACTGCTTATTATGTTAAGAGGCAGCAGATAATCTAATGATCCACAGGTGGCTATTTTGATTTTACTGTGTGAAGGTAAATCCGTGCTTAACTCCACCAAACCAAGCAGTGTTTGTCCCCATGCTGAAGTGGCACAGAGGGATGGTGGCAGGAACCTTCCCAGCTCTTGGCTGGCTGACAGGGTGCCCTGGCTGCCTGTCAGGATGGGGCAGCCTCAGGCTTCTAGGGATCTTCATTTCTGTGACCAAGAGCTCTCTGTTTTAGCAAAAATACTGGTGAGGATGTGCCCAGGTTTCTTATTGAAAACCAACAAATATTATTTTTACTTTTTATTAAGAACACCTGGTAATTTTGTGCCTTCGTATGCACGTATGGGTGCTCTGATCAACTGGAGAAATGCACGTCATTGGTTATTTATATTTGTGGAATGCTTATGTATTTAAGAAAGTACCTATTCACAGCCTGTAATCAGGCTGTAATCACGGCCTGTAATCACAATCAATAAATTAATAGATTAATTAATAAATTAATGTCAATGAAATATGATTTTTCTATTGATTGTATGTCTGTTTATTGATTTCGGCACGTGGAAGTGCCAGCCTCATCGCTGGGTTATCTTCAAAGGAGCAAGCTGAATTTTAATAGGATTTGTGCCTAGCACTTACAAACACCACTCTTCAGTGTGCCCTGCTCCCATTTCTGGGATCACTAATGTTGTTGATATCAAAGTGCTTCCGATCTTTAACGTAAAGCTCAGCTTTACTTTTAATTGCTTTTGGTTGTGTTCAATCTAACTGTAATAATTTAATTTTTTTGTTTAAAATTGCAATCGCCATATGGCAAGCATCATTTATGTATAAAAGCTACTTGCTGTTTTACCTTTGGAAATCGTCGGGGCCTTCACAGTAAGAGCTTCCTAACCATCTGCTCCCCTCTCCGACCTCGTGTTAATGTAGGCATCTGCAGTTGTGACTCCGGGGTTATCAAACAGCGATGTCCAGTCGAATGCCCTTGTGCCTGGCTTTCCAGAAATCAGCACTGCAGAAAGCGATCGCTTCAGCCACAACAAAAGCCCTTCAGTTTGCGGCCGTGGTGGGCAGGCCCGTGCCCCCACACCCTCCCGCAGGCCCTGCTGCCCACAGAGGCAGGACAAGTGGATTTGGCTGAGGGGACACAGCCATCCCAATTAGCCGGGAGTTCAGATTGATGTCCTGTAATCCCCTAATGCCAGAGACGCTCCCGCATTAGACCCCGTGCTAATCCATTTTTAGAATGTGCTGTGTGCATAAAGAAGATTATGCCCTTTTAAAATGAGCTAATTATTTGTAGTTAATCAGAGTATCCCTCAAATTACAGGAGAAAGTGCTGTAGGTTGAAATCCTGTCCTCGATTAAGTCAGCAGCAAGACTCTCCCTGGCTTCAGTAATGCAGGATGGGAGTGCTGGAGCACGTTCACCCTGCCACTTCACCAGTGCTGGCTACCTCACTGCACACCCTGCATGCTGGAGTTTGGGGTGTTTTAGCTTAATTTTGCTTTTTTAAAATCAAAATTTCATATGCAAATATTTGCTAATGAGGAGGAAGAGGTGGCTCCTAGTAATCTCCGATCTTGCAGGAGCTGAAAACAATTGAGCTAATCACAAAATATAAATGTCTAATGTTTCCAGTGTTCTGAGACTTGACACTCTTCATCTGGGTGCTGTATAAATTGCAGATGAAGACAAACAGATAATATGAACACCACACTTTTATTAAAAAGAAAAGAAAAAAGAAAAGGAAAAGCTGATTTCATTGTGTGGTTAATGTGCTTTTAATAGTTATTTTTTTTAAAGGCAGATATTGCTTACTAGAGCTGCTAAATTTGTTTATATACATTTTAAAAATTGTATTCAATGATAATGACAATTAGACTTAATGCATCTGTGTTAATACTGATTTGTTTTTCTAAAGCAGAATGCTTTTAAACACAGGCAATAATTTCGCCATTGAATAGTAAAAACATTGGTAAATTATTCAGGTAATATCTTGGTCTAAAACTGATTCTTGCACACATTAGTACTTTTAAATGACACAGCAATAAAACTGTTTAAAAATATATTAGTTTAATGGATTAAATATGGCAGTTAAATGCTGGGATTTCTGATAAAAGCTCTCTGTTTTTAATGGCCCACAAGCAAAAAATAAATCTTGATGAGGTGGTAAGGATTTGAGGAAGAAATCCTGGGGTGGCAGGTACAGCTGCTTAAGGGTTTTGTTTCCCCAGTCTGTCCACAGCCCATGGGCAGGATGTAGTTTCTGACCCACAGAAAAAACCCCATGTTTGTATTATTTGGTGGTGGTAAAGAGTTTATTTTTCCCTTTAGTTTCTTTATTTTTCTTAAATAATCAGTCACATTGGTTTGATTTCTGAAGTAGATTCATTTATTTAATGCAAGTAGAAAAAAGTTGTCATCTCTGTGGGAGGCAGGTAAGAAAGTCACTGCAGGACGAATGACCAGTTCAGGTTACCAGTGTGTCTGTTGAAGTCTACGGAGATTGAAAATTGGCTTGAAGATGTGCATGCATTCTCTGAAAAGAGATCAGTGAAGAAAATTATCAAAAATGCTTTTTCATTTTTTATTCTTGACCAAATTTCATAAATACTTTAATATGAAGTGTTTGGTTTCTGATTACCTCAGTGTATGGATTTTTTAGGAACGTTGGTGATGATTGTGTTTCTTGAGAGGATGTGGGTAGGAGGGGGGTGGCAGATGGGAAAGTCAAGAGAAGGTTAGGATATGCTTTTTAGAGGAAATGCAAATAGAAATGTAATTTAAAAATACAAATGAAAGGAAAAAAAGGATTTCTGAAGGATCCCTTGGCTGAAGTGGGATGGCTGTGCTCTCAGACAAGGGGTGAGGTGCAGAATTTTAGCTTCTGTGGCAGGACCAGCGCCTTCCTTGCCGGCGTAGAAGGAGCTGTGAATTCCGGCTGGCAGAAGCACGGGTGTGAGCTATCCATGCTGTTCTCCAGCCCGTGTGGCTCCCGCAGCCTGGATGTGGCTGAGGGCTCGTTAGGGAGCGTAGTTGACCTTGAAATGTGCTGGGAGTGCGGAGAACAAAGTCTCTCACACTTTGGGGAACTTGTTTATTGCCAGTTGCTGCTTGTTCCTAAGCCTTAATTTAACTCCTTTCAAATGCCTCTTTCCAAAAATGCCTTAAACAGATTCATGTGGATCAAGGAGAAATGGCACTTCAGGAGTTACAGAGGTGGGTGCTTGCCTGTGGGGAGGGGTATAAGGAAGGGAGCCCTACGAGCAGGGATGTCCATGGAGCTTTGCCCCTCTGGAATCCCCTATGGACCCAGTGCTGCTACTTCTGTGAGAGACTGGAGGAGGGATTTTGATCATAGTCCACCAAGTCACAATTGACTCTGCTAAGGTTTAGGAAAGAAGTTCTGTAGAAGCTCCTTCTGGGTCCATTCTGTTGTGGAAGCCTCCGTTTAATCTTTCTGCAGAAGGCAGTGGTGGCATTTTGGGTGTGGCTGCTCTGATCGGAATTTGACTATGAGGCTGGAGAGACTCACACCTGGCAGCCCTCCTGAGTAGTAAATGTTCCTGTTCCCAGGGATCCGTGAGTCTGCCGGAGTGCACCTTTGTGCACAGTTGCTCATTTTTCATTAGGCAGTGATTTGATTAGATAAAAATAAAAGTTGCTTGAGCATTCACTTCTGCAGTGATGCATAACAAATTTATGCAGATTCAAATAGGACTAATCTGCATGCAAAATATAAAATGTGATTACTAACCCGTATGCACCTGTACTGAAGTTTAATGGGGTACAAATACGAACAGGAAGAGAGAAATCTAACAAAATGTACAGCCTTGAATTTTGATATGTATTAATGCAAAGAGATCCTTATAGTGTTAACGATGATTCAGGTGTTTCCGGAGTAAGTGAAATCTTTCAGTAATTTAAGAACACTTATTCTTTAATTAACATTGACTTTATTTAAAAAAATACAATCCTGCTTTCTGCAGACTTTTCACCATTTGCTTCCTTTAGCTACCTTGTTCTAATGGCATGCAGTTCCTGTCCAGGATCACCCTGAAAACACAGATGATTGAGTCTGATCATGTGTGAATCAGTTGACAATGGATGTCATTTCTTGACATAAAGGAAACATTATCAGTGCTAACAGTGCATTGGGAGGTCAGGACTTAAAGTCAGGAGAGCTTTAAAGAACATGTTATTACTCATTTTCATAATAATTTTGGTGGTGTTCAGTGATTCGTTCATCTAACACTGCAGCTTGTGTTCAAATGCAGTATTAGAGCATATCACTTGCCTGTGAAGGTCTTCATGGTCCAGGAAGGTTGGATGTCAGTGGAAGTGCACTTTAGCTGATGTTTCTTTCTTCTAGGATGCTCTGAGAAGGCTGTTAATGTTCCATAGTTAAGCAGAGGAGAGCGAATTCATGTTGTAGAAGTGAATGAGTTATGAGAGGAAAATCTGAAAGTCAATTACCACCACTAGATTCTCATTCTTAGGGCACGTATCCAAGGGGAGACTCCAGCCCTCGTCCTACCCATCTTCGAAAAAAGAACCCATGTCGTTTGTGTCATGAAGAAAGTGAATGGAAGGTACTGGGGCTGATACCATTCCTGCACCAAAAAGCTGGCGGTGTTTGAGCGGGGATTTGTCACACACTGAAGTGTGTACAGGATACAGGGCTGGGAAGGTAACCCCCTGCCTGGCTCAGGAGGCCTGGGCAGCCAGGATCATGGCCTTGTGCACAGCTGTGGGCACCCCTGGTCACTAGAAACACTTCCATGTAAAAGCTTTCCAGAGTTTCTTGAGGACCAGGCTCATTTCAGTGAGCGAGATGCTGTAATGAGGAGAGAGTTCTCTCTCATTCTCAGAGAACCTACCAAATAAATATTGCACATTGTGACCACCAGCAGTTGCAGCTGGGCCCTGCTGAGCCCTTTGGGTTAAGAATGGCTCTTGCTAAGAGATTTCTGACATATCTTGATGGAAAGCAAATGCAAGTATGGGAATGCTTTAAGTAAACTGAGCTGACATCAAATAATCAACATTATTTAACACTGTGACACAAAGTGACAGCATCACAGGGTTTCAAAATTTAGGTTGACACTCCATCCTGTGCATTAGTGGATACAAGAGCAACCAGCACCATGGTATGGGTTAGTTATGGAGCATCGGGATTTCCTCTGAATGGCTGTGAGACTGGCCTGTAACCCTGGTGTTGTTTTATACACAGGAGTGGTTTGGTGTACAAATGAACAAGGCCTTGAAAAGGTGTCTTGAACAGAAGGCTCCCAGTGGAGCATTGTGTGGGAGAGCGGTTCAGGTTATTGCTGCAGTGACCACTGTGCTTGTTGAAAGCTGCGTGTGATGAGAGAGGGTTTGTGACTGGAGCCTTGCTAGACAAATCTGCCCTTGTTTAATAATAATATCCCTAAATGACTGGGAAGCTGTAGGTTCAGATTTCTTTTGAAATTGTTCATCCGAGACCACTGCATTTATACATATTTCCCAGAGGAAACAGTCCCTGTTACTTCCTTTAAGCAGTTACCCAGGACATATGCTACCCACAACAGCTGCTGCTTGCAAGAGCCTTCATTTTGTTAATGTTACCTTTGCCAGAAAATATTCAGAATGGAAAATGAAGTATCTGTAGTGGTGTGTTCAACTCAGCAGGAAGCTGCATTGGTGCCAGAGAGGAAGGAGACAGAATAGCAGAGTTCTGTACCAAATAAATTATTAATCTTTAACGTGCAAAAAGAGGAGCTGTAGGAAGAAAGAATGGCCTGATCTGGCAATGCTTGCCAAGCACCTGTGAGTTTTGAGGCTACACTGAGTTTCCAAGAAATGTCTTTATGTTCTAGGCCCTTAAGAAAACAACAGTGAGGGAGCTACCTAATCCATTTATCCACTAGCAAGCCCAGTGCTGGCTTTACCAAAGCCATGCCAAATCTTGGTTATCAACTGTTGGATCAGGCAGATGGAAAAGGGTTTAATTCTGCACTACCATCCTCAAGGTCTCAGGGCTAATAATGAGCTGAAGACAAGAATAAATTGTTCCACAGGCCCTGGAAGATCTGATAATTTCTTATCAACAAATGACTAAATGACTTGAAAGCAGACAAATGAGAATGTGCAAGTGTTGTAGGTGAATAGGCTCTGAGAGGTCAATGTTAAGGGGGTGTTCAAGGGACCTCTGGTTCCTGTGACAGCACCGGCCCTTTCAGAAGGCATTTGCTACTGTCAGAATGGTGTTTTAGAGAGGTTAATGAGCCCTTGAGGAGGATGGGAGGAATTTCTTAATAGAAAAGGGGAGAAAGTATACTGAAAAAAAAAAAGGAAGTGAGGAAGGCTTGTTGTTCCTGTAGTTATTCTGTATTTAGGTGGACTCTGTGCTCTAGTATCTGAGAACAGTCTGTGAGTATAAATTCTCCAGGAAAAGGTTGTGTTTCAAGACAAAATACTCTGATATTCCAGGCTCAAGTGAGATCATGGTGTATATATAGCAAGACAGCTTTGACTGTGTCACTGCTACTGGTTGGTGACGTGGCACCATCCGGCACTGCCCTAGAACATGCTCAGGCCATGGAGGTGTGATGCGTGGGAACGCAGAGAATGCGTATTTAGAGCTTGACTTTATAGAGAAAAGCTGGGTTTTCCATTTTGGTTTACCAAGGGTTTGGGTTTGCAGGGTGGTGTGGGAGTACCCTGAGCATTTACAAAAGGGAATCCAATGAAGTGCTAGAAAGTCACCATAGAAACATTAATGTGTGGAGAGTATGACAGAATTGTTTCTGTAGATACTTCCTGAGGCTTTAAAGGCTGGTACTTTTCAGAAATAGTGGAGTGCAACCAATTAATTGAAATTGGAAGTTTCAGAATATTACATTTGTGTAGGCATGTGGAGGGATGGAGATGCTTTTGGATCAAGTCCTCTGCTGTAGTGGGCAAATATGTCACATACTCCCTTCAATTTTACCAAGATATCCTGTTCATAAGCAACTGCATCCAGGCTCCAGTACTGCTGCTGCCTCAGAACCACTGGGCTCTGCTGGCTGGACACCTTCTCATGCCCCAAAGGTATCCATACTTGAAGCTGTGTAAATAGCTTTCCTGCCTCCTTGGTGCTTTCTTCCCTGGTGTTACTCCCTGGTGTTGCACTTGGTAGTCCATTATTTTGCTACCTTCATCTTTGTAAAATTGAATTTCAGTTTGCCTGGTCTTCTAGATTATCCTTTCAATGTGAGTTTCTCAGTCGTGGGTGACTGGAACTGTGCAGTTTCCCACATCAACTTGTCATATCCCATGGATGCATGAAGTCTGGCAGTAGACATGTCCAGGGGCCAAGGTTACATTTCCTTTTGGCAAAAGCTTCAAGGTGGTTTGTCTTTGAGTTTTTTGTTATAGTAAATGTTGGAGACTGAATTGTCCTCTGCAAGAGGTCAGAATTGTTATTAGTTCACATCTCCAATGCTGTGAGGGAATATTAAGCAGTAATTAACCATTACATCTGTTTAAAATTCACACACCAGTTCTTGCACAACAAATAACCTCTTGCTTGCTGGCAGCTTCTCTAGTTAAATGATACTTCCCCTCTCTCTGTCTTCATCTTGTTTTGGAAGAGTAGAGAACTAAAAGAGTCCTTGGTTGTCATTTTTGCTTGAGAACTGCTTTGTGAGTGCTGTTGGCACTTTTGTATAGGGTTGTCTCACCAGGACATCTGGAAGCACTGGGAGGTTCTTGGAGCAGAGATGAGGAGCCCAAAGCTTCCAAAAGTTTTTTGCTGCAACCAAAAGTTGCTGAGATAAATGGAAACATGTACAGGACAGTTGATGAGAACTGGGCCAGGGAGAAGCCAGTTGAGATTTTGCCTCTGACTTGGAATTTCATTCTGTGTTGCTTTTGCTTTGTTTTTTTAAACTGATTACAGTAGGGTCCTGTAGGGCCTTTGTTTGAGGTGTATTAAGTGCTCATGTCAGTGGCCCTGTCTTTGATGGAGCTGGTCATCCTCCAGGAATTTGTTTTATTATTTCACAGTGAAATATTTAAGACCCCATTATCATAACTTTCTCCAATAAGCTGCTTCTTTTTTTGGGCAATCACTCTAAATTATCCACTAGGTCCCCAGTTCTTTTTAGAATTAATGCTTGACCCAGTTACACAATTCATTCCTCATAGTTTTTCTGAGTTTCTCGGATAGTCATTTATTTCCCATCTCATTGTACATCAAAATGACCTGTCCTATATTTTTCTAGTTATTTAGGTCCTGTTGGGTAATGGGAGTTTGTAGAGGTTTGGCTTTCAGTACCAAACAACCACGTTCTGGTGTATTTTGTAAATTCTCACAGGAGCTGTTTGATGATGGCTTTTGTACTGTGCTGGGACTGGTGCTTCAGGATACTGCACAGTTAGAAATCTCCATCAAATGCCTGGGTTTCAAGCAACCACTGAACAACATTCTGAAATTTGCTTGCACTGGGTTTTTTTTCCCTTCCCCATTCCAAAATATTGCTAAATTAACTCAGTTATAAGTAAATCTTGTGGTCTTTTATCTTAAAAAATGACTCATAGAGAATTTGCAGCTGTAATGTCATCTTCTCTTATTGCTAATACTCACTGTAAATTGTGTTTTTCCTCACCAGTACTTGTCAAAACTGGAAGTGGGTGGGTTTCTTTGTGCATTGATAAATCAAATCAGTGCAGATGAATGGCAGTGGGCTCCCACTCTGCATGTCATCCTTGCTGTGAATTTGAAATGGCATGCATGGTTCTAATACAAATTTTATCTATGCTGTTATTTTAGTGCTATTTTTTAATATAACATTTACAAAAACATTGGCAATCAAAGAACATGTTACCATTTGTGCTAATTTCAGGAGATGATCACAGGGCTATGTAATTAGCATTGATTAAACAAGGAGCTGAATGGAGAGAGGCTACTTAGGAGATGGAAGAGCAGGACATTTTCACTACTAGACAAGGAACACTTTACAGTATGTTAATGAATCAAGACAGCTGGAGAATTCATAAAGGGCAAATCAGAGATGATTGCTTCTGTTACAAGGCAATAGGTAGGTCACTGGGCATTATGAGGTACTTAGGATGGTATCCTGTTTTACTATGGGGAAAGTAAGAGATTTATGTAATGGAAATCCTGTTTCACAGTTCTAATAAGCTTGTTAATAACAATTCAGTGTGTCATGGCACTTAGTAAGGATTTCAGATTTTGTAATGTAGGAAGAGGAGAAAGATTCAAGTGAAAAAGGAAGAAAGACTTTGCAGTGAATCTTTTTTTTTTTTTAGAGCAGTGGGTGTTAGCAGCACCCTTCAAGAGGCTTTCATGGCTGCAATTTCAAATCCAGTTGCACACTGTGAGGGCAGGGTGGTTCCACCTGTGTTGCCTCTGAGCCACCTGCCTGTCTGCCTTGACAATGTGCCTACATTAATAGAGGATTTGGTGGTGGGAACTAGGCAGGGCTGGTTTCCCTTTGTCAGTGTGACAGACTACTGCTGCATGAAATGGCATGTGCTGAAGATTTTCTGAGCTCTCCTGTGAAATCCCTTGTGCAAACAACTCACAAAAACTCATGTGCTTCCTTCCCAGTTTGTAAACAGGGCGCTGTGGGTGGGATTTGAAAGATGCAGGCTGTGTTTCTCACCTTGGCATTCACCCACCTGCATGAACTAAGCAGATTGATGCTACCACCTGGGAAAGGGGCAGAAATTTAGGGTGTTGAAGTGTAGGAATGAGTTTAGTGAGTTCTGTGTCCCCTCGCAGTGGAGTTCCTGCTATGCAGTGGTGTACCTAACTCATTCACACAGTGGAAATACCTGGGTGAGTTACTGTTTGGGTGAATCTACCCTGATGTAGTGGCCATGGACCCTTTGAACACCTCCAGTTCATCACCCAAATGAGCAGAGTGCTCAGATTATGCCATTTCCCATCTAATCCTCTTTGGGCTTGACTGCCCTTGTAAGTTCTTGGAAGGGCCATTCAGCTCTGCCTTTCTCCTCAGACCCAAAATCCCAGTGTCAGGGCAATTGCTGAAGTCTCTTTTCTCTTCTTGCCATCAAAAGAACTTATCTATGAGGATCAGTCTTTCTAATGGATGTTGCTTTTGGAACTGACCATCTGTATGTTCTACACCAGTGTGAAAATCTTATTTTTTTTACGTTTTGGCATAGTGATGGGACACAATAGCATCTGTATGAATCTACACCTGTCTGCAGAAGTTGCTTTTATTTCAACTCTTCACTCAAAATTTGATTCATGTGTATAAACACAGTTCTGTCCATTCAAATGCTGGTTCAACACTTCCGTGGAGGTTACAGTTTTTTTATTTCGTCAGTCTGTCTGGGACATGATGTGACATCTGTGAAACACGAGTCCTCTAATAACTGGAGAGCAGCCTGGAGCGAAACCCTGCATGGCTGAGCAGCTCCACAGCTGGAGAAGAGGGGAGGGAATGCAAGGTTTTTGGTCTAGACTTCCTGTGACTGATTCTTTCCTCCTGGTTAACCCAGCTCTTTGAATCTCACACCAGTTTTGTGTGTCAGAAACCCTTTTCTAGACTTGCCTACAGAGAGCAAGGGCCGTGGTTTTTTTGTTAGAACCTGACTTCAGAGATGTAACACAGAATATCTTTGCTCTTGCTTCCAGATCACCTGCTCCTTTCTGAACTGTGCAATGTATTGATAGAGGTGAGCACTCCAGGTTGCTTGTGCATTGTTGTGCTTTGTTTTTCTGCCTTGGATCCAGTTAAAGGAGGAAGTCTCAGAGCTGTGGAGGTTATGCAATTTTTGGTCCATTGCCCATTCCAAGTAAGGTCTTTTCACTAGGAAGAGTCATGCTGGTAAATACATATCAGCTGTCAGCTTCACTTTTTTCTTTCTTTAGTTCTTCTCTCCTTCTTGAAGGAGTATGATGATACCAGTACAGGCTGTTCCCTAATTGCAGTAGAAGCCTAGATGGAGGAATACATTAAAGCATGAACAAACAGGAATCTGCTAGATAAACATTTAATTTTTGCCTGCCTACTTCAATTTTAAGCCCCAGAGGACCAACTTCCTACTATCACTGAACCTCATTATAGTTTTATCTCTGGTCTTATAATAAAATCAAAAGCATTAAGCAAGTGGAGCTGTCCTAGGCTATTTAGGATCGATTCAGGTAACCACTAATTGCAGTTTGCCTCCCAAATGCTGTGGAAGTTGAAGGTCTTTTGCTATATGTAGTGGTCAAATATCTTGAGAACAGTGCATGAAGCAAAGTTAATAGCGACCAGGGTTATTTAATATCCTAAATAAGGATATAGAGGAGGAAGTGGAAAGCAATCTGGCAGTGTCTGTTGTAGCTGCTGGCATGGTTTTGTTACAAATTAACTGTATCAGAGTGAATTAGAAAGGGAAAAAAGGGTTGCAAATGTTCATCAGATTTGGACAGTGAATTTAGATGTGCTTGTATATGTGGGTATTTTCATGTTTTCCATAGAACTAGTTCATGTGGTTCGAAGTATTCATTTAAGTTCCATATTATATCTTCAGTTTCCTGAGTGCATGATTTATGTATCTAAGACTATTAAAGCCAAATGCGCAAATTGAAATTCACTGCACATTGATTAAATTGGCTGTATGCATTACTTAAGCTAAATAAATTACATATGTTAAAAAATGACTCTTAATAGTTACAATTTGCAATTCGAATGACCTATAAACCAAGGATTATTTGCCAACAAAATGTTTGAATAATATTGAGTAGCGAATACATTAGAGAATTCCATGAGTTCATCACAATTAATGAAAAAGGAAAAAATACTTATGAGATATTATGTAGGTATTTGTTCAGTGGAAAATCAGATTCACAGCAGGTAATTTGGAAAATCCAGCTGAATGTAAAGGATGCAGGAATGACTAAGGTGTGATGAATGCACATAATTGCACACAATACTGTTTTAAGAAGGCTGGCTTTCTGCAATTATGCATCTTCTTTCTGTGAAGAAACAGAAAAATGCAAGACCATGGTGATGCGACATCCGTGGAAAGTCGTAGTGGTGCGGTTGAAGTTCTCACTCCTCTTTGGCTCCAGAACCAAAACACCATCCAGACTGAATCTTGTCTTGATGGTGCTTCCCTCTTGTCTACAAACTGATCTTGTTCTTCCTATGTTTGTCTGCCCGAGAACTGGGGTGCCTGGGACTGCCTCGCTCACCAGTGGGAATGTGGCTCTTCTGGGAGTGGGAAATTTCTGGGTTGAAGATTTTTAAAGGAAGTTTCTAGCTGAGGGGCTTGATCTCTCTTTTTTTTTTTTTTTTTCTGGAAGTTAGTCTCTATTGAGATGTTTCAATTTCAGGTGTTGCAGTCAAAGTGAAGTATTGGAATGGGTAGGTCTGGCTCCATGAAGCTCTTCTCTCATTGTTTGCTCTAGTTCTTCTGAAAACAAAATAGTACCCTGAAACCTGTGGGCTGTTGAGCTTTTAGTCTGATGGAAAAAATTATACAAAAAACAAACCCAAACAAGCACAGACTGTCCCTCCCCAAACAAACCAAACTATTTCTTTCAAACACCAACTTCCAGATGCCAGCAATCCATCAATTTCCAAACCCCTTTCTATCCTTCTCCAAGAGGAACTACTGTGTTTCATAAACCTTCCTAACAGTTCATGTATATAGCAATAACACTAATGAAAGATATAGAGTTTTATTGGATAGACAAAGCAGCTCTATAGCAAAAGTTTTAACTGTAGGACATGTGAAAACAGGTACTTCAAGAGATGAAGTACTCTGAAAAATTAACAACAGATTGTGTGGGGATCTTGAAAGGTCACACCAGTAATGATTGTATTAAGATAAAAAGGGCATGTTAGCAGGAAATGGGCAAGGATGGATGTGAAATCTTGGATGTTAAATTATTTCATCTTAGCCAGGTAGAGAACTCGGTGTGGATTACTGAATATATGGTGTCGCTTATCACCTTTTATCAGTCCTCATTAATTTCTGGGAAAATGCAAAAGGCAAAGCTAGTTCCAATTGACTGAGGGGCGGAGCTTTCAACATTTCTTTCCTACTTATTGCATGTTCATCGTTAAATTTATTTTTTCACAGAGAGACAGACAAGTATGTTAGGGTGTTACCTGTGTTGTTGGTCTTTTGTTTGTTTGTTTTTTTAAACATCCCTGTGTGTTTGCTTTTTTCCTGCCTGGGAAGAAGAATTAAAAGGGATTCTGAGCTGTTGCAGTCCTGGATTTTAGGTAGTGCTGCAGGATTACCTAAAGCAGCTGGGGTTTATGCATCTGGCCAGGAACAAAAGATGCCACAGTTGCGTTTCCCCCACTCTTCTCACTAATTATAATGTTCTATATTCTACCCCACCACAGCCTCTACAAAAAGCATTGTGGCAGGCCTAAAACTCAGTTTGGTTGTCGGAATACTACTTGGAAATATTACTGAGTTCTGAGCTGAATGAAGATCAGAGATGTGCATATGGAGAGCACTAGCTGAAATACAGAGTGCAATAAATTACGGGCAGCATTTTTATTTTCCATTTATTTCCATTATTTCTGTCAAGTAAAACTCTTGTGCGGGGAGTGGGTTAAGTGTTCATTTGAAAAGTTTTCTTTAGAACTACGGTTTTGCTGACTCTGCAAATCAGGCATTTCTAGATGCTTTTGCAGTTCACTTATAGTGAGGGGAATTGTATTTCTGTCCTGTGAAGTGCCACATGCCTGGCTCTATTTGTTATCTTTCATGAAAGTGTATTTGAATAACAGAATCTGCAAATACAGTTTAGGTAGAGGAGAACAAAATATGAATATGAACAGTTCTGAAAAAGCCCCTGTAAAATAGATAGGCTCTACCTGCTTTACTGTAAAGAAACCAGGGGCCTGATATTATGTGGTGTTGAGCACCCTGTACATCAGTGGCAGTCAGCTCCTCTGAATCTTAAATCATAAAGTGACTTGCCAGTCAGCAGCTGGGCTGACAGGACTGCCAAAGGACTTTGTTCCCCCCATTATCTTTAAATTGTGCTGCCCCAACAGTAATGGTGTCTTGTGAAGATTAGGCAGGCTCAACATTTAAATTTGAAATTAATTTTATTTGTTACATTTAATTAACTTAATCCATAAAATGTGCTGTGTAAAACACACAAAATGAAAACAAATGACCATCTGTGGCAATTTAACATCTCTTCTGTGATTAAAAAAAATGAAAGAGGCAGCTTTATCTTGAAAAATTACCCTTGAGGTAAAAGGTAATCCTCCAAATCTGGCTGCCAGATAGGAAAGTGTAAACCTTCATGTGTGTGCCCTAGCCAGGGCTCTTTCTCTAATGTGGGGCTGCTTTTACTGTTCTTAAGAGAAACCTATTAGTTTTGATGAAACTTCTTGTATTAGGAAGTAAATAAAGATGCTTGTGCTGAGAAGTACTACCTGTTTGCAAAGCGGGTCTTTGTCAGAGCCTTCTGGACTCAACAGAGGAGCCTCTCTGGCTATTTTTGTTTTGCTTAGAATGTATTCTGGAAAGAGTTCACAATGTGTATGTGAGTAAACAGAGGGCTGCAGATGCACGCTGGGGATGACTCTCGTTCCAGGTAGCTGTAGCACTGCTAGGAATCCAGAAGGTGCTCTTTAGAGAGAAGGCTATTGCTGTGTTATTTCTAATCACAAAACAGGTCCTGCCAGAAGAAGATCTAGCTTATGCTTGTGCTTGTCGTGTTAACTTTATAGCAAATGTTTTTGTTTTATGTAACAGAGCTTCAGATACTGCAGGTTTTAAAGCAGTCTCCAGACAGTTACTGAATTGTTCACCTCCAGGAAAGTGAGAGAGAAAAGTCTGGGCTGTACAAGGGGTGGGTAACTCGGGGGTGAGATGTCAAGACCAGATCTCACTGCTGGCAGGGGTGCAGGGAACTGTGCTGAGGATGAGCCAGTATGTCCTGCCTAGGTGAGCTCTGCACCTCCTTGTGTGGAAGGGTCAGCCACTTCCAGCCGGGCTCAGGACTTCAGTGGCTGTTGGATACAAAACCCAGTGAAATGAGCCTTTTCACTACAGGCAGTGGGCTGCCTCTCATGTTTTCATATGTTCTGGAGATGTTACAATCTTTTAAGTCCTGTATAAGATGTAAGGGTAAGGATAAGGAATATTTGGGTTTGTTGGTTTCTATAAAATGCAATTTTACTTCAATCAGTCAGTTTACTTCAGTCAGTTAATCTAAGTTGCTTGAGACTGCTAAGCCTGGTTGGAAAGAGCAGGTAGCTTAAATTGCTGAAAGAACAAAACCCAACTTGACATGGAAGTTGCAGAATTCATTGCACTGTCCAAAAGTGGCACAGCAGTAGTGAAAAATTGCTTTGCGTGCTGATGCTTTCTAAGCACATCTGCTCTGCAAGTGTCCCTCTGTGATGACAGATTTGAAAAAAACCTGCTTTGCCTTTGGAGAATTTTGTAAGTGGGTGGAATATGTTGAGATCTGCCCCCCTGTGAACAAAGTGTAGCAGTGCTGGCACCTTGACTGGGCTGTCACATCCATTAGGGAGCGTGTGAGCAGAGCAGTGCGGGAGTCTCTGCAAACTTCAGCTTGAGAAAAACATTAACATTAATGTCAGCAGGACCAAATCTGCTCACCTAGTAACTTGCCTGAACTCAGAGAGCTGGAGCCGGGTTTAGCTCCGAGGCCATGTGCCTGTGGCTGCCTGCAGGAGCAGAGTGCCTCTTGCTTGGTTCTTCCAAGCATTCCTTCAAGCACTCCTTGGGAAGTGTGCCTGAGGGCTGCATGTCCTGTCAGGCCAGGGCAACTTTACATCCCTTTCCTTCCTCCTTTGGGTATGTTTTCTGAAGCTGTGGTTGCTGGTTTGCACAGAGATTAACTTTTGTTGTGCTTGGCTCTTCATACAAGTGTTTCTAGATCCTCCTCTCTTTGCTAGCTCTCAGATTTTCTTTTATATTTGTTCATTGCCAGCAAAATCTTGTGTTTCTTTAGTATTAAAAATGTACATTTTGGTTTTCAAGTCACTGGAATAAATTAAAAGCAAGTGAACTGCAGTGCTTCTCATAAAACATGATTTGTATAAAGCCAAGTTGGATACTTCATTTTCCTCATCAAAATTAACTCTATTTCTTGACCTGAAGAGGCTATAATGTTTAAGCTTCTACTTGTAATAGCTCCAACTTCTGCCTGCTTTGCTCACACTGAGCAAGTTCAGAGCAATTATTTCTCATTTCTTAAGAAGGCTATTAAAATACTGCTTTGAGAACATTTTTAACCTTATATGAGATATCCTCTTGTTTTCTGTTCCACTGTGGAGAGGCATGTGCTGTGCCTCTCTTGAGTTGTGCTGGGTTTTGCAGGTTTGCTAGACTGAGGTGTGAAAACAAGGCAGCTCTGGGCAAGGCAGAAGGGTGCTCAGGCAGGAGCAGCCCCAGCAGCTGCTGCTCTGCTGCCTCCTCGACAGTGCCAGAGCCCTGGAGAGCCAGGCTGGGGTCTGTGGGATGGGACAAGGCATATGTGTGACAGAGGAGATGGCTTGGTCCCAGCACCAGCTGTTGTTGACTGTCTCTCTGCTATCCCATCCCCAGCAGCAGGAACAGCAAGTCTGACTCCTCATGTGTCTCCCACCAGCTGGAGCAACCCAGGCTCGATCCATGGGCAGCAAAATTCAATTTTGCCTGCACGACTGGAGACCTTGAGCAGGGCCGATGTGGCAGCTGCTGCCCTCCCTGGTGCCAGTGTGAGCTGGAGAAGGAGGTGCTCTACAAGTGCTGCTGAATTGCTACATCTTGTGTAGCACAACCACATTCAAAAGGGGCCTCACTGGAATGTGCGCAAGACTGCAATCATTTGTCCTCACTTTCTCACAAAAGTGTGGTGTTCCTCCAGTTTAATTTTTCTAGATGCTTTCAGGAGAGGATTTTGGGCTGAATACCAGGTGGTCAAATGGAAATCTAAGTGCTGTCAGCCATTGAAGCATGTGAAAAAGCTCGCTCTCTCTTCTGGCTCCCTTTAATGGGGTTGCTCTGGGTGCCTTTGCTCTGGGAAAGTGCACATTCAGGCAGTGACTCAGAGTCCTTGAATGGGTTTGTGGTCTGCAGGGATGGGGAGCAGCTCAGGAAGAGACAACTTTCTTTTTCCTCTTGTCTATTTCTTAGAAAAACATAACCAAACAACAACAACAATTTCCTGTCCTCAGCTGCAGAGTGTGATGAACTCTGGTTGAAATGCCAGCTGTATTCACTTGTGTTTTCCCTCCTATGCCATCTCTTCAAGCAAACTTTTTCAGCTGCTGATTGCACAAAGAGAACAGACATAAGCTGTGCTGCCGGAGCTGCTGCCTTATGCTGATGGGTATTTTGGTGCTGCAGCCTGTTGAGTGTACGTGATAATTGGTTTCCCTTTTGGTCTTTGAGGACAGAAGACGCAATTAGCATGTCCGGCATATTTTCTTTCATACATTCTCAAAATTGCAATTCTTTTAGGAACACCGAGGATTCATTAAATTGGGAATTGGTTCTTACATTGTAAAATACCTTTGTTTTCTGAGCATCAGAAGAAGTTGCTTGCCCTAGGGGCTGTTCTCTTGGTGTGTTTGAATTTGGTTGTGGTGTCACAAGTGCAGGTACAAAATCCTATTGAAGTACACCAAAAACATTAAAGGTACCTCTGCAGAGCTCTTGAGACTTGGAACGTACACCAAAGGACAGGTGTCAGCCCTCAGTTTGTCTTTCGGGCAAGGCTTGAGAAGCTTGTAGGTGGCTGATGGGGAATATTTACATGTTAAACTTCGGGCAGGCTTACATAGTGTACTGAAAACAACTCGCGTTGCACTTCAAAGTTTACCAACATCTGATTTCTAGCACCTTGCCTCTTCTGAACAACAACACAACCAGCCTACACTGCAATCTGCCCATCTGAAGGCTGCATCTGAGGAGAAAAGAACAAAATGTGAGGGACGTATGGAGTCGGGTTTGCACACGTCTGTAAATAGGTCTACATGAACATATGAGACAGTTTTACTTCCTAGAGATGACTGGAGACTTTCTTGGAATGCTGGAGAGAAGCTGGTAAGATCGAAGGCTGTATGCCCATTTCCCACACATCCTGGATTTGGGAGAACACCCCCAAACCTTGTTTTTTCAGACCTTGGTCACTTCATTAACCTGCCTTTAAAATGCCACCATTTACCAACAGCCACTTCAGATTTGCAGCAGTTACTGTTCCAATAACAGACAAAAATGTTGTCTGAGAGATAACTGTATGGAAACTGTCAAATGCTGACATTTTGTGGCAACCATAGGAGCTGGAGATCTGTTTTGGAGGGATTCCTAAAAATACTCCATAAAAAGTGAGTTTAAAATGTGTTACTGCTGTATGTTTAAAAAATCTTCTCTTGTCACTGAATTTAATATTGCATTAGAAGCTACATATCCTGCAATAAAATAAAAAAAGTAGAAATAAAATATGGCATTTGTGTTCATTTGGCTGTTTCTTTAGAGTTTTTACCAGCAAAGCAAATTTGCAACAAACCCTATTAGGAGTTCTACTCCTCTCTGTAGAGCCCTAAGCCTGGCATACAGCCATTAATTTACCAACTTTGAAAGGATTTTTATCTAATAAAAAGAGAGATGAGTAAGAGCCTGCACGTCATTGCACGCACAAAGATGCAGCTTTGGAGAAGTTATCTGAAGCCCCTTTGATACAGCCTTGGTGCTCTGTGGAGAGGAACAGGCACTCAGAGCTCTGCTCACAGAGCACCACAGCCCTGCCGGGAGAGGGACGGGATGAGAGCTGGGGTGTGCCAGTGTTGGCTGGCAGGTTTCTGTGCACAGCTCCTGGTTAGGCTGACAGAGCTACTGCTTGGAGTATCAGATGTGTTATTGAGAAGGATGGGGAGGAATGAGGGAGGAAGGGGGAGCCTCTGCCTGCTGCTTAGCAGTGCACAGCAGACAGGAGTCCGTCACAGCTGGAGGTGGTTCATCTCTAGGTGCACGTGAGGGCTAAAATCTGCCAGCAGTTAACTGAGCTGGGCCTGAGTGGGCTCAGGGGACTGTGGATTGCCTTCAAAGGATGCCAAGGCTCTGCACTGCACAGGTCCCAGTGAGCTGATCCAGTGCAAATCCAGAGGAAGTGATGTGGTTGGACCCAGGAGGAGGGTGATGGTGATGCTCTGTACAGGCTGCCTGTTTGGACACTATCTCTGTTTGCTGCTTGTATTTTCAGTTTGGCTTGGAAACAAGGTTTTAAGCAAGGCAGGCACTGAGCATCAAACTGTGCTACGGAGGTGTGTGGTGGTAGGCATGCAGCAGTCTGTGATTGCCTTGAGCCAGGAGGGGAGAGGATGGATACCATCAGATGGCAAAGCCAGGCTGCGTGTTGTGGGACAGCAAGTATTGAGTCTGACATGGTGGCTAGGGTGATCTTTCTCTGTCCTGGAAGATGCTGAGATGGTCAGGAAGGAGAAAACTGGAGGGTGGGGGGAGAATATAATATAATTTCCTCTATTTAGCAGGAAAAATATTGTTAAATGGAAGAGATGGGTAAGGCAGGACAAATGATGTCAGAAGAGTGGCTGGGGCTGCTGTTGTGCACTGGATTTTTTGACTGATCTCACTTTAGCACAGGTTAGATGTGTGGGAAGAGTCTCACCCTGCCGGGCACCCTGTGGATCATGTTCGTCAGCTGGGCCATGGTCAGGCTACTGGGGGTTTGGAGATGCAGCACACTCGTTTTTCACCTGCAAGGAACAGTGTGTGTATCCGTGCTGGGCCATTTGTAAGAGGAGATCACTTCTGCCTTGTGTGTTTTGTCACCTTCTGGGGGCAGTGGCATTGCCAGATAACAACGTGTGCAGTGTGTGTGCAGGTGCTTGATGTTTGATGGCTGCATTCAAGTGTTGGTGCTTTTGAATAATCTCTTCTTGTCTTGAAGGTTTGATGAACCATGGGTCATACCCAGGAGATGAATTACCTTCTGCTGCTTGTAGCATCAGTGTTTCTGTTCTGAACTGTGCTTCCTCACCTTGCAGAGCGGTTGTTGCAGCAGCTTCTTCCCATATCTCAACTACAAAAAATGGTTTGACCTTCAGTTTAGTTGGCAGAGGGTCAGAGTTGTAGCTGAAGGGCTGGAGAGGGAAAAGTAGTTTGGAGAAACCAGCTTTGGGATGAAAAGAAGAGTGGTGACTGTCTGCTGGTGCTAGTCTAGCAAGTGCTCCAGCTGCATAAAATAGGGTAAGGGTGAGGGATAGATAAAAGCATCTTGAAATCTTCCTTCAAAATTTGCCAGAATGGTGGAATTAGTATACCAGTTCTTTCCTAATAGAAAAGGATTGGGATTATTTACTTTTCATCAAGATTATAGTGTTGTTGAGACTTCTTCTTTTTTTTTTCCCCACACTCTTTTTTTGTGCCTTAAAAAAATCTAGCTGTGTGGGCTGGAATAGCTCTGAAATGCAGCCAACTGGCAGGCTGTAAACTAAGTTAAAGCAATAATTTTATAAAGCTGAAATAGTAGAAATCCTGGGAAAAAGCAGTGTTTTGCATCCACATCTTAAGATCTGTGTAGTGTGTGTATGTGCGTGTGTTCAGGTGTTTATCAGAGCACACCTGCCTGTCTTCTAAACCAGGTAAGTGAGGGTTTGGTTTGCAGGGAGCTCCCTCTGTCCACCTGTCCTGCTCCATGGCTGCCTCTGTGAGCCTGCCAGGCCCTCTGTGGGGCTGGCAGTGCCGTGAGGCTTTTGTGGCTTCTCAGCTGGTCCTGAGGCTTGGCCTGGCCACTGAGGTGGCTTCTGCCTCTGCACCAGCCCTGTGCTTGTCCTCCCTGGCTGATCCCTTACTGGTGAGACCCTCAGCCTTTTCCCCCCCTCCTTCAAACGTTGTTTGAAAACATCTCACCCTGTTTGTGCTTGAGAAGCATTTGAACATCCTGTCGCTTACATATATTCCATAAATTTCCTTGTTCTGACAAGAGTGTGACCTTTGAAGACGCAGGTCATTCTTGCCCTTATTGCAAAGCATCTTTTTTCTTTCTTTTCTCCAGTGTTAAGTCTTAAGTTTTCTGTTTGTACTAATGACTCAACACCCAAACAGGTCAAAGTCTTGCTGATTTGTTCTGATATGTGTATTCAGCAGGAACCAGCTTTCTTTAGTGAAGAGGTGTGGGGGGGAGGAAATCCTGTGCCTCTTCAGAGGAGTCTTGGCAGGTGTAATCACAGGATTTGTGATTCATGTCCAATATCCGTGAGAAGAGCTGACATCTTAGGGCAAGTTGCAGATATTAAGGGGGCTAAGTAAAACCTGCTTTTGATGTTTGTGGATTTCTCTCAGCTAGATCAAAAGTGAAGTTGTTAATTCAGTAGATCAAAACTCCAGTCCCTTTTTACACTAGAGTTACTGGGTTAAATGCTGTCTTAATCAGCTAAAATCTCTACCGTTTCCTTCTGCAAGGTTCCACAAAAGTTAGATCTGTAACATTAGTTTGTTTTGAACCTGCAGCTAATGCAGAAACGCATGGGACTGCTAGAGGAACTATAAATATTGAGGTAGTAATTACAGGTAGTTCCAACATATTTAATGATGAAACCTGGCTGTAGGTTTTTTTATGTGGAAGTTTTTTCAGGTCTGCAACTACTGAAATTTCAGCCTCTTTGAGTGTTGGCATGTTGCATTTTCTGGCTGATTTCTTCTGTAGATATTCACGGCATGTCCTTGTTGGGTGTCCTTTGCCTGAATTTGGAAGGAGGTGCAGGACTGGATATGGTTCTGTGTTAACCATTCTCTGTGCTGGAGTTACTGTGTTCATTTCTGTTTCACTGACTTGTTTGAGCTTAGAATCTTCAGTACCCTAAGCAGGTAATTGGAGGAAGGGTTTTGGAGTCCATCTGCATTGCTAAAATTCAAATCCTCACGGGGCTCATTTCTTAGCAATCAAAAGCTTGTCTAAACAGTAACAGAGTCTTGCCTGCATTGAAGATTATAGGATCTGTCCCTAAAACATCTGGGGTATTCAGCTGCAGTGGTGGCACAAGGTCATAGAGGAGGGGGAAACTTTTGATGTGGAAATCACAGCAGCTGCTCAAAGGTAGGGGTGTGTTACTTTTGGGGGGGTTCAACTTTAGGGGAAGGCCACTTCTTTTGGCAGAGGAAACTGGATGAAGGGGCCATGGCAAGGTACAGGAGCAGTGACTCCAGAGTGCGAGGGATGACGTTTCAGTGGAAAGTATCAGGGTTAAGTGTGCCAAAGGAGAGGGGATGTACAGAACAGTCTTGGAGGCTTTTCTAGAGAGAAGAGGTGTAAAGCCCTAAATTCTGCTCCTGGGATGTTTTTGCAGACTTACTGAAGCAAAAGACAAACCTTAGAAAATGTAGGATTCAAGCAGTTCTTGCATCTCATCCAGGAGGAGCAGCAGCATGAGGCAGTTCAGGGATGCAGGGCAGCTCCTGCAAACCCCTCTGTGCAGGGTCTGCATGGTCTTCCCTGGTGTTCCACTGGCTGGAGCCTTTCCCTGCACATGCCAGCGCCACTGCTGAGGCACTGTGTGCCAGAGCAGTGCCACGCACTGGCTCAGGGTGTTCATTGCGCATTAGAATTTTAAAATAAATTGCGTATAGCATGCTTTTAAAGAAGAAGCAGATAATACATGCCCATGCCTATTTATTGTAAAGCGTAAGGTAGGCTGTGATATGACCAGTTTTTATTTTATGTTGATTTGATTATTTTTTTTTAAACTATAATGCTGTCAGATGATGCATTATCCGTACCTAGAGGCCTGGTGTTCACCGTGCAGGTTATCTCCACTATGACAGCTCTGTATCTTCAATGTCAGATACACTGTTCTTGAGTCAAAGTAGATTTACAGATTCTATTATACTTCTATTGAACAGTTCTTAATCTGGGTAGAGGAAAACATGCTGCAACCAGCACGTTTTATCCCTTGCCTTTAGTGTTAGAGTCCTTTTTGGCAGAGTTGGACACTGTGTTACAAATAGTCCACCACCAGCTCCTGAACACTAAAAAAACCCCATAATCCTGTAAAGGCTGGAGGTAGTGGTTTCTGTCGCTCCCAAGCATTCCTGAGTCTGAATGAAAACTAGCACTGGCATTACTGAAGGTCTTTGTCAGTGTAACCTGGGTGTAGTACACAGGTCAATTAATGCTGCTTTCTGCTCTTGTGCTGCATTCCTGTATTGCAACCTCCATGTAGAACAAGAGAGTTGTGAGTCTGAAAATAGAAGCTGTCCTCAGCCCCTTATTGTTTTGGCAGTTTTATTTTTGACATCGCAGTTTCTTTAGTAATTGAAGATTACATGCGTGAAGAAATGTAACTGCTCTGTGCATGAAAAATGACATTTGTTTTGCTTGTATGATTTTGCTGACAGTTGCTGCATTATTTAGCGGTTTCTGAGCAGCACAGCACAGCACAGGATGCTGCCCTTGACCTGTAATGAAAAGCAGTGGCATTGCTCTGTGTATGTAGCACCTTGTTGTAATTAGCAGTGTTTCTCTTCTCTTTTAGTTGTAAGCAGTATAATGTGAATTAGCAGTAAGTAAGTAGGAGCATACCAAATACTCAAGGAATGTTATGAATGTGAATAGTCCCTAGTGGGTTTTTTCCTTTTTTTTTTTTTACCCCTCTATTGCTTAGCTTTCTCCCACAAGCTGCTTTGACCTTGTATCTACCTTGAGATTCATGCTCCTTACTACCTTTTTTTTTTTCCAATTTATCCCTGCTGTTAGTTCTTTGAATGCCATTGGCTCAACACCGTGGTTATTCCTATAGCTCAGCAGTTCCACCTTGTTTCAGCTGCTGAAGTCTATCTCTCATCTTTCTCTGCTTTTTGTTCATTAAAGAGAAAGAAATGAAGGAAGAAGGTGAGTTTGAATCCATCACTGGGAGGTATACAATTTGATTTCATTCTGTCTGAGAAGGGAGAAGACTGTGGCTCTTCCTTATGTGCCAATGTAGGTCATGAAAATGAATAATCAGCTTACACATGTATCCACACGCTGCCAGGAAGTAATCCTGCTTAGCATCACTTTATGGGGTTTGGAGTCTTTCTGAACCTTCTAATCCTCAGTGATATTTAAATAACATGTTGTGATCACTGTTTGCCTTAATTCATGTAGAAAAGATGTCTTATGCAGATGTACCAGCATGGAAATACACATGTGCTTAGACACATACACGCATACATAGAATGTATGTATTGAACATGCAGAATAATTGCCATTTGCAGACTATGGGACATGCTGGGGCAGCTCTCTAGGCAGGTGCTTTGGGATATCTGTGTGTCTAAGAAAGCAGAGATACTACAGTGATGATTTGCCATGCTATTTTTAGATGGAAATTTTGTTCTAAAACTAGAAGAACGGCCATGACTGTCCCATTTCTGCAAATCAAGCTCAGAAAGCATTTGCTACTTCAACGCTCAGGATGAGACAGGTGCATTGTTTTTTCCCCAGTTAGCTGGGTTGTTAGCCAAAGGGGGTCTGCCTTGCAGATTCATGTTTTGAAAATAGTTGTGCGGAGCTGCTTGGTGAGTCATGTGCAGAAGGCAACAGAAAATGTCTCAAACTACGGCATCCAGCACCTACACAACCTACTGCTGCCTCCCACCTGCAGAAACCTTTCCTGCAAAGTGTTGAACCCCCGGCAGGTCTAGAAGTCCTGAAGGCACCACTGGTCAGGCCCCTCTCTAGGAAAGGAGCTATTTGTGGTGCTTCACCAGAGTCAGAGGGAGTGTTGTTGACCAGAGTTCCCCCTGTGCTTGCCATCTTCAGTGGTGGAACTGTGAATACAAATGTTCCTCCTCCAGCTCCCCCGTGTTTGGAACAACCATCTGTGTTTCCTCCTTCAGGTATGGAGTGGATATAGGACATATACTCTGTACCTTTGGCTAAACACTTCCTGAGAAATTGACCCAGCACATGTTCCAAGCATGGGTCCAAAACGTTGCAGCTGCTGTTCTGAATGAAGATGTAGCCCTGTCCTGGCGTGCTCCAGAGGCCAGTCACACACCAGTAGCTGGAAACAGTGTGGAGGTGCTGGTACTGAGCCTGTCAGAGCTGGCTGGCAGCCTGTTACATTTGCTGCCTGTAGCCCTACGTTTGTCTGTAATGGAACTCACGGAAAAGGTGTGATTTCCATTGCCAGAGAGATGGACTTTGATGTAGCAAAGCACATAAATGAGTAAATAGATCCACCTCTTAATGGAACAAATGAAAGCGCTTAAGCTTCATCCCCTGCACTTCTGTGCTGCTGGCTCTGAAGGCAGCGTGCAGGCGGCACTACTGGGTGCCTTTGGAAGACAAGGCAGAAACAGGAACTGTATCCACAGTGGGAAACCAGGTTGTGATTCATGAACACCAATTCCGGATGCACGGCATGCTTTCCTGATTAGAATCAGGGCCATACAATGGTGTCGGTATGAATTTATATTAAAAGTCCTTTCCACTGGCATGAGAAATTGCCATTGCAGTAACACCCATTCTGTTGTTAATAATAATTGAAGTGCTTGAAGTAAGAAAATACTGGCTGATATTTAAACTACTTATTATCAAATCAAAGTTCCTTAGATGAAAGCACTTAATCTGCATTCTATTTGCTAAGCATCTAGATCAGCATTCAACAGAGGTAAATAATGCTCCTATGGTTTCTAATACCAGCTAGCATATTAATTTCTTGAAGCATTACTACAATAACCAGTATTTTGGGAAGCTGTGTCCTGTATCCTGAAACCATTCTGCTGTGCAGTTAAAAAAGGATTATTAATTTAAAGCAAATATTCAGTTACACAAAGAAAGTCTTTGAAAGCCTCCAAATACTGTTTTGTGAATCCAGGTTTCCCTTTTCTTCTGAAGCTATTTTTTATTGCTATGGATATTGATACTTGGAAGCTGAGCTATTTCTTTGACAAAGCAAGTCTTTTCTGTGCATTTCATGTAAATTGACATTTCTCCTTTTTTTTTTTCCTCTTTTTTCCCCTGTAAGACTCTTGTGACTCTTGTCCTGCTTTGCAGTGAGAACTATTCAGAGAGGTAACTCATGTCACCACGATAAGCACACTGCAGCCTCCTTCATTTTTCATTGTTGCCTGAAGGACATTTGGGGAGGGAGATGCTGTTAACGTGTGGAATTTTTATCCTCAGGAACTGCAGTGATTCAGTGGGTTGCCTTATTGAACTGTAATTCAGTCATAAATACAAAGAAACAGTGTTTAAAAGATGTTAAAACTCCGACATACATTGACTAAAGAGAAGTTGGTGCTCTTGACTAGGAGTTGATCCCAAAAATCCTTGATCCTTCAGGTCCACTAACAGATTGTGCTCTGCAAGTAAATAATTGTTCTGTTTCTCAGCCCTGCAGTGCAATGTGCACGGTTTGATTTCTGCACTGCCCGGAAATACAGTGTACTATTTGGAGCTGTTGAAATCTGGAATGTGTCTCAGGTTATTAACTTATTTCTTCTGCATGTGGAGAGAAGAAAAAAAGGCTTTGGCACAGGCGCAAGAGGGTTTTTTTGGGATGATTGCAATGTTCTTTGTGGTGTCCCAATAATTAAAAAGCACAATAATTACATGAATTTCATTTTGAAAAGAGAGTTAAGTTTCAAGCACTTAAATCCCATTGATTTCCCATGGAACATAGTCTTATAAATCGCCAAAGCAATTTTTGATATATTTTTCACCTTTTCTATGCAGAACTTGCTAATGGATTCTAGTTCATGTGTTGTCACCAGCTTTTAAAACCTATAATTAGGTCCAGTTCAAAACCAAACACATTTTTATTAGATGATTATGATCTTCTAGCAAATAATTATTTAATAAAGCATAACAAATGCAACCATTTATTAAAAGAGTGCTGTTGACAACGGAAGCACTTAATGTGAGTACAAAACTGCCTATTTTATAGTATGTGTTGAGCACCTGACAGGAGGTACCTACTCCTGGTAGTGCTTTGTTGGCTTGTAATTTTAATTACTGAAATTACTATTGAGATTGGTGAATATTGGTGGTGAAAAGCAATTTACATCAAATATTCCTTGTTCTACAGTATTTTGAGGCTTTTTTACTTAGCAGTTGTATACATGCATTTTTTGAGAGAACATATATAATTGGTATATTTTGTACAGAAGACGTTCTTAATTTTTGGCTTTAAAGAAGGTACTTAAATGATCAGACTGATAAATTATCAGATAGCTAATTAGCAAAAAAAATATAATTCATTGTTAGAATAATTGTTCAGCATCTTTCAAATCATGTCTTGCAATTTGCCGAACAGTGGAGACATTTAAAAGAGTAAATTACAGTTTCAGTGCAAGAATTGGCAGGGTATAATAACATTTCCTGAAGGAGAAGTGTGCTTTCTCACGAAAAATGATGTCTGATTTATCTGGCCTCCTATGATTTTTCTGTCATTACTCCTAGATCTGGATCAGAACAGAATCCTGTGATCCAAATGCTGGAAATCTGAGAGAATTTGGACTGTGATAAATATTTTGCAGCTGACTCACTCTGCTTATGAATGAGCTCTGCTAGAAAATCTGGCTCCCACAATTAAGTGATTTAGAGACCTAATTGCAAGGCAAAGGGGAATTGTAAGCTCCTATTTTTGTGGCAACCAAGGTAATTTTAGATCCTGAATCCAAATGGCAGAACATATGGAAATTATGGATCCAGACTTGGGTTTACAATGAACTTTGCACAACAGAAAAGCCCAAAACCAGTGGTGGAGAGAAGCTCATCCACAGCAGAAATTAGAGGGAGACAGGAGCAATAGTATCGCTTAATTTTATGCTGTTCCTCACTGCTCTCCTAAGTAATTAGTAATTATTTATTAGAGTAGTAGCCACGGGCTAGAGCTGAGATCAACTTTTGTTTCCTCAGGTTTGTACCAGACAGAGGTGATGGGAGACCAACGGGCTTGCTCAGCCCCATTGGTAATTCTGTACTTGGCCACTTGTTAATTCTGTTGATATTCCTTCACTGTACAGTTGTGTAACACTTCAGGGAGCAGGAGGCTCTGAAGGATGTGTAGGAGCAGAACAGCTCCTGCCAGGAGCACAGATGGTTGGAGAACAAGCCACCCTCAGCAGCCACGCTGGGGTTTTTGTGTTGGTTTTTTTTGTTTTTTTTTTTTTTGGTCTTTCTTTTCTTTCAAACTATAGTTTTAAACGGGGAATAATTTAAACAGAAATAATTGGATCCCTCCCACTCCTTCCTGGGGTCTGTCTGTGTGTGTGCTCTCTAGGCAGGCAGTGTGATGGCAGCAAAGCCAAGCAGAGTTGTCTTAAAGGAGGGAGGGTTTGGTTTTTCCATTTATCCAGAGGTCAGGGAGCAGCTCTGCCCTAAGCAGTGTCAGATCCTTTGGGTTTATGCATGGAGTTGTGGGCATTGTTTTTGCTGATTTTTATTGTTGTTGTAATTAATAGAATCCGTGGTAAATATAAAAGCATGGAGATTACTTTAATCTTTTCAGCCACTGCACAGACCCCCTCCTTGCCCGAGTATTGTTGTGTCATGCACAAGGCTTTGGACTGTCACAGGACAGCTTTAAAAAGACATAGCTCAGTGCTCCTCCCAATGGGAACTAGGAGAGCAAATTTACTCAGGCAGGACCTGTGCTGGTGCATGGAAAGAAATGGAAGGGAACAAGGGGAACAAGTAAGTGTCTTGCTGTGCCACTGAAGCAAGGGACAGGAATGGCTGCACGTGTTTGGATGGGTCACTGTGGAAGTGCTGACCTGCAGAGAGAGAGCCTTTCCAAGTGGAGAGGGGTTGTACATGTTCGTGGAAAGCCAAATGCAATGTGATTGTTGCTTCAAGGGGTAAAATTTTTTCCTGTGCATTGACAGATGCACTTGTGCAGGTTGTTTTTCCATTAGCACTTGGGTAGATGGAGGCAGCAGTACCCCGCAGGTTTCCTCGTGGAGGTGTTGGTACACAGCTGCTGTGTACATAAAATAACTGAAATATGTATGATATATCCCTGAGTTAAGATGAAATGTGCTGATGTAAAATATACAGTTAAACATTTTATTTTTGTAGAGTAAACTGTATGTGCACATATGTGTGTATGTGTAAAAGTTGCAAAGATTTTTTTATTTTCTTGGTGGTGAATGTTTCCATATTGCATTTATGTTGCTAGACTGAGTAATTAGGAGGTCTGATAAGGAGCTGGGATTCCTGATTTTCTGGTTTTTTATATCTGTATTTCTGATTTCCAGCAGTCCTCCTGCCTCACACCTGAGGGCATGAGTGCTCTGCCCTGCAGTGTGCTGAGCAGGCTGCTGCTCTGAGAGCAATCTTCTTGGAGAGCTTGGTAAAGGCTTTGCCTTTGGATGTTGTCCTGCAATAAGCTGCTCATGAGATGGTTTTGTTTGTGAGTATGGATGCCTGAAGATGGGAATATCGTGTCCCGACGGGTGAGTGGGCTGTGGCCACTGTCATGTGTGTGCTGGGGAAGGCAGAGGCTGCAGGAGCCATGGGCCACCCTCTGATTTATCCATCCTGCACCGCAGCCTCCTGCAGGATCGTGAGCAGCCATCAGAGCTGCTGAGTGTGACCCTCCTCGGGCCTCTGGGCAGGTACCTGAGCAGCAGCTGCAGGAACTGGGGGCAAGGCTGGAGGAGCCCCAGTGAGGTGGTGCCTCTGCTCCTCTCCTGACATCGCTTCGCTATTAGGCAAGAATAATTAAGTGTTTCTGGAGGGAGAATTGAAAGTGCAACGGGCCCTGTTCCTTTGGAGGGGGCAGAGCAGGGGCAGACAGTCCACATACTGACTTCAGCCATGACGTGCCAGCTCAGGATGGGAGGACATGGACCAGGAATGGGGGTTGGGAATTCGCCAACAAATATGCAGACAGAAAGACACTGTGGCTGGCTGAGAAATTAGTTCTGCATTGCGCTCATTCCAGTGCTCTGTGACTTACTTTAAAAAAAGAAAGCCTCATTGACCTTGGTTGTGGGGTAGAGTTCACAGCCAGCCCCAGGGCTGGAGCAGGGCACAATGGTGACATTGCTGAACTGGGCTTGGAAAATCTTACTCTTCTCACAGTCTACAGGAATTATTTGCAAATAATTTGGGGTTTGCTGTTGCACCCTGGAAGTGTACAAGGCCAGGTTGGATGGGGCTTTGAGCAAGCTGGTTTAGTGGAAGGTGTTTCTGCCCACAGCAGGGGGATTGAAATGGGCTGATCTTTAAGGGTCCCTTCCAACACAGACCATTCTGTGGTTCCATCCTGGGGTTAGGGAATTTAACCAACACATTTTGAAGTTAGAAGAGGATGAAGGTAGAGTCCCAGGAAATGCCCTTCTATGGAAATAAACGTGAGGAAAGGATATATCCATGCTCTTTCCCTAGTGTAGCATGGAGTACCTTATTTCAGCTCCCAGACACTTTGTCACCCTGCCAGGAGTCCTTCCTAGGCTCTAGGAAGAGACAGAGGGGCATCCTGCAGTGGCAATAGCTGAACTTGCATTGGCAGGGCAAAAACAAGTATAAAATGTTCCCCCTTTCCTACCCAATGTTAGGAGGTTTCCATTTCAGGAAGGAAGTGTGGGTCTGTTCTGTCATCCCTGGGGGTGGGAGCGCCCAGTGGCGTAATTAATGCTGCACGCCTCTGCTCCACAGTTGTAGACTGTAAACAGAGCTGATCAAGTGATGGTGTGGGAGAGGAATTGTTTAAAATAAATTTTAATAAATTATAAATAACATATGACTTGCTTCTGTTTAACCAACTCTACCTAGCCAGCCAGTATTTCCAAGCTTACGAAACACAGCAACACGTCAGTAATGCTCACGTGAGTAACGGCACTGGTGGTTGAACGTATCTCATCCATGTTGAATTTAACAATTCTGTACAATAATAAGGCCTAAAGACCCAGTCAAAGATCAGGGGTTTATTGCCTGTGGCACTCAACAGAGGATGGCTCTTATCTAGGATTCCGCAAAAACAAAATTCAGTGGCCTTTCTGGTGTTTGGGTGGGAGTGACCAGGAAGATTCAAGTCCTACTTTTCACTTTTTCACGTTTTGTTGGTTGGAGGTTTGGGAAGTAAAGAAAACTGGTTTAGACATGGGATCATTGCTTTGTACACATTAGCACTGCTGTGGTACGGTTTGCTCCGTGCAGACTCACAAATAGACCATAACAATTCACAAATAAGAAGAGATGCGGAGTGAGGGGAGTCAGAAGTCCTTTTGATGAAAGGACTTCTTCTTCCCATCTCTTCTGGGACTCGTGCTCCCTCCCTTGGCTGACCCAGAATGGTGCTGAGTTTGGGGGCCATGGCAGAAGGGACTGGAGTGGGCATAGCTGGAGTTGCATTAAATTCTGCACTGAAGTTGCAATGCTGCTCCATTACTGAACTTAGGAATTCGATTCCCAGGTGTTGCTTTCCTTTTGTTGCTGGAGTGCCAATAGTCTTAAAAATGCACAGTTTGGCTAAGGTGTTGGATTAGCTGGATTCAGCTTATTTAGCTATTATGGAAAGAAGCTCAGTAGCATGAGTCAGAAATTTGACTTTAGTGGAAGTTAGACATCTAAAAATCTTCGTGTCTCAGCAGTATGCCTCTACATTTCCTTCCAGCAGGAATAACAGCACTTCCTTATCCCCAGGGTGGTTGTGTGGGTAAGTACATAGTGCGATGGAAGATGTTTAGATAAGCAGACTGATCCAGTGGGGATTTCCTTTATCCTATCAAAATCAAAATCAGATGGAATACAGCACAACTCACTGAAGATGGGAAAGCCAACAAATACCTTTTTCATTCCCATGGATGACAGAACCCCTGGTTATTTTTCTTTATTTAAGAGGTATTCGGGAGGCAGAACAAAGCTCTGCTATTGCCTCCCAGCAGGTGACCTAAACCACTTAAGCTGAAACATATGACTTGGAGGAAGTATTTTGCAAAAACAGATGCACAGAAAGTCAATTTCCTATTCATATTTTGTTGTGGCAATTGGTACTTTAAAGAGATGGCAGACTTAAATTAGCTGGAAAAGTGACATCTTTAATTAGGAAAGCCTCTCTGCCAGCACATTGAACAGTTGCCAGTTTCTCAGCATTTAGGGACCATTGATTGCCAACAATGGCAGCTAAACTGCTTCTGGGTAGAAACTAATTGAATTTTCTCAAGTTAAAACGAGGATCTGAAGTTAAATCAAGACGAGCTCCTTTGCTTGCTCTCTCTTTTACTTACTGCTGTGATTTGCTCAGCAGTCCAAGGGCTCTGCTGCACTTGGTGAGTGGTGCTGCCTGGGGCACGGCTGTGCAAATCCCTCCAGCCTCAGTAGTCCTGGGATTCTGCTGTCGCCATTGACAACTCAGATCCATGTCTGCCCTGTTGGCCTTCCCACGCTATTTTGGTGGTCCTGTTCTCTGCTGGAGGAACCCTTTTCCTGGGACAGGTTGCTTCTATTTAGTCTTGTGCTGTTGTGATGGGAGCTGGTGGAACCCCTCTGAGGAGCTGCGCTCCATCCTATTGCCTTGGCATCCCATCCAAGCCGGTGCTGCCTACTCATTTGGGATGGGTAAATAGCCTGTGGGTGACACGGACAAGCTGTGAAAACTGGGTTACAGATCTGTGTGGGGCTTGCCAGCCAGACTTTCAGTGGTGCGTGGTTGGTGTTGGTCCCAGGTCTGCTCCCTTTCTTGTGAAAGCTGAGGGCTGAGCACACCCTGAGGTGAAACCTTGTGCCAGACTGGTAAAGACCTGGGGTCTGAAGGAATGCTGCCTTTGCTGGCTGCAGTGTGGATACTGTAGCTGTGTTTCTGTCCCTACTTTGGTTATTTCCTTATCTCAGGTGCAGCTTCCCTGAAGCAATTGTAGCACTTCCTCCACCTGTAAGCCCAGGGAGATGTGCTCTCTCTCTAGGCAGGTTCTTCTACTGCTCTTGGTAACCATGCAGGCTGAGTTCTGGCAAGTGTCAGTTCTAATCCCATCCCATCCTTCCTCTGTTGCTGTCGTGTGGTCTGAGGGAGCAGTGCAGTGACCATTTCCTGAGCTCTGCTATAAGTGCTGCTGAAACCTTTGGCCACATGGAGAACCTGAGGGGATGGGAGCTGCAGTGCCAGTTATAAATCTGAAAACTTTAGGATTATCTGCCCAACTTGTGTGGAAGCTACAAATGCTTGACCAGAACTGTCTGCCTCAGGTCTCTGCTTAGAAGAGGAACTCAGAGATATAATTACATATTTCCCAGAGGGCAACTCAGTTTCTTATTTTCCTTTTTACCTTCATCCTGATTTATCTCCATTTGCCCTCATTTCCCTTAGCAGGGGTTTTGGAGGATAGTCTCTGCTTGCTTCCTTCACAGTTTGAAATATAACTCTAGCTGATCTCAGGGGAAGGAGCCTGCTGGAAGATGATCTTGTCCTAACCATACGCAATGTGTGTTTATTAAAGTTATTCAGCTCTGGTAGACTCTGACAGTGCTGTAAGAAAATGATGAGGGTTTTGGTCTGTCTCTCGTGTAGAATCTAGTCAATACTTAAATTTTGTGTTTTGGTCCAAATGGAAGAATTTTTTTTTTTCAACCAACCTATTTTACCCCCAGGTATTTCAGTACCTTTGTTCTTCTGTTAAAACATTCAGGAAAAATTTGGGGGAAGGGCAACTCTTGCCTTGCTGTGTAGCCTTTTCTCCCAGGCAGAAGACAAGCAGCAAGAGAAAGGAAAAGCTCCTTGGCAGCAGCCGCAAGGGAAGGGTTTACTCAGAGTACTTGAGAAAGGCAACTTTGTGAGGCATCAGCTGAGTCTCTGGTGGGGAACGGCTTCCAGCTGTTGTCTGGTTTAGAAATGTGTGTTTAAAATGCAGCCCAGAGTTGTGGGGTTCTCCATCCACCCAGCCCTGTCTTATGTGTCAGTATTAAAAAAAGAGTTTGTCCAGTGTGTCTCATAATGAATTATGTACCTTTGCTGTCTGTATGAGTCTTTTAATAAGAAGAAAAAAATACCCCACAACTGTTGAAGTGGGCGAGAACTTGAAACAGATTTGAAGATTGCACAGGAGAAAGAATTCAGTTAAATCTTTTGTTAGAAAGAATCCTTTTTTCAGCAGCTAAGGGTAAATTATTCAGCTTCTCCCGTTACCCTTCAGCATTAATCCAGAACAGAAATATTTTTCTTGTGAAATGTACATTCTTTCAGGTACTTTACAAGTGGTTTATTCCCATTACAAGTACAGTGAAAGGAAAGAAGATTCTTTCCCCTTTTACAGGCTCACGGTCAGGGAACAACTCCTTTTGCCTCTCCTCCTAGCAGTAAAAAGGAAATATAGGGAGACTTCTGAAATCACATTGTCTCTGGAAATATTATAGGAGATTTTCTCATCACTATGTGAAATGGCAGCAAACACTGCCTATATTTGGAAGGAAGGTTTAAAAGAAGAGACAGCAAAGATGTGGTTGTTCACTGAAGAGAAGTGTTCTGGGAGTCATCTGCATGGAAAGGGAAAGGGACAAATTGCTGGGGAGTGTATGAGGGTTTTAAACAAAGCCTGTGAAAAGTCTACTCAGCTGTTACCAGGGAATGGCAGGAACAGATGAGTGCCTTGAGGAAATTGAAATTTCCTGTGTTTCTGTCAGCCCAGGCACCAGGACGTGGAAGGCCACAGGGGTCTGATGCCATGTGTCCTGCAGTTGCACTGAGGGTGAAGAAGAGGATGGACAAACAGGTGGCTGCTGACACGGGGGTCAGACGTAGCTGACATTGAAAGGGGAGAAATGAGTACTAGGAAAAACATTGTGAGGAAGAAATCCTGGGGAATATGTGATGTGTTTCCTCAGGGGAGTAGAGAGGTCGTGGAGCAGGGGATGGTGATACTCAGAAAGCCCTTATAATAAAAAAAGCTGTGCTAGTGTTGCTAGAGATGTGAGCCCTGGCCTGTGATGTGGGTCTGAGGAGTTCTTCAGCAAGCAGCAAGACTCTAGACTTTTAATTTAACTTAAGATTTTTACTGTAAAAGAGCCACTATCTCAACTGCTATAAAGCAGATTTCCAGTAGTCCCAGCAAGTAAAATGGCAAGTTTTTTTAATAAAACTGAAAAGACTGGAGATTATAGTTTGGCTGAGAAAGGGAAGTGCTTTCTCCCTCTCATAAAAGGACAGAGTTTTGTTCAAAGAAGCCGTAAAACCAAGCAAAAACGAGTATAAAAAGGCTTGTGGTGCCACAGGTGGAGCCTGCCCTCCTCCTGTTGTGGAGAGGCATGGCTCATGTGCTTCCCAATTCTTTGGTCTTCTGCTTAATTCACTTGAGGTGTGTGGCATGGTTCAGATTTCCACAAAGAAGCAAAAAGTGCTTTGGTGTAGTCAAAGGCAGAGGTTTGGAAGTAACACAAGAGCATGGAAGAAGTGGTTAGTAAGGGGTGATTATGAGAAATGTTGTTCTGTACTGTGAAACTTTTGAAGTTCATTGTGTGGGGCCAGTGAGGAGGGAAAAAACCCCAATAAAACTAAGCATTGAATGAAACACAGACAGGGGTTTTAACGGCAGGAAGCTGAGAAGGCACCTGGGGCTTTCTGTCCATAGAACTGGTGAAGTTGAGTGATGAGATGAAAAGAGAGATCTTGTTAGCATTTCCGGTCAAAGCTGTTTTCCTCAGTGCTGATGAAGATTTACCCATTTCATTTGCCCACTGAGTTGAAAATGGTTGGAAATGTAGGATTGGTGCAGGCTTTTAAGAAGCTTGCTCAGGTGGGCAGTGCAAAGACATCACTGTGTGGACAGCTCTGGGCCTGTATAGCCCTTCTGCATCTCCCTGTGCGAGGAATGTCCTGTCCACAGTGTCTCTACTTCATCTGCAGTGTGTCTGCGTCCACCCCTGCTCGTTGTGGGAGAAGCTGAGCTTTGGTGTCATGTTAAGGTTCAGTGCAGCCCTTTTCCTGTGTGGGCAAGGCTGTTTGATCCTGGGACAAGGCTGTTCGAACTAGTGAGGTTTTCCTCCTTTTCTGCACATCTTGTGCATGACTTGAGAGATGAGTAAAACTGTCAAATTACCTGCAAGGGGTGCAGGTTTCCATTATCTTGCCCAATTTGATTCTTGTGTCAGGAACACAGCCTTGTGAATGCCCTCTTTTCCTCCTGAGGTTTGCTGCTAAGTGTGACAATTTGAGAGGAGTTTTGCATCTAAGACATACAAGAACCAGATCCTCTTTCAATGTTCATTGCGAAAGTTTTTAGTCTTTCTAATATTTTTTCCTTGGAAAAGTACTGATTTGTATTGCAAATGTGTTTGTATACTTTTTAAAACTCTGATTATTTTCCTCCACTAAATGCTATTCTTAAAGTAAAAATGCAGTTACCTCATCAAGAGAAGTTCAGCAGTAGAAGGTCAAAGAACTTACAGTCAAGAACAAATTTTAATAAGATCCCAAGGTCCCAAGATCCCCAATTAATTCTCCTTTTTTTTTAATATACTCATCAATTCTGGGCCACCAATTGCATTGAGTGTCCTTTAAAAATAATTAATACTGCAATCCCTTGAGTACTTTCAAGGTAAATAAGTTTTAAAGTTGAACCACAGTAATGGTAAAGAGATAGAAATAGCTATTTTCTGTACTTGTATATAACTGTAGGCCTATATAGCTAATCAAACATTTCTAGGCAGATCTGAATCGATTTAGAGATTACAGCTGAAGCAGGGGTTGAATTGCAGCTGGATGCTGTTGAAATTGTACAAGCTCTCTTCTTGACATTTTTTTATATTCCAGCTTCCTCTTGCTATTTTCCTCTTCCCTATAAAATCTTGTATTATCTGCAGGTTTTGAAGACTTTTTTTTTTCTAATCTGGGTTGCTTTTTTTGTTTTGCTCCTTAAATAGAGTTTTGAGAAAATGTGAGAGTATTACTTGACAACCAAATTATGTTGGAGTGAAGCGAGTTGACTTTGTCGCATGGAGCTGGATCAGCTGGTCTTCTGGCAAAGTACAGTTGAAGACAAAAGAGTAATAAATGTTTTATATTTAAACTTCTGGGGGAATACTGGATGTGGCCTGGTTGTCATAGTGAAGTCATCTTTAAAAACTAGTGTTTAATAAAAACACACTCTTTCTGTCACCATTTTTAGTTGGGTTCAGGAGTGCATTTATACATGAACCTTGCACGTCCCCCCTTGCCAGGCTCGGTGTGCACTGTAGGGTGGACTCAGTGCGGGGGCTGAATTCCTCTCCAGTGAGGACTAACGTGAGGGTGGGCTCCCATTGCTGTGCCTGCTTCACACGGGCTGCTTGCACGTGCTCAGGGTGTGTGACCAGATCAGGGCTGGTCTGACTGATACTGGCCAGAAGGGGGTTTGGTCACATGTGGGGGTTTGGTCCTCACTGGTTCACTCCCCACATCTGCCCTGTCACACTGCGCTCTTTGGTCACAAACACCAAGCTGCAGAAATTTGTTCCATTGAAGTCATGGGCTTTTCTTTACCACTGGGTTAAACAGAGAACCAGTGTTTCAGTGTCTGCTGGAAATCCCATCCCAGATGTAGAGAGCACGCTGCTGAGAGCAGCCTTCTCACCACTTGGAGCATCCTACATGGTTTGGTAAGTAGGAGCCTGGCTATTTAAAGCAGCTGTTCCGAATGTTCAGAAAGGTACCTTGTGCAAAAAAAAAAGTGTGTTGTAAATGTTTAACATCTCATATTGTGTAGTTAATTTGTTCTTTTTCCTGCAAACTCCAGTTTTTTCCTTTTCTGGAACTTTGATGTGTCTTGCTTTAAGAGAGTTTTCTTATTTTTACCTATACTGTGACCTAGAAATGCACACATGAGGAATTTGTCTATAGGTGAGCAAGACTGGATTTCTGTATTCTGCAGAACTCATCAAAGCTCATTTTAATAATGTGATTTGTCTTAAATTTTCAACCGGGTCTAAACCTAGACTTTTCAATCTGCTTTCCAGTCATTATAGGCAGATTTCTGTATGAATAATGCATAGTTTTGCTTTAAAAATCAGTCTACACAAAACCGCTTTATTTTCACTTTTTATTGATTCCAACCTTGGTGGCTTGCATACATCAGAAATTTCACAACTTTAAAATGTGCCTATCCCTACAAATGAGTCATTGATCAAAAAAGGTTAATTTGACTGACTCCCTTGAATTTTTCAGTCTCCCTTTTTTGCTTCTAAGTAGTAAAAACAATTTCCATTTAGAAACTTCAGTTTTCAAAAGAATGGGGATTCACTTTCTCCACTGAGTGCATGTGCATACAGTGTATTCATTTAAATACAGATTCACAGAAACAATTAACAGAAAATTTGAACCCATTGCAGTACATTATTTTAAGAATGCTCCAGTTATGCTTCCCTCCCAAAGAGATTCACCTGTTGCTGACTGCTGCAATTTCATTCATCATAAAGTTAAGTACAATAGAATTTGATGATTTTTGAAATGGTAAACATTTTTCATCTCTACTAATGAAATTGCCATCCATAGCCATTTTTTTCTCTTTCCCCCCCCTTCCCTTGATTTAATTTCTTTTTACTCTTGAATTTTCTCAGCACTTTTCTTCCCTGCATCCAGGCACTCTGTCATCTCACTTCTTCATTACCTCTTTCCTTTCTGAGGTGCATGTAGGAGGGACCCAAATCCTGACTGGGAGGTGGCAGTGGGAACCCCTGTGGGCTCAGGGCAGCTGTGGCTCATCCCAGTGGGCTGGCATCTGGCAGCCTGGGAATTCCCACCTGGAGACCTGGACACTGTGTCCTGGTGAGCTGTGATGGTGCAGACAGGGCTGCTGCTGGGTCTTTGCTGACCTACTGTGATCATTTGGGATGGCTGAGGTGTGGTCTGGAATCAATGCTCTGTGATTGTATGAATTATAACTGTAAAATAGAAAACCCTTCTCAGCTTACACAGGGAAGACAGATCTCTGTTTCACCTTGGCAGCAGTAACAACCACTTCAGTCCAGGTTTTCCCTCTCCTCCAAGGGGACTGACAAAATCTGCAGAGGAGCTTTGCTGGAGAGATGGAAGATTTGGATTCAAGGTTCCCTTCAGAGTCCTCCATGGGAGGTGAAGGAGAATTTCTGCTTTTCTTTTAGGAAAGATGATTTCTGTAAAATATCTGCCCTTCAGCAGGGAGTTTGAAGATCTTACATGGAGCACAGTTTTACACAAGACGTGGCAAAACTTGCCTGTGCAGTAGCAGCCCCTTCCACAGGGAAGAGGGACCTGGTGGGCTCCAGCTGGGAGCAGTGGGACCAGTTGGGCTCCCTCGGAGCAGTGTAGATGCTGCTGTGAGTAGAAGCCAATGTCCCTTTGCTGCTGCTGCCTTTCACTTGCATTGACATAGACACTTTTTTGATCACATCTGAATTATTTGCTGCCTCAGAAGTTTTATTGTGCAACACCTGTTTTTCTCTAAACCCAGCCACTGTGTGCTCAGTGTATTCTTCCCTTTCTCTGTTGTTTTTAGTGCTCCATTTCATAGTGTTGTGACGTGAAGGACCAAAGCCTGGAGGGAACCCCATACTGCTGTGCCACTTTTATGTGCTGCCAAGCCTCTTATGGTGAAGTGCCTTAAAAGCAAGACTGTCAGTATGGTTGGCTGAGTGACAGAAGAGCTGTGCTGACCACTTGTTAGATGCTTAGTTGTGAAATGCCAAGGGGTTGTTATGCTCACCTCTAAGTCCCCCCACTCAAACATGTGCATAAGGACCCTGTTTCTCCTAAGGCGGCTTTAATTAATACACAGATACTTTCATTAACATCAGGAGAATGAGCAACATCAAGGAAAGCTCAGGCAGTATGAGAGGAGCATAGTGGAGTGGGGAATGATGCTGTGGTACCTCAGTGCTGAAGAGAAGGTGAGCTTTCCCACCTCAGTCTCGGTCCATCTGGGGCTAGGCTGTTGTGATTGATTACCAGCATGTTTGCAAGTGACAGCTGTGCGATAAAAACCTGTTTTCTGTGTGACAGGTTTTGTTTTCCCTGTAGAAGCACTTGCTGGTTGGACACTGCCTGCATGTGGCTCTGGCTGAGACGTCCCCATGGATGTGTTTTACGTGTTAGGTGGGCAAGGGGCCAGGAACCTTCTTCCCCGTGGCCACACAGCTCTCCCAGCACTCACATCCCTGGCATTTCCCTTGCTGTTACTGCCTCTCTCGCCGTGCCTGACGCTTGCGGCGGCTGGCACTTAAATGTGCTTCCTCCAGCCCGGGGCACTTTTGCCACTGATGAAGTTGGTGATTTAAGTTAAAGTAGAAATTGTTCCTGTCCTTCCTGTGTTAGTTTCAGCCTTTCTTCTGTGGTTTCCTTAGCAGGTCAGCAGGTTCTTTGGAAACCAGTGCCTGAGCTGGCCCAAGAGCTGGCTCTGTGCTGAAGCAGAGGAGCTGCTGGAAGTGACACATCCCAGTAGGTTATGTCTGCTTTGAAATGCTCTCAGCTCCCCGAGCCGCGGGGCCCTGATCTCCTGCCCGCATCTGCAGCGAGCTGCCTGCCTGGCACACAGCCTGCTAATGTGTCCTAGCAGTGCAGGTTCTCCCTGCTTCACAATTTTATATCCTTCCTGTGAAACAGAAATAGCAGCATGGATGTATTTATTCAAAGCATCAAGAGGGAAGGGGCCTGTAGGAGTCTGGCTGGCTGTGCCACATTTACCTTCTCGTGTCTGTCAGGATTTTCATCGCTGGAATGAGGCTTGTGAACAGCTCCCCTTATGACCGCTTCTTCAGCCGGGGCAGAAACACTGGGAATGTGGGATAATAACCTACTGACTTCATTTTATGAGACAATGTCCCAGGTATTTGGGACACTTCTGTGGCTTGTCTGTCATCATTCTTCATTACATATTCTTTGGTCTTGTGAGATTGAGATTGTGAAAGAATTACTTAACCATCTGATTTCATGTACCCTTTCTTAGGACAATATTATAATGACTAGTTGATGTTTTTATTCAGTCCCAAGTAACGATTTCTTTTTTTCTGAACTGGGCTCTAAGAGCTGGATGTAACTGTGTACAGACTTCAAAAGACAAATATGTCCCATCTCAGTAAGTGGATGAATTATTTATTTATTCTGGCAAGGTAAAAAAGATGAAAACCTGGGGCTGGATTAAACTCCTTGTGTTATAAGTGGGAAGACATTCATTACTTAAGTGGACTCAATATTTTGGGAATGCTGGATTTGGGGCTGAGGAGCCTGATGTTTCATTCTCTTCTGTGCTTCTAGAGACTACCTGAATGTGCAACATGATACTTATTTTCTGAGAGTGTGCCTATAGTTAGATTTCTTGTGGTTTCTCCCTGCATATTGCTCCAAGCATTGGACAGGATTCTTACACTGGAAAAGACCTTTTAAAAATGAATGTGGCAAAAGAAGGAAATAAAAATAAGGAATAAAGCTTAACACATAGGCTTCATATAATTCTTGTGAAAACTTAATTCTTTTCCTTAAGCACTGGCAAGTTTTGTACCAGCGAAGGGAAACGCTGCTAACATTTTATTAACACCTTTGTTACCCTGGCCTTTTCAATCTAACAGCAGAGAGTAGCTTGGGGGAGGGTGTTACAGCTTATTTTCTACTCTTTTGACACCTTGTGCAAATTAACGACAAAGCCTCATGCAATGTGCAAAGTGAAAATGAGGTTTTGCTGGTACTTGAAAACCCTATGCTAAAACTCAAAGATGAAAATTCTCTTTTCTTGAGCCCCATGACCTAACCTCCTCCTGTGACTGACTGGGGGAAGGTGGGAGAAGAAAAAAGGGAAGTGGAGAAAGAAAAAATATTTTAAGTTTTTTAGAGATTGTGACTCATTATTCTTTAGCTCTCTGTAATGCCACGAGACTTTTTTAAGCATCCGCTATTTGTCAGTTGGCAGAAAGAGGCTGATAGCTTGAGACTTGAATTGTCATTTTATGCACAACACACTGACAGATCCATGCAAAAACAAACTTACCAAAATTGCATTTAAAAATTGTACAAAGACATCAGATTAACTAACAGAGAGCTCGCTGACACTACTCTTAATTCTGTGATAAAAGACAGGAAAGAGGGAGCTGCTGGAGTTGTGTCTCTTATATTTGCACTGATATTATGTACCTGGTGCTACTGCTTTCCAGTTGTTGTCTCCTTAAAGGGAATGGGCTTTTCCTAATCTGAGGCAGAGAGAGGGAACTTGTGTTTTAGCTCTTCTGAGGCATCCAACTAGCAGGGAACTGCTTGAAAGCAGGGAATGATCTCCCTCATTGAGAAAGGTGTTGGGTCAATAATTTGCCATCAATGTGTGTCTGAATTTGAATATTAATTTGCTTTTGGGCATGCCAGCACTTTTTCTAGCCTGTGTCTACACACAGTTGGAGAATTGATTTTTGATTGCATGAATGTCAGCTCAGAAGTTTGGACTCTGAGAAGCTGCTTTCAAAGTGATCTTTTTCTAACAGGGACCAGCCAAGGTATTTTAGCACAGAAGGAAGAAAGGTTTCCTCAACACCCCATTGTCAAAACAGACATTGCAATGTGGGGCAAGATAAAGAAGTGTCTCACTCACCCATTTCTTTGCCCAGTGCTTGTATGATAGTGCCAAAATGCTAATTTGTGTAGCCCACCTGGGCATTTTCTTTCTGAACACTATTGTAAGGAACATTACTTTGTTCAGTAATTCTCCATAAAGTATCTGAGCCTTTTTCCGTGCTCATGTTTACTAATGCAGTTTTTTGCTCTGTAATTCTCCAAAGTTTTCTTACTTGCTCAGAATGACTTTTGCAGTTGTCTGATTGATTGCTTGGGAATTGAATACTCCCATGCAAACACTCAATCCTCTAAATCTCAAACTGAAGCTGTGCTTCAGTGGCAGTTAATTGGGAGTTATTTATGTTTTTCTACAGGCAATAGGTGCTATCACTGTTTTTCTTGGAGTAGCATTTAAAAGCTTCAGTTAGAGATCAGGTCCCTTTTACACTAAACAACAACTGGTCATGTTGAAAAAAGGGTTCCTGTTCCAGAAACTTTAGAGCTGAGTTATACTTTTACAGTGGAAACAAAAAAATCTTGAAAACAAATATTGAATAACCATTTCAGAGGAAGAAAATTATTTGTTGTTCCAAATACTTATGGATAAAGCATTGCCTTGAATTTGAGGGGAAGAGCTTACCTGGCCCTGTTATCAAAGGTGCACCAAACTGAATATTAAAAAAAGTGGTGTTTTGAAGTCAAGCTGCAGGTACACAGTAGTGGGCTGTACACACTGACTTGGCACATTGACCCTGACTGTTGAGATCCTGTGGTAACTCTTGGAATGTGTATGCATGTATTTGAAAGGAATAAACAGAGCTCTTAAATTTCAAGAAGAGAAATCACTGTATCACTGCTTTCTCTCTGACCTTGAAAGGTCTTGAATAATTAAAGAGTCTCTTAAAAGTGCAACCTAGTTTCTAAGTTCTGTAACTTTAAAATGGCATAACCATTGTGAAATTTAGTTCTGGAACCATTTAAGCAATTTTTTCTGTATTACTTTAATTACAAAAATGGGATGTTTCTATTGCTTGAGGATGTTTTATCATCTTAATTAAAAATAATAATTTTATGTACACTGCAGTGCTGTTAATTCAGGATGCCAAAAGTTTTAACAACTCCTAATATTCTTGCAAAAGTATCTTGAGTAGTTGAAATACTGGGGGAGTTTCTAATAGCTGAGAAGCACCTGACTTAATTAGGACATCCTTAAGTTATAGAGGGATCTATGTACCTTTTAAATACCACTGGGGTACAAAGGTAATGTTTTTGTTGCCTGTGAGCAGAAAGCAGACTCCACTGTGAGAACTGAAGTTGGACCAAACTTTGAGCGGCTTAACAAAAACACCTGCATTTGGGCAGCTTGGACTTTGAATGAGAAGATTTTGAAGTAATGATAGAAGGATGGCATCTCCATCCTTTTCCTTGGGTTAGAACTTTTCACACAAGAAAAATTTCCCATGTTAGTATGTGATGCAGGTGGTGATGGGATGTAGTCTTTGCCCCAGACTTGCCCGTGACAGAGTGAGGTGGAATCAGGACTAGAGCTGTTTACAGCTTGTTATTTTTATATCTCATCTATTAGCATCAAAGAAGTGGCTGTCTCCTCAGTTTCTAAGTCTGGATTATTTTATGTTCTCTTGTGCATAAGTGAGCTTTATATACTGTAGGAGAAACTTGCACTGGAAAATTAATCCAACCCCCTCCTCACAGACATAAACCTGTGCCTGTGTTTCAGCAGGTACCAGAAACTGGTTCTGCTGCAGCAGCATTTGCAGGCTGTGGTCAAAGCTGAACCTTGGCCATGGCACAGCTTCAGGTCTTGCAAATCCCTTTAAGCCCCATCTAACAGGAAGGCCTTTGAATTCTGGGTTATTGTCAATGTTTACAGCAGTGTGATTACAGCCAGTGACTTGTGCTTTGTGTGTGGTGTCATGACAGAGATGCTGTTTTCCCACTTTGCTAAATGGCCACAAGGCAAACAAACTTTCTCCTGAACTTGAGGCGGGAGCCTGTAGTAAAGACTACAGGGACTCCTCTGCATCCAATACCAACCTCTCACTGCTGGGCAGGAGCATCTAAAGAAAGCAGGCCTGGGAACGTCCAAGTGTGTGCTGAGAAGAGGAGCAGGGCAGTGCTTTTCAGTGCATATATGGGCCAGGGTCTGCTGCTGCATGTGTGTTGTGGTTCCACTGCAATAACAGTGAGTGCAGTATTTGATGGCTGGTTTGATTAGCTGTGTGCTAATACACATGCATGCATTTACTGCCCTATAATTTGTGTCCGTGCAGAGCCTCTTCAGCAAAGGCTTGGGGAAATGGGAAGGGGTGGAATGGAGCAATTAATTTTGGCCCTTCAGGAAATCAGCATCCTGTAGATTCTGGTATCATCATATCCAGTTTTTCTCCTTGTGCATTTGTCACAGATCAAGCCCTGCTACCCACTTTTAAATGTAATTACTGTAAAAGAGGCACTCTTCAATTACAGGCTTTTGCACTGTGCCAGAACTGTGCAAAGGTTCTACAGGATTCCATCCTCCATGGATCAAGGACACAAATGCTACCAGGAAGCATGAACTGTCCCTTTTGCTTCCTCCTTCTTAATAAAACAGAGACACCTTTCGAAGTTAATTTCAGAATGTTCTTTGTTGTCAGAAGTAATTTAGTGGCCTCAGAGGGCTGAAAACCCCATCCCCTGGACAGTCAAATGCACTCTTGGATGTTTGTGGTATGATTTGTGGTGTGTAAACAGACAGCTTCCAGGCTCCACGCTCTCTTTATCTGGATCTGTAGACTAAAACCAGTGTGGGTTTTAATTAGGAGATAAAGCTGTTCAGAGAGGAAAACTTGGAGAGACCTGCTTGCAATATGCACGTGCTTCATTTTTCTTACACGTGCTCATGAGCACACCCACTCTCGGTGTGTGGGAGCTCCAGCTCCATCCGTGGGACCAGGGCTTGGTGGATCTGTGGAGCCCCAGAACCAGGGGTTGAGGTCAGGGGTGCCCAAAGGTGCAGGATCCTTCCATGAAGGATCCCCCTGAGTCTCTGCTGATGCTGGGAACCAGGACAAGGCTGTATTTCATTGGCAGAGATGAAGCTGGAGCAGGCAGCTCCACCCCTGTGGTCTGTAATGAAAATTGCAGAGCTGAGGACTGTGGCACCTTCTGGTGGGAAGTGCCATACACAGCTCTGGTGTGTGTGCAGCAGCCGAAGGACTGGAGGGTGTGCAAGTCCTGGGAGATGAGAGGCAATGCCACGTGGTTCTAGACCTGTCCCTTGTAAAACTTGCACAGTAAGGGGAAATAGTAACAGTTGGTTTCTGCTCTGCGAGAGGAATTAAGCATAATAATGTGTTAGCCTAGACTGCTACCTGCCAGAGTTAGACAGACTCAAGACTGGGATAAAAAAAGATTGTCATCTGATTTTTCCATCTGGATGAGACTGCTCAGTTTGCCTGCAGACGGTGTCTCCGGGGGCTGACGCGAAGCGATGCTGCTGCCTCGCGGGAGGAGGCATGACCAGCGGTGAGGTGTCCTGCAGGAACACAGATGCCTTTCTGGAGCAAACCGAGATGTAGATCCAAGCATGCTGATGGAAAACAATGAGAAAATACACACATTGACCGATTGGTGTCTCTCCCCCAACTTGCTGCTCACAAAACTCAAGTGATTTCAGATGCTGGATAGATTTATAGAAAATGTTTTCATCCTGCTTGTCACCAGTTTAAAAATACATTAGAAAGGAAATGAAGTGACAGTTGTAAAGTATCCAGCATATTAATGCTAAAATGATATGGCCAGCATCCTATAAAAAGAGGATTTCTCTTCCATATCTAGAAATTAAACTCTATGCAATTAGGATGAGACCATTTAACCTTTGTCCAGTCTACCTGTCCCTACCCTGTCCCTGTTCAGTCAGGCTTCCCTGAACAAATATTTATTATAGCAAAACCACAAAAAAGTGATCAGCACAGAAACAGTATTTATTCTGATTATCCTTCAGTGGCTAGACTACTGCAAGAGTTAAACTTCATTTGCATCTTTCTGCAAACAGATGTGTTTGTAGAGAGCTGTGGTATCGCAGACAGCAAGGCTCATGTGTAGGGTGTGTGGTATGTCAGCTTGCTGATCTGGCTGGTTAGGCTTATCATTTCCTGCTAGTTTATAACAGCTTCTGGTTGTTTGATTGTAAAGGGAAAGGCAAGCACTTTGGGCCTTAGGCAGCAGGGGAATTGATTTACCCGAATGTCCTTCACCTGAACGTGATTTGTTAATTTTAGATTTAAAGACTATTCTGGTCTTTGATTTATCTGCTTCAGCCTATGGTTTGCTTCCTTGTATGTTTTATTTTTAACTGCAAGGTTTTACATCCATATTAATAAGTCATCCAAGAAGTTTTGTAGCACTAAGTAATCTGCACTTTCCAAGTGAAGTAATTGTCACAGCTTGCACAAATAGACCTGTCTGGTTTGCTACAAGTGACACAAATATAATGGAGTGTAGTCCAATGGAAGAGGCAGTCTTCAGACTAGCTTTCCTTATTGCCTTGCAATGCATTTTTTTGTGAAATAGGCAACTGACTTCAACTTACAGCCTAACTTGGTCATTTTCTAAAATCACCCAAGTAATTTTTAGTCTCAAACTTTTTCTCTTCATAAGTGGCTTATTGGATGTCAGCGGCTAACTAAATTTGAATTTTTCAGGAAGGTCTTTAGTCATATAACTAAGGGTGATAAAATTTCTCTTTAATGGGGAATACTCCTTTGCCATGGGCTTGATCAATAAATTAAATAGATTAATTAAGTTGAACTGTCAGAACCAAGGACTGTCATGAAGTCAGGCCAGAAGAGTTGGCCATTTATCAGAAGCAAAAGTTTGTTGAGAAAAGGCAGTCTTTAATGGATAATTCTGGAGTGCATGCAAATGAGCAAGTACATAAAAAGTCTGTCAGCTGCTCACAGGCAATATAAAAGGAGGCAGGTACGTCTGTGCAAAGTCATTAAATTTGCTTATCAAACTTCTTTCTGTGAATTTTGAAACTTCAAGTTCTGAGGAGATGAACTGGCTTGTAATGTGAGTAATAGTCTTAGGTATTTCCATTTTTCACTCTTCACTGAGAGATGCAATTGGTTTTATATTTTGAGATATATATACACACAAACGTATACCTATATGAAGTGGTTTAAAATGCAAGCTTATTAAAAAACAGGAAAGCTTTTATTGCTTTCAGAGCATTCAGAGGAATTATGCTCTGCAGGTAGAATTCAGTGCAGAGATTGGAGCCAGACCAATGCATTCCTGTCATTTCAGCACAGGGAGCTCCCAGTGTTCTGTTTTCTGCCTCAGGAGAGTCCCGTTGATCCTGGCCTGGGAGGGTCTCACAGCTGGGTGCTGTGGGCATCTGCGTGGAGGATCCTGATGGCTGACCCAGGCTGTCTTTGGATATCATTGGAAAGGAACAGTCTGTGGAGTTTCAGTGCCCACTTACTGAGGGTCAGGAGGCAGAAAGCCAGAAGTGCTCCATATCTTTAGTTTTTCACTGCGACCCTTAGGTTGCAGGAAGGTGGGGATGGTATTTCCCTGGCAGTTGTAGGTGTGGTGGCTGATGGGGCTCTGAGGGAGCTGGTGTCACCTGAGGAGCCCCTCGAGGCCAGCACGGGTGGCAGAGCAGCAGCAGATCCTGGCTCTCGGTGGTGCAGGAGCTGCTTTGCCGTGGACCCCTTTGCTACCATGTGTTCCTCTGCGGATGTGGTGGGAGTGAGATGGTGTGTGCTTCCCAATGTAGAAAGTGAAGCGCTGCCTATCATTGCATGAAAGGCATTGCATCTCTGTTTTGGTACTTCCAGTTTAGCTGTAAAGCCCTGGCCATATGGATGTACTCCTACAGCCACTCTGGAGGCAAGCTGAGAATAAAATGAGCTGTGTGCAAGTGCTGCAAGCCTGTGTAAATGAAACCTGCCTGACAAACCAGAAACATGCCTTTTTGATGTATAATAAAAATAAAACTCTCTCAAGGCATAGAACTGTACGTATGTTCAGTTCCTGTTGACTAAATAGTTCTGAGTTCAAAGCAGCAGGGGAGTGAGTTGAGGTACCAAGGTAGTGATCTATCACTAGAGAAATGTGAAGAGGACAGTGCTAGAAAACGGTTCCCAGCCGTGAGGGTGAGGCCAGGGACTTGTAGCTTGGAGAGAAGACCCTCTTTGCAAGGGTGAGAAGGTACAAGGAGGAGCAAGGACTTGCTCTTTCCTTGAGGCTGTTCAGGAAGAGTAGAGCTTGAGAACAGGGTGTGCCCGACCTTGGCCCACTGAAATGCACCTGGGGTGGAAGAAGATGAAGTTGAGAGACTATGACTGGTGATAAATTCTGGATTGCTTCCCCTCCCTGCTCAGTGGGGTGAAGAGAATCACTGCCCCTGCTGTAGTCCAGGGTCGTGTCTTGGGGACTTGGGAGAAAAGTTAGAAATGCTCCCAGGTGGCTGAAGCACCTCAGTGTGAGCTGGGCTCCTTAGTGGGTAATTTCTTTTTGGCGCTGTCTGTGGGCTCTTGATGAACATTTTTAAAATGGCCCTGGTACTTCAGATGTAGGAAAGTCAGGCTTTTTGTACCTTTTTTTCTTATACTATTATCAGCAGCTGTGAAGTGATGCAATCCATATGCCGTATGGAGCACCTATATATAAAAATCTGACATATGGATGTTGTGAAGTTCTCGGAAGATTCCACATGCTTGAGAGCACCCACGTGTTAAAAACATTCTGTTTGGGAATTAGTTGTTGAGATTTATGTTGAATTCCCCAAAGTGAAACCAGGCAAATTGTGCTGGGAATGTTTGTAACACAGAGACAGGTCTGAATTACTCTTTTTGGTCCCCAGTGGAGCACCGCAGGTTTTGGGAAGGATGTGTTTGGGCTGAATGTTTTCATGGTGTCTCTGCAGATGACTTTTGTTGGATCTTAACCAATTGAATCTGAGCTGTTTCTAGATCATGGTTCTTCAGTGCCATCTCCTGCCCCTCACCTAGTTGGGAGCCTCTGTTTCCATGGGCAGTATGAGAGGGGGAGGATGAGGCACACCTGGTTTTTCAGTTAAGTCTTCAGGTCTTGCTGCTCAGATGTGTTGTTTTTCTGCATGGAAATTAAGGCAGCCTAGTGGCTGCTGTTTCTATGGGACTTGAAGAAGGTAAGGCATTCCAATGGATCCAGAAGTTAGTAAAGCACACAGTTTCCAAGAAGCTTCTGCCTTTGCTAACACTGATTTTCTATGCTGCTGCAGCTCATCATGTCAAAATGTTTATCTGGAAGTTGTCCATGGCTAGCTAACATGAGCTGGCCAGGCTTTTTTTTTTTCTAATCTTTTTTTATCCACTGAGATGGGAATCCACCCTTCTGCTGCTGTTTTGGCTGATGCAGCAGAGCTGGCTGCACTAACCTCCCTGGGGAATTCTCCATCAGAGCATGTGAGTGAGTGGCAAGGTGGGCATAAGGCATGGTGGGCATGTTGGCTCCACACAGATGGAGACTGAGGATTGAGTGAGCAAATGGTAAGGAGGAAGGTACATATAAACTGAAAAGACTTTTCAGTTTTACTCACTGTTTAAGAAGCACATAGCAAGTGCTATAAAAATACAGACGCGTAATACATAGTTGGTTGATTCTCCCCTGGCCTCAGCAAAGGCAGATGGAAATGGGCCTCTTCATTTGCTGATTTTGGGGGCTTGTTGAGAGTGAGTGTGAATACAAGCTCTGCCTCTGCACAAGGATCATGATCGAGGGAGGGCTTACACCATCATTCTCCCAGAACCTTGGACGTGCTGTGCCCTCAGACATTTGTACCAGTGCCTAAAGTTTTCATGAAAGACATCTCAAATTGCTGCTGTCCTCTCTGTCAAATTTGTTCTTGTGGAATGGCAGAGGATTGACAGTGATTTGGATTCTGCTTTCTGAAATGCTTAGTCCAGGGCTTCAGTGATGTGGAGTAGCAGCAAGCAGCACACTCTGGGGCTTGGTTATTTAGGAGCCCAGGTTACAAATGTACGTAAACCCCTTCCTCCCCGAACAGCTGTCAAGGTGAGGTTAATTCCACTACCAGTAAATGTTTGTTGTAATGTGTGAAGCAAAAGCAGGAGAGTGAGCCTACAGAATGTCTTTGTACATTACTTTAATCTGTAATCAACCTGGTACAATTTCTAGTTCATAACTGTATCTTATTTATTTGCACATGCTGTACTACAGTGGATCTTACGTGCTTAAAATCGTTTGCAGGGAAGAAACATTTCTCTGGCTTTTATTTGAAATGAAAGCTGTTCCCTAGAGTCATGTCAGCTGCAGAAATCCAGACCCCAGCACAAGTGTCTGCATTAAAAACTGGGCTTTGGGCTCCATTAAAATACTGTGACTGCACATGTCACAAACAGAGACAGGCAGTGCAGTAGCAAAGGCACTTAAAAGATGGCATCCTGCTTTGAAACTGAGGGGCTTTTGAAACTGTGGGGCTGCAATCCAGGCAAAAGAAACAGCTATCTCCTCTCTGCTTCTTCCAGCCCTCTTCCTCCAGCCTCTGTCAGCTCTTGGCTTTAAACTTCCTCTGAAATTATGTACTTGTCTCTTGGTAATCTTTCCCCATATTTTAATTAGGGATGGCAGGTAAGACATAAAGTCAAAGAACTGGAAATGACCTGTAAAACTAAAACAATGGAGCCAGAAAGACAGCCCTTCAGTTAAAGGTGGTGATAGTAACTGCCAGATTTTTTTGAATGTTTGCAAACTTGTGATTAGATCAAGTGAAATTATATAAAACTTCTGACCTTTGAATTTGAGCAGGGCTAGAGGACTCTGGGAAGAGAAAGGCAGGGCTCCAGTAAGAGAGATGTGTATCGTGACAGTTTAGTCCACACTGTGTAGGCAACCAGCCAGGCTGATGGCTTATTGCATCTTTTTCACATTTAAGAGAAAATACATGTCATCTTCGTCTTTGTCCAAGATGTTGCATGTGTGTGTATGCATGTCATTACCATACACGTGTAGGATGTGTGCCCCTCGCTGCCCCTAAGAAAAGAGCTGACCTGCTCTGTTCTGGCCATTTTGTACAGATGGCACATTGCCATGATATAGGAGTGCCTTTTAGCAAACACTGTGGCCACAGCCCATTTAATACTAAGTCTGTTTTACCTCAGTTCCTTCTGGAGGAGGAGGATTGGAGCACGCTGTTTTGCTCAGTTTTGGTGCTCTGTTCTGGTGTGGCAGCAGGTGTATCTGTTAGCAGGTGAGGCTGGATCCAAGGGAACTTTTGAAGTGGAAGGGATTAGGGTTTATAGTGAGGTCACAGTTCCTGGGGAAATTAATTCCTCAGATCAGTTCATGAGAAGTGCTGTCCCCTGCCCTAGCAGGTAAGAGTGTGCTCTGCTTTTCAGCATGTGAGTAGTTCATATTGAACCTGGATTAGAATCTAAGATTGCTTTTTGACAGTGTCAAAATAAATTAGAGAGCAGTAATAAACCCCAAAGAAGGGATTAGGATTAAAAAACTGAACACTCTCATCTTGCACATCCTCTGCTCTTGTCCTACTCTTTTTGACTACGGAGCTGAAGGAAAAAGAGAAAAGTGCTGAATGCTATTCAGATTTTCGGTGCAAAAGACTATTTTTTTTGGAGAGATGAGCAGGAAATAATGGCCAGAGACTTGCAGAAGAGCATTGGGCTTTGCATTGATTTTTGAATCCTTGCTTAGTACTGCAGATCATCCAGGATCTGAACTATAACAAAGGGCATGTCAGAGACATTAGAGAAACAGAGATCCCATAGGTGCACGGTGCACTAATGTAGATGTAACAAGCAATTTATGGGTGTCATGGATTCTTATTGCTTGGTGTGGCACTGTGCACTCTGTTCAGTGTGTGCTTTTAGAATGAACACTTTTCTCAAAGCTTTTCCACGGTGTTAATCCCAGTAACTGGTAATGCTGTGTAAGTGCCAATTAACTTCTCGTAACTCTTTGGCAGCCTGAGAAAGCTCTGCTGCAATTCTCCCCTTCCTGTCCTCATGGGGAAAGCAGAGGCTGGGGAAGTTCAGCCCCAGGGTGTTTGTTGTTAGGTTCCTGCAGCTGGTGCTGACGGGATCACTGCAGGTGGCAGATGGGATCACTGCAGATGGCAGACGGGACCCTGCGGTCGCAAATGGATCTTGTGCCTTAGGGACACCCAGGAGGTGAGGGGGTGTCTGCCAAAGTCTTGGTTTAAGGATCTTACATCTTTACATAAAGAAACCCAGGGGCAAGGAAAAGCATAGAAACCAGTTCTCCCGGGCCGTGCTCAGCTGCCTGTGCTGGGGAAAGGGTGAACTGCTTGCTTCCTGTCCCATTCGCTGCTTGGGCACCAGGATTTGTTTGTTTTTTCTTCCAGCTCCTGAAGGAAGTGGGGCAGAGCTCATGCAAACACCTCTTTGGTGTCTATTTGGGAACACAGCAGATGTGTTCTGTAAGGAAATGTCCTTCTGGGTGTGAATAGTACATGACCAGGGCCAGCAGAAGCAATCCAGAGAGCAGCCTGGAACTGGACTTTCTGAAAGGCTGCATCTCAGTTCAGGACACCTCATTTCCAAAAGCATTAAAAATTTCCATACAGCTTTAGACTGTCTCTAGATTCCCACCCACTCAATCTCTAATTAAATGAAAGAATTTCCACTTTATGATTAATCCTTCTTTTCAGGGCAAGTTGCAAAATAGTTGAAAAAGTAAGACTTATCTGTCTGCTGCTTTCCTTCTGCCTTTTTAGTTTGCAAATGAATGTAGGGTCATCTTATATCATTTGTCTTCTTAGAACTTTTGCCAGTTTTAATTCTGTAAAATGCAATAGTCATTCCTCATACTTATCTGTAAATTGCACTGAATCTTGTTGCAGTCATATTAGGTGGTAATGATTTATATGCCTTCTAATAATTTATTTGATTATGCCAGCTATGTTCCATTTTTAAAGAATTATCAAGTTAATGCTCTTGTGTAGGGAACAAAGAAATATTTTCCATAGTTCTTACTTTGCCTTTCTGCAGTTCGGTACAGTGCTGCATGTTTTGTTCATTAATAGTGGTGTGTGAGGATCAGGCTGGCAATTTATTACAGGTATTTAATGTTGTTAGACCTCAGGTTGCACAGAAGCTGCATGTCCAAAAGTGGTTTAAATGTGGTGTGTGTCAGTGCTGAGGCGGTTCTTGCCACGTGTGTGTCCCCAGGTTCTGCGAGTCTCTGATGGGAGTGTCTGTGCTGGGCACAGATGGGGCCGACGGCTCTGAGCTCAGTGGGAGTGTGAAGGATGAGCAACACTCAGAAATCTGAGTGGCCAGATATGTTGGGTTTTCCTCTCCTTTTCCTTATGCCCCAACAATTCTTCCGTGCCAAGTGTAAGGGGCTCGCTCACCCCTCTCATCAGCAAAGGGCTGGCTGCAGGGAAACAGTTAAGCACAGGTTTAACTTTAGGACTGGAATGACTCTCACTGATTCCTGAGGCAGTTGTTGTCTCAAAAATAAACAAATAGGTACTGGGGCTGCTGAGGGGGGACAGGGAGAGAAAAGTGGAAAGTTATACCTCTATCAGGTCTATCTCCTACACTGGAAACTTTCAATACCTGCTTTCTTGATGGACTGTCTCCCCTGTCTGTTTTCTCTCCCTCTTGGAAATAAATGCCCAACTCCTGGATAATACGCCTCCCACGCCAGCTGACAAAACACAAAGAAGTAGGAAGAAGCTTCAGCTCTAGGGGAAAACTCTTCTCTTCATGAAAAAATGATGCAGTTTTTCTTTTCTTTTCCTTGAGTTGTATATTTAGAGAAGTTCAGAATGGAGCAAAGTATTGCACAAATGCAAATAATGTCCAATTTTTTTTTTCTCTCTAAAATTTCTCTTTGTAAAATGATAAGTTTCTTTCTGAATATGATGGCTAAAAATACCAATTTTTGGCAGTATTTGAATGCTGCTTTTTTTGTCATTTAAAAGTAGTACTGCACTGCTGAGACACCGCACTTTTGGACAGGATGAAACGTAGTTACTTCTTAGGAAAAGTGCTTGTGATTACTCCAGAAGCTGAATTGTTGCCTTTTCCAGAGTTCATGTACAGGCTGGTACTGTGTGTGCCTGAGAGGAGAAGTAGTACAATCCAAAGGGACAGAAACGATAGGTGGAAAAACAAGAATATATTTTACCCACTGTACAAGCACCTGGAAACATGCAGAAAATCAAACAAGAAATGACTTCCTAGCAAGAAATTAAAGCATCCAAGCAATGAAATGAATAATCAAGCAGACATATGATATCCTCTCCCTTTAAACCAGGTTTTTGTCTCCTAAAGCACTTGAATTTTTGGAGAGTTTGAGTCCTGACCCTGTAAACTGCCTAGCTCCCAGCTCTGCTCTCGAGTGGCTCAGCCCCTCTGATCCCTTGAAACTGGGGAGCCAGATCCACAGCCTGGGTCCCTGCATCTGCCCCCCTGGTTACAAAAATACACTCCATGTCTCCTTGTCAAATTTTTGTTTTTCTTTATCGTTCCTTGTTATTGCTTGTATTGCTGTTACTGCATTAATTCTACCATGGAGTGTCACTGAGATTGGAAATGGGCTTCCTTAACACCTCTGTTCGGGTGCTTCTCAACATTATTTGCTTTTTGACATTACTGAAGACAGCTGTGTGCACACAGAACATCTGGGGGCCTGCTCAACTGTAAAACCTCCTGACATCAGTGTTTAATTTGCACTGACGTATTTTCACTTTTACTTTATACCTGCTTGCAGCCTTGCACGTCTTTTGGCTCTTTGCTGTTTTACAGATGTCAACTAGCAGTGAGCTGAAACAGAGAAATATCTTTGGTCTTCTGCAGAGCTGTGGTGTGTAAATAAGGGGTTGTTTTTCCAAAACTGTTCCTGTGGCTGCTGAGGACTGTTGGTGTTTAAGCAGTCACTTGTTGTTTGCTGATACTCTCTTTTTAAGTGTTATTGTTTCATAATGGTCATTTGCACTTGTACAACCTCCTTGTCAAGAGAGTGGTTGATGGTTTGCTAAGAGGCTGATTTCAACTGGGTCTTTTCACAGACGTGGTTATTAGGGAATGCAGCAATCTTCTGCCAGATTTTCTACTCTATTAAGCAGCCACATCATCTCTGTGAATAAAAGTGCCTACTTTTATAGGAGTTGGCTTTGGCGTGTTGAGGCCATTTGGGTGTTTGCAATCGGTGCTGAAAAGCAGCTGATCCTGCAGGTGCCAGTTCTCTGGTTATCCCCAGCTATTTTTTGGTGCAGATCTGGAAGTAGCATGTCTGGTACCTTCTTTGCCTCTCTGCTCAGAGGGGCAGCTCTGTTAAAAAAAACACATTAATCCCAACCATTTAATGATTCTGTGCATCCCGTGGCCTTCTCTGGACCTGTCAGATTTGTGCAAGCAAGGAGTTGGTCCCCGGGGAGCACGGCTGGTCCCCCGGGAGCACGGCTGGTCCCCCGGGATCATGGCTGGTCCCCCGGGAGCACGGTTGCCCAACATGGTGCTGCTTTGGGCCCTTCCAATGGGCAAATCTCTTTTGCCCCCAACTTCCTCCTGAACCACTGAACTTTTCTTGTGTCTGTAGTGACCCTTTAAGGAGGTTAGGAGTGTTTTTTCCCAGATATGTGAAGTATTTGTTCCTCACACGTGTTGGCCTTTTGCTTATTCTTGAAGGCATGGTATAGCAAATTGCTTTGCTGTCTGTTTCTGTTCTGTTGCTGATTAATCTGTTTTTCTACTAGGGTTCTGTTATGAGAGAAGATTAATATTACAGAGAAGATACTTGTTTGTTTCAAATATTTTGTTTCCTTTCTCTGTTGGGAATACTAGTATAAACACCAGGCAATCTGAATTTAAATAGCTAAAGTATTAGTCTTGCTATTCCAGTTGCTTGTCATTACACTTGAGGATACGGTTACAGCTGATTATACAAAATACCTGAGCCATACATTTTACATTCTCAATCAGCATATTATAGATGAACTGTGAAAATCTGAGATAGCTTTTTATGATAATTGAGAGAGATTTTCCTTGAAGTATGCAAGACTCATGAGAGAAGCTGAATTGCTTGTCTGTAATTCTGTTATAAGCTTTACTGGTATTTATTTAATGTGCAGTTTATTGCTACTGAATATTTTTCTTATGGCTTGCTGTCAGAGGCTGCTCACTCAGAAGGTTGATCTCAGTTTTGATACTCTCTGCATAGTGGCTTGTTTGTTAGACCAATCTCAAGCATCCTCCATGAGCCTGACTCACGCTCAAGGTAGCAGTGCACTTATGTGAAGAAAATGTAAATTGTTATTGCCTGAGTGGGCCCCTTCAGCTCCCCACTTGACATCGGGGGTAATCAGCCAGCCTGGGGCCCAAAATACAAACTGAATTAGATTTCTCCAACCCTTGTACCAGGCCCCTTGGGGCCAACCTGGACCCAAATTGCCGATTGCAACAGACCCCTGGTCCTTGGCTTTGGAGCTTTGAGGTTGGGAGCTGGTGCTTGAGTCACTCCTACAGGTCTGGGCTGTCCCCTGTGTCAGCAGCACAGGCAGATTGCATTGACCTGCTTGCCTTGGGGGTGCCAGTACCTTACAGGTGTTTCCCCTATAAAGCTGTGTGGAGCAGACCCAAGGTGCTCCCTGGCAGTAGAAAATACATGGTTCTGGCAGGTAAATGCTTTTTAATGGGATGAGGGAATTTTGTGTGCTGGGACTGCTGGCGAAGGCCAAAAGGGACATTGTATTTGACTGAGAGGCCCATCACTGCTTCAGCCCCTTCAACTCGGACACTGGCTGAACCCACAGCTTCTTCTGGCATCAGGAGGCTGAGCTCTGCCAGGGATGGGGGCTTACACAAGCACGTGGGACAGCGAGGTGGTTGTTTGGAGACCCAGCTCCCAAGGAGGACCTGGCTCCAGCCTCCTTTATCTGCAGAAGCTGGACTTGCCCAGAGATTCTGCTGGATTCTTACAGCCCATTACGTCTTCCCATTCAGCCCTTCCTTGCAATAATTGCTAGTAAAAGTGAAGCCATGCTGATTACCTGGTTGAGGTTCAGGTTAAATCCAGTTTTAAAAGAAAACGTTAAATATTAAGTTCTCCATTTAAATGAAGCAAGTGAAGCACTAATGCAGTAAGCTATAATTTTTGTGATTTTGCTGCAGAAGGTTCATTTTGTCCCTGGGTAGATGAGATGCAGACTGGAATACCAGATGAGAAACAAACATCTTGCTGCCCTAATATATGGCCATAACTGTAAAGTTGCAACTTCTTTTTCTTTGTGGGCACGTGTGAACAGGGTTGCTTTATTCTTGGCTATGTTTGTTGGTCTAAAATCACAGGAGTTAGTTTCTCTATGGCTTTAGGATACACTCTCATGTTCATTAGCACGGGAGATCACTGCTGCTCCTGCCCCTCCCCTCGGTGTTTTAGGAGAGGTTTTAGGCAGCTGGAGATTGGCAGACGGGATGGGAGAACTGCCTCTGGCAAGGGTGTGTTGTGGGGGACATCGAGGCAGCGGCACACAGCTTGTGCCTCAGTTTCTGCACAGGGATTCGGAGGTCGGAGTGCCCAGCTGAGAGCTGGTGTAAAGCCCCTAGCTCTGGCTTGGTTGGGGTTGTGCACAGCACAGTGAGTCTGTTGAGCCCACTCAGCCGTGCTCTCTGTTTGTTTTAGTGTTTGCAGAGTCAGCCTCTGGGGCATTAACTCCAGAGGAGCTTTTTGTCTGTTTACCAAAATGGAAATTGCCTACTTTGGGAGTGGGCTGCCATCCCTTCAGAAAACTCATCTTTAATATATTTCCTGTGTTTGCGGCTTGAAAACAAACATGTTTCCAAAATGTTCTTCAGTTTTTCACCTTGATATTTCCTGCATAGGCATTAATCATCCACTTCTCCATTTAAGTACAGAGCCCAGTGTATTGCCGTGAAGAACTGACTTCTCATGCCTGGTGGAAAAAAATGAGTGGATTTTACGGTGAGATTCCTATTGCTCTGGGGAGCAGTGATCATGCCGAAAAAATGTTCACTGACCTGTGTGACACAGGTAGCATCTGTGTCAGGATTTTGGTGGAGTTAACCCCCAGTAGTTCACTTTGCAAAACATCCTATCTTACACTGCAAGGCTGTCGTGCTGGCTTTAGGGTTGTTTAAACCTAGCCTGGCTTGATAATTTTTAGATTATCAAGTGTGTGCTGGCTCAGGTTGTGCAGGGAATGACATACTGGAATCTCAGGGGTGCCCATTTTTTGCCTGCTGTAGTTTGGTGGAGGCACTGAGACTTACCCCAGTGAGCCTTAGCAGTGGGTATGTTTAGTCCAAATTATGGTTATGGAAATGCAGGTGTTCCTGCACCATTGGCTTAGGAGTGAATGAAAAAGAGAGATTATTTCCCTCCCTCTGGAAGTGATTGGATGGGTGCCTGGGTGAGTTGTTCATTGGGGTGGGTGCTAATGCATTTCACATCACTTACATAAAGTTTGCGTTGATTTTCTATCCAAACCTCTTAATTCTTTGATCTTTTTCTTCCGGTTCTTCTACTGGGTTTTTGGCTGGAAAGAAGATATTTACTGAATTTGGCTTCATTGTTACAGCTGTTCAATCTTAGGGTGTGCCCAGGTGCCTTTCTCCATCATTTGTGCTTCTCTTTCTTTACCCACTTTGCCCCTTCCCCAACAGTCTGCCCCTCAGACCCTCAACAGCAGCAGCAATCCGGACCTGAACTTTGGCTTTCTGTGCAGTCCTGGGCTCAGGAGTGAGGGCTTGGAAAGGAGAGGTTGTTTCTGGTTGACATCAACTGTCTGGCTTACCAGGCTGTGGAGGCAAGGTCCAAAATCCTGAGGAGGCTGGGGCAGGATTTGGGTTTTGTACCTCATGCGTGTCATAAAACAAGATCTCTTCTTTGTCTTTGGATTTTAACCTGCCCTGGCCAGCTCCAGCAGCAGAGGGGTCAAGCACAGAATACAGTCTGGGAGCACCTTGGAGCTCCTGGGTGGCCTCCCTGTGTTTCAGCTGGAAGCTGCTGATGTTCAGCACAAATATTACTAAATAGGAATTTCAAGGTATCAGGTTTGTATTTGGGAGAGGGGGAGGGAGGTTGAAATGGGCTTAAATTTGCAAAAATCTTTGACTGCAGTAAAGCTGTGGACCAGGATGTTTAAAAATTTAACATGAAAACAACAGACTGGCAGCCTACAGTACTGGAGACTTAAAAATTAAAATGCCACCATGTTTAATGGAGTTACCAAAAGTAATGATAAAAATGTAATTACTTCTGATGAGACAAATATTCTATTAAGTAAAGAATATGGTAACTCTTAATTGGCTTGGGTAACCTAGGTAATTTAAAATGAGTTATATTTCTAAGAGCTCAATATGCAAGTGAACTGGAGATTATTATATATAGTTAATATTTGCAGGATAATTTAAGTTGATTATGAACAAACCCAAATCCTTAGAGTGCTTGTAGCCATGATCCTGTTTGGGGTCAGTTTAACTCAGATTTGACATTGAGACCTCAGTTGCAAAAACACTTAACTGTTAGGTTACTGGCAAAAGTGTTTTTCATACCTCTTGTGTGGCCTGAATGCATTCACACTTTGACTCCACAGGTACATCAGTACAGTGGGAACAGTTTATTTTCAGGTTTAATGCAATTTAATTGAAACAATAATAAAGCCTTTTCTTTTAAACTGAATTTCAGACTGTTAATGTTTAGAAGACAAACATTTTCAAAGCTACTATTGAATTTGATGCTTAACTTCAGTCAAGAACCAGCTTGTTTGTAAACCAGAAGTGATATTACCTACAGATCAGTCAGCTGGCATGATGGAAACAAAATATAGTCATCTATAACTGGTTTGAGTTAAGAGCCCACAATTTCCTCAGACTTTTCTTCTCTGTATGCATGGCTTAAAAAATCCCAACACCCAGAGCCCTGAAAAACCCAGAAAAGAAAATAAACATGCAACATTATTTTAGCAGATCTTTTTCGAAGACGGAGAAGTCTGACGTGACGTAAAGCAGGATCAGACATGCTGTGCCTATTTCAATTGACAAATGCAACTGCTGTTGAACTCACTGAAACTGTGTCTGTTTATAACAGGAATGAACCTGGCCAGATGATTACACTCCATTTTAATAGAAAATAATGAATATTGATTAATTCTGTGAGAGGTGTTGCTGCAGTCTGAAGCAGTAACCAGAGGAGAAGGAAGTGTAATAGGGTACGTAGCAGGTGGTCCTGCCTTCCAGCTGTGTTGGCCTCGTGGTGCTGCTCTGCCCCAGGGCCCAAACCAGGCAAACTGGGCTTGGCGTGAGTCTGAGGCTGCTCTGTCCTGGGGCTCCCGGGTGGTTTGGGCAGGGCTGCCTGTGCAGCGCTGCCTGGGTGCCAGGGCTGGGGAACGGGCACGCTGGGGCCATCTCTGTGACTGAGGAGGAGGGTCGGTGTTAAAGGCTGGGGTTTTTTCTGAGTGCTAGAAATGGGGGGATTAATGTTTGAGCTGTTTGTGTAAATTGGAAGAAATACCTTATGGGAAGACTAGAGTGCTTACGGTTTGGTAACTGTTGGACGTCCTAAGGTTGGCTTTCTAATGGACTTGGGCATTAGTAAAGAAGAACCTATATGTGTCTGCTATGGAACTGCTGAGCATGGAATATTTATTGTTAGCTGAGCTATAATCAGAGCTATAGAGGGTTTAAAAATAGTTTGGCCTGCTGAGAGAGAAAGGTAAGAGTATATATTAATATATTGTATTTATACCCACAGCATGCTTTTCTTCTGGGAGGTGAGTTTTAATTACAGTACATTACAGAAATGGCACCAATTTTGGAGACACCTGCATGGCTCTGAGGGTGAGGGATACAGTAGCGTGGCTGGGGGGGGATGCTTGGGAAGGTGTGGGAAAGCCAGAGGTGGCTGTAAGGAAGGAAGGGGCAGTGTATCCCTGCAAGACGTTTCTTGTGCTATAATGCAGTGGGATTTAAATTTAGAACTCGTATGCAACCCAATGTCAAGTCAGAAATGTGTGGTTGAAAGTGTATAATCAGCTCCAAGTGGCTGCCTTGTAAATCTCAGGAGTGGAAACTGGCCTCGGGCTAGCAGCCGTCTCTGCCGCATCTCTGCTTGAGTGAACTTTAATTTGACTCTTTATCAAGAAAAGCAGTGAGAGAAAGAGGGGGAAAAGATGAACACAGCGCAAGTAGCCCAAAATAGGCTTTGTATGGATAAAGGTGATTTTGCTGGAGACTTTGCAAAGAGTTCTGTGTGCCCTCAAAGAAAAGCAGAGTCCCGTTACAAAGTGTAGCAGGAGAGGAAGGGCCAAGAGAAGCTCAGAGAAATCCTCTTGTTCTGACTTTGGGAGCTGCTTTTGGCTTTACTGGGTTGAATGTGAACACAGCACTTCCAAAAATGAAGTGATGTCAAACTGGGCGTTAAAATCTGGGGCCAATCTGCAAAGCACTCCATACTCTGTGCAGGGCTTTGTTTGCTTAAGCTGCTGCCAAAAACAGAACGAGCATCTCGGTGAGCATCCGCAGTGGCACTAACGACCAGCCTGCTGTGAGTGTGCAGAGCTGTCCGGGGAAGGAGTCAGGGCATTAAACACTGCCTGAAATTTTGAGCAGCTCCTGGCTGGGGAGTTTTTTTGTGATACTGTAATATGGAGTCTACCTTATAAAAAGAGATTATCGGCGTTGTGAAACTCAGCAAACCTCATCAAGTCTGCCTCGATTACACGTGGGCATATTGCAATCTGCCATGCTCGAGACTGGGGAATATTTTGAACAGCAGTTTTTCACAAGTCTCAGACAATGTAAAATAAAGAAAATATTAGTGACAAATGGAATTTTAATCTCAGGCCAGTCTACAGTCCTGGGAACAATATATTTTGGAGCAACAAATGTGTTACTGATATTAGGAGGGGATGCTTCATTTTGTAGGTACTAAGCACAGACTTATTCAAAGGAAAAAGCTCACAGTGTGAGTGAACCAAACAAGATCTGAAACTCAATTTGCTCATAAATGAGTCAAATCACTTTTTATAGTTGTGGTCTGGAAATGTAGCTTTTTATTAGTTCTATGGGTGTAATATTTGATATTTAGCAAACTACTAGTTTTACACATGTCCATATGTTGACAGCAAACATAAACATTTATATGAAGTAACACTGAAAATCTGTGGTCTTCACACATTGGAAAGTGTCTGATTCCATTCTATCTTCCCTGAAGGAATATCAAAATAATCTTAAGAAAGGAAACTGGATGTAAAAATAGTGGTTAGTGAGTATTCTATATATAGAGGTCTACTAGAAAAACTGCTGTTTTCCTTTTTTTCCAGGAAAACAAAGGTGATATAATCCCACTATGTGAATACATACAATGTTCATGGCCTAAAAATCAATTATGGAAATAAACAGAAATTCAAGTAGCTCAGTTTGCCCAGCTTATTAGAGACAGTGTGGCTTGTAATACTCCCTCAAGAATTGCTATCTGATCAGTGCTGTAATCTCTTCCCTTGTGTTTATTTTTTTCCTTACAAAGCGTGTAATTGTTCTTTCTTCAAAGTCATCAAAATACTTGAGAAGGTGGAACGTCCTAAGACTTTATAAAAAGTAGAAATAATCTGTCCGTTCACCTTGCCTGGTGGTTTCAGTTGAGTCATGGCATGACCAGTCTTGGTGGGAGAAACCTCCACACTTCAACCTGCCAAAGTCATAAACTTACACCCAAGGTGCATCATGTCTTTGCTGCACATTTTCACACCCTAGAACAGTTAAAAAAAACTGGCACAAAACCAACTATAAACCCTGAAAGCCCAAAATATCAGGAAGGAATATGCATTAATTATTTCTGAGGCACCTGCTATGACCTCTTTTTTTAGGCCTCTTTTGTTAGGCTTCTTAGAGGTGCTCTGGTAGATGCTGAAGCCTGTCATAAAGCTCTTTGTTCAAAAAAATATTTACTAATGTAAACTATTTGAAGAAGTGTTTCCCAATAAACTTAAACATTGTTTCATTTGTCTTCTGATCTTAGAGGTCTACCTTTCTCTCCAACCCTGGATATTTGCTAAATTTTCTTGTTTTGAAACTATGCGAGTGGTTACAAAAAGCTTTTTTGCCCCTTTGACATACATATTGAAGGAGAAAAGTATTAAATCTCCTTTATCTTAGAGCTAATTAGATCTAGTAATGAAGTCTTTGTTCCTGTATGCTGTTTCTCCTAAAACCATGATAATTATGTAAGGGTGGTGGCACCTGTCTGGGAGCTTGGCAGGCTGAGAGACTTGGGCCTGAAGTTGAGGTCTGTTTGAGCCATGAATGTAGTTGGATCTGTGCAGCTCCAGCGCCAGAGCCAAACTGTCCCATGGCTCTTGGCTCACAGACAGGCAGGGTCCGGAGCCCGCGGGGGGAACCAGCACGGTCAGTGAATCCAACGTCCTCATCTGCCTCTGTGTCGTAGGGTGAGCCTTTTCAGGTCAAGTGTAAAGTCTGGGAGAAAGGTTGCTGATATAATGAAAAGAGGTTTAAAAAGGCTCACAAGATATAGTGCTGCTGGGTCCTTCACTCCTTTAGCTGTGTGGGGCTGCCTGGAGGTATCTGAGTCCCTGAGCTCCTGGTGGGAGTGGGTAAAGAAAAAAAATATATAGGATGTAGTGAGGTGAGTATGTGTAGGACGTGTGTGTGACTGTAACAGACCACCCGGCTTTGATGCTTGGAGTTCAGTGTTTATGAAGGAAGGTAGTGCATCTGAGAACCTGCTCCAAGATGCTTCTTTTACTCAGTCAATGGGAAATGAAATGGGAAATGAAGCTGCCACTTCGAGCAAGTTATTTTAAAGCTGAAAGCTTTGAAGGTCAGCCCCAGTAGAGTGACATTTTAGCCAAGGGCAGGAGAGAAGAGATCATTCTGTGAGTGAAGCAGTGAGAGTTGTGACCTTAATGGAGTCGTAAAAGCAGAACAAGACACAATGGAAGTGAGTTCCCATGTCCTGGGAAGGGGTTTATATTAAATCAGGGAAAAAACGAGCAGTGAAGAAAGAAGTGTGAATGCTTCCCTCTATTTTTGTCACAAAAAGCAGTTTTGTAATTAACTTATTTTTTTTCAAAATTAGTTCCTATTTGGTAACCATCTTTAAAATAAGCTCCAACTTCAGATACTCCAGTATGTGAACAGAATTATCTCTTATCTCTGAGGATATTCTGTTCTATAATTATTTTCTTTCTAGAGGTAAATCAGTTGTTTGTAAAGGACTCATCAGAACCCTGTATAGTTCTAGAGGGATTGACCACATATTAGAGTTTGTTCAAGGCAAGATTTTCAGAATGTTTAAAGAAATGGATTTTGTACTCAAATGTCATGCTTTCCAGTAGGTCTCCTGTGCAGTTTGTTGATGACCAGAAAGTCCAGTAATGGCTCCTACAATCTCATCTGATGTTGGCTGCTTCAAGTGTGCTGGAATTTCTCTGGAGGAGGGTGGTGGGGCAATTCACAATTAAAACAGTGTGACAGGAGCAGCATTCCTGTAAAGGCCAGAATCTCCAAACTGAGATGTCTTCCTTTAAAGTTGTTTTAGGTTTGTAGGTGGGATGTAGAACCTATAGAGCACTGCTCACGTTAAATGCTTTGGAAAAGCAAACACCACACAGAAAGGTACCATCCGTGGGCAAAACTACATTGCATGTGCTTGGAAACATCTTGGTTGCTTTGGCACAGGTAGAATCCCCCTTAATTCCTCATGCTTTACTGTAGTCAGATTTATTTAAGGTCTCTTACTTGCAGTTTCTTTTCTATTAAGGAGAATGAAAAGATTTTTTAACTCTTAACCATGTTTTTTGCTTCCAGCTGAAATATAAGCCTTCCAGACACATGGCTTAGTGCTTCCAAAACACAAGTGGAGGTTTTTTCAGGCTTTAAAAAACTTTCCAAATTTTTAATATTTCTATTTCAATTTTTCAATACCCACCTCTTCATAGAGGGCTATGGGAGATGTGAGAAACATGGACTATGATGAAAGAATTAATTAATCTCCCTAATGCAGATCAATGCACCAGCTACTGACACTCCTCCTGGTCTACAGGAGGAAGCAGAATGACTTTGACAGACTGACCAATCCTTCAGTTCAGCTTAAACTCTATTCCTCATTCCCTGTGCTACGTTTTTCGCACAAGCACTGTTTTCTTTCAGGGCTCTGCTGCTGAGCCTGTTACCTCTTCGAGTAGCAGCATATTGGGTTGCGTTTTCTCTCTGTGGAAATGGGATCTTCTAACAAGGCAGGCAAAACCAGCATTATTTAATATCTGTGTTTGAGAATGTGACAAGTTGCCCTGAAAGTAGCAGCCACTACTTGAATGGCTTTCCATATCACCCATAGTCAACTTTCTTCAATTGCAGTTGGTGTTTGGAGAGGACTGTATTGATTTGTAGAGATAATTATCTTAAAGCAAAAAGTATTATTTTAACAAGGATGTAAAATCGCATGTTGCAGAGAAGAGAGGTTAATGTTTTGTCTCTGCTCAGGAGGCTGCCAGTCCAGGTATGCAGAGCAGCTTAAGAGCAGAGCTGGTGAGCCTCAGGCAGTTAATGAAACATCTGGAAAATGGGAAGAGCTCAGGATCCAGTTGCAGGAATCTGTAGGGGTCAGATGTGAGGACTGGAGTAGTTCTTCATCCCAGGATTATGGGACCTCTGTGGAGGTGACTGAAGGAACTTGCTGTTGGCAGCCTGGATTCCCAGGAGAGCAAAGTCTTCCTGTGTGTGTCCAGCAAAGCCTGCTTGAACAGTCAAATAGGTGAAATGGTTGGTTGTATTTGCTGTTGCTATCTCTTGGTGTAGCTGGTCATAAAACATGTCATATGAAGTGATGTAGGTCTTGGAAAGTACTTGCTTGTGCTTTCTTTATCATCTTAGTAAAGAGGACTTGTGCCTTCTCATAATCAGGGTGTTTGTGAAAAATGTACCTACTAATAGCTTGTTCTGTTCTTAACAGTCCTTTAATCTTTGCTTCTTGTAGGATTAATTATTAAAACTCTCTTCGTGCTCCTGACTCCAGTTAATACAAGCCATTGTCACTGGGCAGGTCCCACTGCTCAAAATCAGCTACAAGTTGAAAGCAGCCTGTTTTGGGGAATTTTGGACAGAGAGAGATAGTCACATACTGTCTTCTTATCGCTTCCTTTTGCCTGCTGAGACCAATTGCTTTCAGAGCTGTACAAAAGCCTGGTTTCACAAGCTCAGCTCTGGGTGCAGCTTTACATCGTCCAACAGTAAAGCAAGGACAGCACGTGAGATTGTTCTGTGCTGAGAGGGATTGTAATCGATTGTAAACACAGAAGTGAAGGTCTTGGGGGGTAGAGGGTCACTGGCAATTAGTGATTGTGCTACAGCATTGAACCTGGCACGAAGTTCCTGGAAAAATAGAAGCATGAGCTGTGGGAAAAAACATATCAGTGTATCGGAGTCTGGCATATTGTTAAGGGAAAGATCACTCATAAAACCAGCTGGACTATAGAAAGTTGAGTTTCAGGTGGGAGGGGAATTTATTTTTCACAGCATTTACTTATTTACTTTATTATATACCCCTCTGGTAGAGCTGTGTGCTGCCCACAGTAACCTGTTTTGTTCAGGGCTTCCTGCTCCAGTGCTCTTTGCTTTGCCCATTTTCCCCTTTATGAGGAAGTGCTGAGGATGAGAGAGGGTTCTCATGTGGTGTCTGCTTTAGGACACTGGCAGGAGTTTAGACCCTAATATGTGCTTTGAAAAGAGCCAGAAACCCCATTGCTCGCTGCTTGCGCATGCAACCTTGCACAAGAAAGGCTCACAGGGGAAAGTCAAAGAACTTAAAGGGAAATTATATACCAGCTTAGCTTTAGAAGCATTAGACAGCTTTCTTCTTCCTTATCAAAGAGTGATAATCAACTTTCTTCTTAGTGACAGAAGCAGCTGTAAAATAGTTCTTTTCTCTCCCACCCTGCCTTTTTTCTCGTGAATTTCTTTAAAGTTTGTTTTCCTTGTACGTACACAACTGCTTCACTGTGTGACTTGATGGAGAGGCTCTTTCCTGAAATAACCATTTTAAAAGTCTGTAAAGCTTTTGTTGTCATACACAGAACTGCACCTGCTTCCTATTTTAATATTTAGCTAAAATTCTGAGGTCTTTGTTTTGAAATAGTTCATACAATGAAGATATAGAATAAGGAATCTGAGTGTCAAAAATATAATCTTGAGAGGGATTTTTTAGAATTACTTTTGTGTTTTCAAACATTCCTCTTTTTTGGAGAGGGGGGTGAAGCCATACAGTAGGATATGCTGGATGAGTCTCTGTACTTGGCCTCCCCTACAGGTGAGGATGTGAGAATAGGTAGGAACAGGACCCAAATTAAGACACATCTTGGTAGCTGATTTTTTTTGAAGTCCAAATTGCTACAAGGAATTTATTGTTTTCTGATAGTACACAGTTCTGCTGGTAGGAAGTGACTGCATCAAACTAATTACACTATGAGGATGAAAATGTATCATCTCAAACCTGGGCTTCAGCACTCAATACCTCGTTGACTTTTAGTATATCAAATGCTTACACCAGAAGTGGAGGGTCACAGAAACAAAAGAATCTGTATGAATTATGATCTCTACCATTTCCTTTTTATTAGTAGTAGGGAAACCACCCAACTACTATTGCAACCTCATAAAGGGAAAGGATGTAACTCATTCATATGTGATGGGAGTGAGCTGCTTCTTGATATGGGTCAAATGTCTTCTCGTTATCCCAAATATGAACTCCTTTAACAGTCTGTAACACTTCTGTACCTCTTTTATTGCTACTAGTGCTCTCTCTGATGACCAAAATGTCAAAATGGATTCATTAAAACACAAGTCTTATGTGTAAATCGATTTAAAATAAGTGAGGCAGATGTAGTAGGTGGCCTTTTTTTTCTGCCCCATGAGGTCATGCAAAGGAGATAATCAAAGATAAGCACACAAAACATAGCCTTTAGCAAGGAAGACTACAGTAAAACTCAGTTCTTCATTTTCTACAATCCCATTGCTCTCAGCAAGCAGTACTGGATGATCTCTTCTGCACTCCTTCATAGGGACACCTGTTTATTTTGCTTGTGTGACTTTTTTAGTTTGCCTTTCCATTATATTGTTCCCTGCAAGGAGAGGGTGTTTTGCATCTCGGCTTTCAAAGCAGTGAGTAAGATTTCACCTGTTCATCAGAAAGAGAAACATGTCACCCTCTGTGTTTGTTTTCGTTTGAGTAATAACCATGGGAGTTGCTTGTCCCTGATAGCTGGGGAAAATGAGAATTTAAAATCATGCTAAAAGCAGTGGTTGTTTTAAAATATTCCTGTATGTATTTTTCATCAATGGAACTTGTATACACATTCTGAGCTTACCATGGCAAATGACAGTCTTCCATCCATACTTATGCCTGTTATTCAGCAGTGCTTTCTCATCCTGCTCCATTTCCCTTTGGTATCTCCCCTGAATTTTGATCTTGCAGAAGGTCAATTTTGCTGCTATTTACACCCATGTGTCCTGCTTTGTCTTACTGTAATAACAGACATGAAGGGTCATCTGGGTCTCACGCTGTAAATGAGAAATAAAAATTACTGACATCCATTGGTCTGAAATACAGGAGAATAAAACAGTGGCCTTAAATTTGGTGTTAGTGGCTTCAACTTCTGTTGATAGAAGACAAGGTGGGCAGGGTAGCACTGTTTTGCACTTGTCCTTGTTGTGGGATGCGGTTGAGTGCAGTCAGTGCCAAAATAGTGGAAGAATGTTCCCTAAAGTTTCATCGGTCAATCTGCCTTTTCATTACCTCCTCCTCCAGGAGAAAAGTGTCTGTGGGACAGCTCCAGTCACGTCATTCAGGTTACTGCCCTTTGATGGTTTATCATCCCTCATGCGGTAGTCTAATGATGAGTGACCAGAGCGTGAGTGCAGATACCCTGCTATGGCAATGCCTTTCCTGCAGCCCTTCCTGGAGAGGTGGTGGGGGACAAACTGTGTGTCCTGAGCAGAGCCAGCATGGCATAGTTCTGTATATCAGTCAGTCGTGACTGCTGATGTTTTCTCAATCCAAATATGTTTTTTGTTCACCAGCCAAACATTTTGTATTACTGTTTTTATTGTTGACAACGTTTTATCTATATCTTTATCTGATATGACTCCAGGTAGTTTTGTTTGCTCTGGCACATTAACTGGTGTGGATTTTGTGCAGCAGTTCTTCATCTATTTTGACATGTGTATCTGTCATTTTTATCAATTTTTGCCAAGACCAGACTAGTAGAATCTTAATCACAGTAGTTGTTCTGGGATTGTCTGTGTGAGCCCCTTCACATGAATTCTCTTTCTTGGTGGCTAAACAGCCCTGTGTTTTCTGGAAAGGAAGATTTCATTTACTTACACTCTGGATGAGCAATTTATTAAAATCCTGGCAATAGTCAGTCACTTGTTACTTGCTTTTATCACATTCTAGTGCAAATACCTGGACTGATATCATGAGCTGGGCCAAATGCTGTGCAAATTGAGAGAACCTCTGCTGCTGTCCTTGCAGGGCAAGTAGAGAAAGAGCAGCCAAGACCCAAAGCCCCAGACAGGTCAAGCTGTCTTAGAGCTCATGATCACATAGGAAGTCTGTATCAGAGCTGGGAGTGACATGCAGGTCTCTGACTTTCAGTCCAGAAATATTGCTTTTGTTTATTGCTCAACCCTCCTGATCTCACAGATCAACCCTCATCCCCACAAGGCATCATTCTGATTTTGGTTATGAAAGGGTCTGTTAAATTTTTTTAACTGTTCTGATGTTCTCCACTATAAGCTTTTCTGCCTCAGTAAGCCCAAACTTTTCTGTCTTTGTTTCTATTAGAGCTGACTGTAAAATATACATCGATGAGGAGTTGGCACAGCCCAGCCAGATTTGGTATTAAGGGTGCATTTCTTGACTTACTCTTTCTAGTCCAGTGAGATTTTCTTTTATATTCAATCCCTCTGAGACAGCCAATATCTCTAATTTTTCCTCTCCTCAACAAAAAGAATTAAGCAGTCTGAGTCTCTGTCTGTCCACCAAACAGAAACAAAGGACAGCAGCTTCCCAAGGTGGGATGCAGGCAAATTGAATAAGATGTAGAATGGGCACCTTGGACAATATTCTGCCAGGTTTACTGCTGATTAACTGGAAAATTTATTCTCTGTTTCTTGTAGGTTTATAAAGGTACCCTTGATATAAACTTTAGTAGGTCCTGGGTGCTAATGATCGTGGCCTTGATGAAACTGGACATTGACTTTACCTTTTTAATTTGCATCCAACAGTTGTGTCCTACAGTACTCAATCTTTAGCACTGGGAATAATCAGGACAATGATCCTGCTCTTGCCTTTGGGCTTCTCCAGCATGTTGGAAGGTTTTGTCCCACTGGCAACACCAGCATTGCTGCTCTGCCTGCAAGAAGGCACCTGTCCACTTCCTCAGATGTGTTGCTCTTGGAAGGGATGAGGAGTAACAACGTAAGGCTTTCTCACCCTTGTACAGCCCCACTTGTTCCCTCACCTGCTTCCTTCATCCTTTGGTCTGGAGCTGCTTAAGATTTGTTTCATGTCTATCTTCCTCTGTCGCTTTTCTTCTGAGAGGGCACTGAAAGATTAATGGGAGTGTTGGAGAAATAAAAAGCCAGTTGGGAACAAAGATTGGGGGTAAAGGAAAGGTTGTAGCTGAGTGAAGGGAGATGCAGCAGGACACGGCATGAACAGATTCTAAAAGTTTCTTCTTCTGCTTAACGCATTTAAACCTATGGAGATTGCCACAACTCTAATCTCATTCAAGTACTTCAGTGAGAGGGACAAACAATGTGAGTTTGTGTATGATGAGTCTTTCTCTTTTTTGTTCTAAGTTATTATTTGGAGAGTCCTAATGAGCCATGATTGTGCTTTAGGCTAATAGCTATCCAAGGGATTAAGAATCAGGGGGAACAATTATTTGAGTGCCTTATTGCTTTATCTTCATTACTGCCAAAATCTGAAGGGTACTATTACTGTAAGCTGACTATAATAAGTTGCATCTGATTTTCTTTTAATTAGTGAATTGTTACCTCCTGAAATAGTGGTTAATGCCAATTAAGAAACCATTGTCTGATAGGTCTGATGTAGTACTGGTGCAATTCCCCTCTGTCTGAATAAAGGCAGAGGGAAAAAAGGAGTAAGTTAGCAAGTTTGTGGTTTTGACTTCCTTACACACTTCTTTATTTTTTAAGTGTACAAAGGGATTCGAATGCCATGGCTGCTGCTGAAGGTTACTTTGGGATAGCTCTGTTCCCTGGCCCTCAGTAATGCTTCCTGTTCAAAAGAGTGTGGGGCTTACGAGTCTGGCTGCTGCTAAGCAAAGCTGTAGGTGATGGAGAACACTGGAGTTTCTATGTCAGTCCTGATGACAGCCTTCAAAACCCCAGAAAGTGATGAAGGGAGAAATTGTTTCAGGGATTGGCTTCTGATGCTGAAAGTAAAAATTCAAATGTTGTCTCTGAGTGTACTTGACACATCTGGTGAGATTTTTTTTGACATTGGATGTGGCATTTATGGTTGATGACCTCTTGGGTCAGTAAACAGGAGGTGGAAAGCAGGGCTTATGGAGCTAAATACAGTAACTTCAACAAGTTAAAATAAGATGTTTGACCCTAGCAGAGTGATCTTTCTACTTTAGAAACAGCAGGCCTCCTAGCACATTGCAGTGGCTTATGTAATAATCAGTGAAAATATGTAAAACATAAATAAAAAAATTGATTTGCCATTGTCATTATTTTTACATACAATTTGAAAGGCAAGTCATGTTTCTTTAGTCATTTCCTGTATCCTCTGCAGCTTTCATTCTTGACTGTCAGTAGATGGTTCATTAAGAGCTAATATTAAATTCACCAGTGTATAAAGGGAATGGGCCCCTGAGCCACTGATTAAAAAGCAAGGTAGAGAAGGCCAAAGCATTTAATTGGAAGCATGAGAGCTGTTAATCCTTTTGTTTTCCTCCAGTCAACAAATTGCTGTTAAAATGAAAGAGGGAGAAGGGCAGTGCTTTTTCAGAACACGGAAGGTTTGTGGAGAAATCCTTCAGGCCCTCCTGCCTTGGCCCTGGTGAATGCAGAATAATTCACTGGCAGGGGACAGTTGTGACACACGAGAAGTGCTTCAAGTATTGCAGAGCATAAACATGATGGTTTGAAAATGAGCAAATGACAGATAACGCATGCTTGTGACCGTGTGCGTGACTCCTAGCAATTTTTGGTAGTGACATTAATGTTTTGAGAAGTATTGAACAACATCTCTTGAAATGCTTTTTTGGACAACTGGCAGCCAGAAAAAGTGGTGAGATGTTTTTCACTTCTTGATTCAGCCCTCCCTTGATGACAGTGATGAAGCACCTTCCCAAGTTAATGGCTGTGCAGGAGGAGGGTGCAGTCACTCCGGTTACTCCAGAAAAAGCCGCCTGGCACTTTTGAGCAGTACGTTTGATAAATGTCCAGTGTGAAAGGCTCCTGTGAGGCTAAGGCGTGTCCCCATCCTGTTTCAGTAATGGCTTGTACCATCCTTGACTGTGTTGTGTGGTGTTTGCTGGGTCTCTCCTGCGTGGTGACCACGGTTGGGATGGGGATGAGCCTTCTGCTCTGCGCAGTGTCTGGCAGAATGGAGTCAGCCATAGCTGGGCCTTTAAACGTTAACTGCGTACAAGAGTTAAGTACTAATGTGTAGTGGCATAAGTGACTGAACAAAAATAGATGTGTGGGGAAGCAAAGAGAACCTGTTCTCAAGGGTTTTAACAAGGGACTCCCCAGGAAACAAAGGGAGCACTGAAAGGGCATCCTTAAAACAATGACTGTAATGAATAAACTGCTCATATATGGAGTTTTTGGCAAAAAATGAGCCTTGGGCATAGCAGGGAGATTCACTGAATAGTTCAACTCTGCAGACCCTTTTGTGTAAAAAAAAAACCCAACAAAAAAACAACGAGAGAGAGAGAGAAAACATATAAATATATAATGGCTGTAAATCACTGGGTTATTCAATTATTCATATCCATACAACCCCCCCACATTTATTCTAAGAGAGCAGAAACCAAAAAGGATTATTCCTCCTAGTTGTTTTTTAATATAAGCAATAGAGGAACAGTGGTAAATGATCTTTGTTCTCACACAGAATTTGTAGTGTTCATTTATTTTGAGTGCTTTACTGACTCAATTCACTGGCAAAATTTTTTAAACAATAGCAATGACCTTTCAGTAAATGGCACAGAGTAATGGTGGAAAACAATTTTGCTTTTCAAATAGTGTGTTCCTGGTGGACAGAAACATGCTCTGTAACCTTGAGGACATGTCAGAAGTTCTCCCATCCTTCTCTGGACACCTCGCAGTAGTGTCATGGGTAGGGATTATTCAGTTAATAACTGCAAATAAAAATAAGAGGAATTTGAATCCTGTTAGTATTCATGCTGAAAAATTGAGAGTAATTAGATAAATGATGCAGTATGAATTATTTGCTTGGATCCTTGTAATGGGACAAAATTTCCTGCTGATGTAGTTTGATTGACCTCAGGGAAGGTGAGTAGAGAGAACTTGGCCTGTGATTTCTTTATAATAGAGTACTGGCTCTAATTTAGCCTCCATTTTTTATCCCATTAATCCCCAATTAAATGCCTGGCAATAACCATGATGTGGCAGTGGATGACTTGCCAAGTTTGAGTGTGTACACCACCAGCTGCCGTGGTGCCGAGCTGACCCTGTGCTCTCAGAGCGCGCAGCCTTCAGCAGTGGTGCCATCCCACTTGTAGCAAGTCCAAGCTCCTCACAATGTTTAATGGCTAATGGTATCCCTCAGCTGATGATTCCTTGTTCTCCTGGCTGTGAGGGAGCTCCTCTCCTTGTGTTGGAGCAGTTGAGGAATGTTTGCCATGCTGAAATGCCTCTCTGCTCCTGTGGGGGCAAGCAGGTCGTGGTACTTCCACTGAGCAGGCGAGCACCCATTCTGTGTGTCTTTATTTTGCATAAACAAGATCTTTAATGCTATTTAATGTGACAATCTATTTATGGATTATGTAGCTCTACATTTCACACACTCTGGTTATAGCATCTAAAGTTTAGTCAGCCCTTTCTAACTGCTGCTTCAGGTTTTGGTGTTGCATCAAATACCTCTATTTCCTTCACAGGTAGCATCAAGTCTTCACCTAAATCTGGGATACACGTTTTACCCTCTTTGTTTCACTCATCTCAAATAATATTTGATGATCTCTGCTAAAGAAACATGGTAATGAGCTAAAATATTTTTGTTTTCAAAGTGGCATTTTGTTAAGAATTCTTCTTTCTTTGGCTTCCTGGGGAAGCAGCCTTTACCATCACTTCAGTATCTTTATATGCCTACTTACAGCTTCATGTATTTACTTTTGAGTAATCAGCAACATAAACTGTATCTTTGGGGTGTTGTTAACAGGCGCTAAGGGGGCTGATTCAGAGATTTTTGAGGTCAAGTGGACTCTCTCAGTTGATCTCTGTGAGCCTTGTGTAAGATTGATAGAAGTGGAAGCACATTCAGTAACTCCCTGTTCACACTGCTGTCAGTCTGAATGTGGAGTGTCTTTGATTATGGTAGAGCCCTGACAAGATTTCTAGGAGAAATTACTGTAATGGCCCTTGCAGCCTGGGAGAAATAATTCAGAATTTGTAACTAAGGCATTACTCTGGGAAACCTGCTGGTTTGAACCTTTCTGTGCAGCTCTTCCCTGATGCCATGAAACTGTCTCCACTTGATACTTAGCTTGAGTAGCAAACTCCTATTCATAGCTCAGTGAAAACAGCCTAGGGACTAAATACTGGCATTTTCTTCATTTTGTATGTTAGTTTATCTATTATGTTGTTGTTGTAGTACATAAACTGTAGAAAACACTCTCTAAACAGGGACTGATTGCACTTCTGAACCTCACAGGGTTTAGCTCTGAGAATATTGAGGAAGAGTTTAGTTTTTGAAGATGAGTGAGCAGCAATGCAATCACTCACTAGGTATGCACACTTATTCCTGCACGATTGAAGTCTTCAGTCGGAACATTAAGCAATTAATTGAAATACACAAAGTGTTGGTAGTATTTCCACGGTGCTCAGCTCATTCTTCAAGACCTGCTCATTCCTGCCAACGACTGAGTAAATGTGAGGAATCTTATTTTCTTTCAGGTTGACTTGAGGAATTGTCACATGAGGATACAAACACAGTCCAGTATCCTGCGTGTTTTGTTCTCACCTTCTGTCTTGATACAACTGAAAAAACCCATTCAGTATGTACTTCTGTTGACTTCCATCACTGATCCTGTCTCAGAGATTGCAGGCAATGTTGTTAATTAGGATAAGGAAGGACTTCTAGACTGCCCCTGTAATCATTACTAACATTTTCAAAGCTATTTCCTCTAAAGTGCTTTGAAGCCCTGTTCTCAACACTCGAGTTAAATATGATGGAGTTAATTTTGTAGATGGCCTCATCATAGAATGCAAGATAGCATCAGCTCTATGAAGTGTATTCCAGTTAGTGTGTTAATTTTAATTATGTGGAAAAAAAGATCTGTTTTACCCTGATAAGTTAGTACTTCTCATTGCTATAGATTTTTTGGATGTTCTCCAGAGCAGGTAGAAGGTTAGCTAATTTTAACATGTGAATAGAGAAGGGAGTATTATTCATGGCCTCCCCCCAAACAAAACTATTTAACACTGCTTAGAAGAGAAAATTATAGGCTGTAAACAAATGATACTGTTCACACCTAGACTTTACACGGGTCTTTGAATACACAGTGATAACCACTTTCTCTCGTATTCCCATAGCAACAGGAAAATAGTAACACAGATGTAAAGTGATATGTCGGTGACATTCCTCTTATCTTGTCCTTTGGATAGACTTTCTCTTCCTCTCTGCTGCAGTTGAGTCTCTTCTCTCCTGTGCAAAGACTCTCTAGCTCAGAGCTGCTGCAGTCACGTGTCTCTGTGTGCCTCTGCTTTCTGAGGCAGCTTCACCCTGATGTGGTGCCCACATCCCCCCTGGCCTAACACTCCCTTGTGTCCAGGATGGAGAGAAGCTCAGTCAGTGCAGTGTGTGAGCAGCTGAAGGCTGAGGATGAATCTTCCCCTGCCACCATGGGCACGAGGAGCCTTCTTTTCCTGGTGGCAGCTGGGCTGAACGCCCCAGTAAACAGAGAATAGTGGGAGACAGGAAAAGTTTGCTCCCATACATTGTTTAAAATTGGCTTGCATCTTGAGGTGTAGTCTGTTCACTTACTGAATGAATGAATGAACACCCAGCATCCTGATCTTTATGGAGCCCTTCCAACATGAGATATCCGATGTTCTCGTGGAAGCTTTGTTAGCTTTGTAATAGGGATGTGTTGCCAAACTGGTGCTGCTCGTAGGCACCTCTTTGTATTCTTGTTTGTGTTTGCAGTTCATGTTTGATATATTTCAGTCTATGTTCTTGACAATATGGGGTTTTTTCCCTACTAAAGACACATTGAGTGTATTCATACTGACAATGTTTGTGGAAAGGGTGCTAGCTGAAATGGGAAGCTTCACTTCTGAAATTCCAGTATTTATAAATTTATTTTCCTCCAGTGTAGACTACCAATACATTTAAAAGTTAAATATGTGATGCAGATATTTTGTCATGAAATTACGGACACTTGTAAAATCAGAATGTTTCGTTTCAATTTTTGTAGTATTGTGATTTATGACTGAAGGGAAAGTGAAGTGTTTTGGCCATCTGATAAACTGAAAATTAGGTATTCTTGACACTGTCAAAATTAGAGCCCAGGGAATTTCTGTTCTAAAAAACTAAGAAAAGTGTTTCATTTGGACAGACCAGAACTCTAATTAATAAAATTTTAAAATGCCATTGGAACCTGTGCTTGCATAACCTGCCTGGGACTTCTATTCATCCTGAACCCTTGACACCGATAATATCACGTATTCTTATGTTCCACAGATGGATTATGCATTGTGTCAATTTTGCAATCTTCTGATAGTCTTGAATGTATCCTTGATCTTACTTTATGAAAGAGACTGAATGGTAGACCGTGATTTATCTTTGCTATACCTTTTATCATATTGTCTTCTTTGTTTTCACATTGTCTCTACCTTTGCTTTTGCTTCTCTGATCTCAGAAGTCCCAACATCTTCAGTCTCTGCTGATACAGAAGAATCAGCACGACTTTAATCATTTTTGTTGCCTATCTTTGGAACTTCTGTAATCTTGCTGCGTCCTTTTGGAAGTGGTGTGACCTGAATTAAATAGAACACTTCATTCTTTTTTATGTGCTCTCCTCCCCTTTGAAGTACATTTTGAACATGAGTATTTCTTCTTTCTGCTTTCTTTGGTTGCAAGAGAAAGAGGCATTCGGCTGGGCAGAGACAGTATCTGTTTTGAATAGGCAGATTTATTTTTCCTTGCAAAGACTTTGGGCATGTCACTTGAAATCAAGTGGAAGACAGTGCCAGTAGCTTGCAAGTATTGTACCGAATGTGAAAGTACAAGTTCCTTTTGAATAATGTATTATTTATCATGCATTAAGCTATTAATAGAGTGAAGAGTCTAAGATTGCCTAAGACGAAAGTTGGGAATTTGGTTGGAAGGAAGAATGCTGTTGTTAAGTGAAACTTTTCTTTGACCCACATTTTTGAGGATTCTGTTGTTGTTTTGGGAATGGATTTCAGTTAATTTGGAGAGTGAAGGAGGGCTGTTCATAATTTCTCTTCCCTTTTATATTTCTCTTCACAGCCTAAATGTCCTTACTGGTCATAGCACTTGAATACAAGAGGACTGTCAAAAATACTGTTCCAACTTCTTAATGAACAAAAGAATAAGTCAGAGTTAAAATTCTCTTATTTCTTTGTGTTTTATGTTTGGAACTGGCTATGGTTGGCCACTGACATGGCTTTTACTTTTTCCAAAGCAAGAATCTCCCCCACTTGAGTTAAAAAATTGAGTCCCCTGCAAAATGGAAAGCCACGTAGAACAAGAGAGTCAATGCCTTGCAAAATGTGCCCAATTTTGCTGTGTTTCTAGTTACTTGCTTGCACTTAGCATGCTCTGTGGAGGTCCTTGGTTGACCTTTTTTGGATGCTGGGTGGCTGTTTGTGGAGATTTACCTGATCAATGAAGTTAAAAGAGAAAAGTGAAGAAGGGTAAGTGAAGAATGTTTTAGTTCTTAGAAAGAACTAAAAAGGTAGAAGTAAAGTTTCACTAATGCCAGTGCCAGTGATTGTGCCAGCCTGGAATGACTCCCTGTTCAGCAGGGAAGCTTTCTCATAATGAGACCAAGGAGGAGATGAGGATCCAGCCAAACTTATGGGACTGATCTCTGAGGAGTATCATAAAAGCCTGTGCCTACCCTGTGATTTATCTAGTCAAGTTTGAGAATGCTACGAAGATGCTTTAATTTTCCTGTGTCATGATACTGAGAAGGACAAATGATACAGTGCAGAAAATACCTATCCTCCCCATCTCATCCACTTCATCCATGTGAACTTGTTTTTAAATGGAAAAAAGAGATTTTTTTTTTTTTTTTTCCCCACAAAGAGCTTTAAAGTGTAAAGAATTCATTGTGCATCCTCTGGTTTGCTTGCTTTAAGTTTCCGGTAACTGGATCCAGGAGCATGACTGATGCATCGTGTCCAACAAAACCACTGGACATGTTAACTGAGGAACTAGTCTGCACCATTGACTAACCTAATTCTGGGAGCTTTAACTGGTCTGAAAGGACAGGAATGGAACTGTGAAAATGGTCTTGACACTTGGTCATTTCTTTTTGATGCTAATGGGGTTAACATCCTTCTCTGCCATAATGAATTAAAAATTTTTATCAATTCATTTTTAGCCCACAGGGCTATTAAATGGAATCATGTAAATGAATGCCCTGGTAAAGTCCCTTGAAGCTTTTGTCTTAGTAAAATAATGACACAAATGTATAAATTAAAATGTAGATCATTGGAAGGTAACAAGACCAGAAACAGGAAATAGTATGAGTGATAAAAATAGTAGTCATGGTAGGGAAACAGTCTATATTCTCTAGTGGTATCAGCCTAGTAGGGAACTGGAGGTGTCTCAAATGCTTGAGTATTTAGGTATCTACTCTTAGGGATTACATTGCATTTAGGTTGGAAAAGACCCTGAATATGATCAAGTCCAACCATTAACCCAGCACTGCCATGGCCACCACTAAACCATGTCCCCAGGTGCCACATCTACATGTCTTTAAACACCTCCAGGGATGGTGACTTAACCTCTTCCCTGGGCAGCCTGTTCCAATATTTGACAAGGTTTTTGGTGAAGAAATTTCTCCTAATATCCAACCTAAACCTTTCCAGTGCATATACACACATCTACAAACAGATTTTTGAGCTGTACAATGTTAAATGAAGATCAGCAATTCAATGTCACAACCCTGGTTTAACAGACAGGCCAGTACCAGACTGGGTTGTCTTTCTAGTTCCAGCCCTGTTTTGTGTTTCTCTGATGGTATCTTACGTGCAATGGAAAAACAAGGTAACACAAAATACCAGCTTGTATTTGACCAAGAAGAAAAAATGTTTAAACTCTGCTCTTGAGTGTTGCTTTCCAGGTGCCTCTTAAAATTGACTGAATTAAGTAACTCAGTCTGTCTCACACAGAAATGACTTGTGGCTTTTGTCTTTTGGTTTTTTTGAGGAAGGTGTGTGTGTTTGTGTGTGAGAGGCAATTTAATAACGTGTCATGTTGTAGAAACTAATCCTATTACCACCCTTCCCAGGAGAAAACAAGCTCAGGCTTGTGGTGCTCTCATCACTGCAGGACTCCTTCCAGCACAAAGGCAGCTTCCAGTGCCTGTGGCCTGTGGGTAATCTCTCTCCTGTACTTCTGCCTCCAGGGCACTTTTCAACGTTTTGTACTTAGTGTTGCAATTTGGTAAATGCTAATTACCACAATAAAGATGGCCCTTGTATGCTGATTAGGATGTCTTTTTATCCCTAACCGAAGTAAGATGGCATATCACTGTCAGAGTGTTTAAGGCTGGTAACTTGACTGATCATTTCAACGTGTCACTTGGTGCTGTGCACCATTTTAGTGCGCTAAAGTGGATGTAGATGACTGTAGAAACATGATGAGTAGGGCTGTATGAATCTTTCATAATGAAGCATGAAATAGGATGGAATTCTCCTGGACTCCAATCTTGCAGACACTGATTTAATGGAACTATATCGCCTAGTAAAAGAAAATTGAAGCCGGTAATAAGCACTGAAGCTGACTCAAAATTTGTTGTCAAAACCGGTTTTGAATTACTAAGGAAAAAAAAAGAAAATGAAAGCAGTGTGGACAACATATATATGTGTGTGTGTTTGTATTCAAAAATAGTTGTCTTTCCCAAAGAGGAACTTCCCCCTATGTTTTTTATGATTTAAAGAAATTTTTTTTTTTGCGTTTTGCAGAAGTTATCACAGGAGGGAGAAAAAACAGCAGTTGATAAGCACCAAAAGAAGTAGGTCCTGCAATCCTGAGCTACTCCTCGAGCAGCAGAAGACATGGGCAGACCCCATGTGCCTGAAAACGTAGGGTTCAAGGTGAAATCCTCTGTTCATCTCTGAAGTTTAAAGGAGATACAGAGGAAATCTGAAAATTATTCAGAGGCTTTGAGGGTGAGGAGACTTTAGAGCATTAAGCAGAGAGAGAAAATTTAGGTGTGATCTGAGAAAGCCCTGTAAAATAAGGGATGGTATAATGTAGGTGTTGAGAATTGTTGCTTGAGCTCTGCAGGTGTGGGAGTTAAAGGCTCTGTGGGCTGCAAGCCAGCCAGGATAATTCTGGCTGAAGGGAAGCTGGGGTTGATGGAGCTGAGAAGTAGGGAGCTCTCTACCCTTCAGAGTCTTATCCGTACTGCCAGTTATGGGGTTCATGAAAGATGCCCTAAAACTTGGAAGGCAGAGAGGGTTTACTTGGATAGTCAGGGCAGTGAGAAGCCTTACCATTGAGATGAGACAGAACACTGTTGCCTTTGCAGCAAAATGAAGCCTGTAAGATTTAATTGCCATGGATGCAGTTATCACCTGTGAGTGAAAGAAATACCTATTTTGTGAAGCAGGGCAGGGTTGCTCTAAGAATAACATGCTGCAGCTTAGTTATGCACAAACTAAAAGAAAATTAGCAATTACTTAGGTGGGGATTTCTAGAGAAGTTTTCTACCAGAAGCAGCGAAAGTAGAAAGCAAATAGTTGTAAGGCTGAGCCTAATCAGCTAATGAAAGAGATCCACTGGTGTGTTTGTGGGTAGCAGTGGTGAAGTTCCATTTTTAAGCAGGACTCTTTGTTGAGTCTGTTTATCACGTTCCCCAGATTAAAAATGCGTTTGACAGACACAAATTTTCCCTATTCTCTGTCTGGCACCTAAAATAACCCCACTTTTGGCTGCCTGCCCTTCGTCAGGTTCAGAGGGAAGGGAGGCAGAGGGAAGACTGAAGTGGACTGAAAATTGTGACTACACATAAAATTTGGCAATCAAATATGAACAATTGTTTTCTCAATGATTAATTTTTAACAAAAAAAAAGTTCAGATTCCAGTAACAAAACCAAGTTTCCCAAATTCTTGTTTCCAACCAAATTGAAGTAAAAAGTCAATCACTAAAATTCTCACAAACAGAAACTTGAAAGCAAAATTTGTTTTATTTTTTCAAAAGAATGGTATGAAAGTTATTTGGGCAGAAACAATTGGTGAAAAGTAAATGCAAGTGTCCTTAGTAGTATGAGTTTTCTTGAAATTTGTAGACTTAGTTTAAAAATTTCAAACATAAAAAGACGCATTTCAGTTTAACTGTTTGGAAGTAGTTTGTGGGAAATACAGTCCTCTGAAACATCTCAATTTATATCAAGTCAGAATTTTTTTCAGTAGGGAAGTCTGAATGTCAAGTGAGTCAGCTTGTGAACCGTGTGCCAGACTGTATTAATAAGTCAGAAAATGGAAATGATAATTGCAAATGATTCACAATGTCTGTGGGTATCATATGTGCTTTCACTTGCCAGAGCCATCCTTCTTGTTTAGGAAAACATGGAAATAATTGGGGAGATTAAGAGAAACATGACAGCTGAAGGTACTTGGGTTTATGACAGATCTGTAAGGCTGCTCCTGCGTGTCTTCTCAACCACAGATGGAATCAGGGGCACTGTGGTGTGTATCTAAACCTTATCTTGGCACTCTCCTCCCCACGCAGCTCTGCCTGGCTCCCGAGTGTCCTGCCTTGTGGGGTGGCACCAACTCCCCGTGGAGGCTTCTCTGAGTCCCCACGGAGGCAGAGGTAGCAGCATGGAGATGGACCAGGGCGCATTTTCATTTCACCTTCCTTTCCGTGTCCTTCCTATCCTGAAATATGACCTCTGATACTTATACAATAGATAAACAAATTTAAGGCAGGAAAATGTTCTATTTTTCCCGCTCTGTGTGTCAGTCCTGTTAATAAATGGTGCTTCTCTTGTCAAGGGTTTTATTAACATCTGTAAACTGCTCGGCCTGTATTTAAAAAAAGGACAACAATCTTGTTATGTTGTTTTTGCTGACCTTCCTCCTAAAAGTGATGTGACTGATGACATAATAGGTAATAGGAAGAGATTGTGTATTAATATTTAATAGGGATAGATTGGTTTATTACTGAAACATGTAAAATGCCTTCACACCTGCCAGCTGCAATTACTGCCTCTGTCTAGAAGGTACATATGCATTTGTGTGTTTAAGGAATTAAGTTTAGAAAGATACTCAAAGTTAAGCACTTAAGTAGCCTCTGTGTGTCAGAATTAGCTCTTATGATTGGAGGGTTTTGTAAAAACACGAACATGTTTCAGTGCATTAGGAATTTAGTTTTCATCCTATATTGCGTTGGTCTTTTATCCTATCTTGGGTTGGTCTTCAGCTGGGGATTTCACGCCCCTCAGCACTGAATCCTGCTCGTGCCTTGTGTTCAGGTTGTGGGCTTCAAATTCCAGCTGTGCAGGGGTTTTGACACAACTTTGAGATAGTGCTGCTATATTCCTTGGCAGGTGCAGAATATTTGCACCCCCAAAGCAGAAGGGAGTTTGTGAAGTGGCTGAAACAGAAAAGGCCTAAACCAGATATTATTGCAATTCACAATGGAAATAGTTGGGATTTTTCTATTGGCATATAAAACTGGTTTTATTTTTATTTGATGTTCAAGTGACAGATTTTATCAGCCTAGAGGTTCTCTTCAAGTATTTCCATTCCAACAGGCAAATAGTAAAATCAAAGCTTCCCGAGCTTTCTGTCACTTCTGCTTTCTGTCAACGTATACACAATCCAAAATTGTATCCCGTTATTAAATGAGTGAGAACAGCGTGCTGGAAGCATGGTTATCCTCACCCAGCGGGCAGAGATCTTATGAAAAAGTATGTCTCTTCAAATAACAATGTTGTTTGTTTTTCTTTCCCTTGAAATCCCACCATATTGTTACAAAGTTAATTTAGTTGCTGTTGCTTATGATGCACACTTGACTGTGTGGTATGGCTAAAGAAACAGCTTCTCTGCTTTTTAAAGATCAGTCTTAAAATAGAAGTTGTGTTTTGGGGAAGGAATAGGAATTGTATTTCAGGGGCTGAGAAGTTTTGTCAGTGATCAAAAGGACTTCTCAAACCAAATTCAGAGCTGGTACCAAGAGAGCTTTTCAGTGCCATCATGATGTCCGCTGCATGGCTGCTGTACACACCAGGGTGATGAGGACTGCTCCTGCTTCCCTTCTTCTGTTTTCTGCTTAAAGTCAGGAGTTTTAATATACACAGTCTGACAGCATTTATTATAACAAGCACATCCCCTGGACTGTGCAAGTAAGGCAAGCTGTGCTTGTCAGCCTTGAGCAGCGCTCAGACATGCAGCCCTTGAGATGCTCTCACTCAGACAAGTATTGCTCTGCATTTCCAAGGGATTAAAAAAAAAAAAAAAAAAAGGCCTTAAAAAATGGGAATGAGTTGGGCATCTGTTCTCTGCTTCCCACAGGTTTGTAGTCCCTGAGATTCACATTTAAATGGGTCCCAGAAGCAAGCTTTGTGAAGTTTTGCCTTTTAAAAATTCCCCAATCCCCTGTCTGAGCTCTTGTCATTTGGAACGCAGCCCAGACGTGCTACAATGCTCATACACCTTGTATTTCTTCCTGGTTTTAAGGAAGTTCTCCTGTTTTTCTTAGGAGGTCTTCATGTTCTTTGCCCCGTGCTGGAATATATTGTAGTAATGTGAAAAAGCAGATCTGGTCAATGCTCTGAACTTTGAAGGTGGTCAGTTTGAGAGTTAATCTTTGCTGATATTTTGTGTATATACAAATACAGTGCTTGTATATGTTGCCAATATATCTCTTTAGACACAGAAAATTCCCAGCTATAAAGGAATGTTGGTATCTTCAAATGGGCCACACTCTGTCTCAGGTGAATTGTTATATTCCAAAACAGCTGAAAGTGCAATATCTCTGCAGGTCTTGGTGAAGCATCAGAGGAGGAGATTCCCACCCTTCCCACTCATGGCTTTCCCAGGCTCCATGGCAGATCCAGAGCCGATGTGCCAGCAGCAGGGGTGGGCTGTGTGGCACTGGCAGCTGTAGTGTGAGTGTAATTGCTGCCTGCGTGGATTAATGTAATAATTGTGCAATTATGCAATTATGACACTTGTGTGACTGCATTGTCTGCATGGTGTATGGAAATGATATGATGATTATAAAGTCATTATACACTATAGCAGTGTGCCTGTGAAATCCACTGCCTTTCCTGCACTGTTGAAAGGTACCTGCACTCTGTAAAACCTCCCTGGAAGGTTGGTGGTGTTTGTTTACTTTTATCTGTTACCCTTTGCTGTGAAAAATTTAACCAATTTCCTCAATTCAGGCTTTAATGGTTTCCTCTAACTGCTGGCCATCTGTTGTAGTGCACAGAGATTTCCTGCAGGGATGCCTGTTTTAACACAGTTCTGCCATTGTTGCTCTATCTGTAGTGTTTTCCTGTCATCTTTCTGTTGTGATAAATGATTGCCAAATTGACAGCTGTCACATACGTGCCTAGGCAGCGACTGGGAAAATCCATTTATGGACTGTGTCTGAGTTCTTTCACTTGGTCACTGCATCTGAAGAAGGGAGGAGCAGATAAAACTTCTGTGACGTTTTAAAATGAGCTGTGGAATTTAATCTAATTTCTGTAATTTATCAGAATTAATACATAGCAAGATTTTTTGCTGTAAGAAGTCAAAGAGAATCACTGTAATGCACAATTGACCAGACATGGTCATGCCTAATTTTGCAGGCACGGAATTTCATTTATTTCAGTAGGACATCATTTATGCATAAAACTCAGTCTTTTAATATAAAAAGTTTTTCAAGTTGTATTTTGTATGACAAATGGTAATTACTTAATATTGGCCTATTTCCTGAATTAAGATTTTCTGATGGTTTTACTGTAAACAAGCTGCTGCTGTTTGGAGCCCAGTGACTGTTTGGAGACTTCCAGAAGCAAGTCCAGAATGAGAAAAATACAGTCTGGGCTGAAAAGTAGTAAGTTTTTAAGAGTGACAGCAATCCTGTATTTAGAAGAGCGTTTCCAGAGTAGATACCTTGTGTATTACACTTAAGCAGGGAAAGAAGTTGGATGGGCATGGATGTACTGAGGATTGATTTTTATTTCAGCTTTGGTGAAGTTTTGGAGCTTTGCACCTTTGTGGTTTGGTGCTGGCAGGTGGGGGGCATTACTGGAGGATGTTTTCTGTCTGAAGCCCCTGGCTGGTGGTTGTGTCCTGCTCAGGCCGTGTCCAGTCAGTGCCAAGGACAGCACAACTGAGGATGCTACGTGCATCAGGGAGTCTGTGCTACCTGGCCTGACATGTCTAAGCGAACAGTTACTGTGCAGGAGTGAGACCTGTCTGTAGCAGACAGCTCTGTGACAGCATGGGTGCTAGGCTCAGTGGCAGGCAAAAAAAGCAAACAGAATGTCATGGGTTATTAGGAGAAAAATAGGGAACAAACTGGAGAAACGTTGTCGTGCCACCATATAGATCTATGTTGTTCCAGCACCTTGAATATCTTGTGTGGTTTTGGTGCCTTTTTAGCAGAAAGAGTAGAATAGAATAGGAAAAATTTATGGGAGGGCTACGAATGAGTTTGGGCCAGGGATGGGCCATCTGAGAGCTGCAGAGACATGTCCCAGGAAGGCAGGGAGGGAATTAGAAAAGCCAAAGCTTGGCTGTAGTGGGACTGGGGAGATGGATTTCTCCCTGCCGTTTTGTCTGTACAGCTGTGGTTTCCCCTCCCTCATTCCCAGCTGCTGCGCTGCAAGGACAGTGCTGACAGGGTCCTGCCTCTTCCTAAGAAACCAAACTGCCCTTCCTTGTCCTTTTGTTCTTTCCTTCCCTACAGTGGTTTCTCCTCAGCTCCTCCTTTCTGCCCAAGCCTCCCCTTTATTCAGCACCGTGCCCTTCCCAGACCGTTCCCCATGGAGTTGCCATCCCAGCTGGAGTGCCTGACTGTGGAGCAGCTGTGTGGGGTGCTGGGGGTCTGTGCAAGCCCACCCTGGCAGCACAGAAGAGCAGTGCAGGGCCACACGGGCACATGCCTGCTGTCAGCCTGGCAGCGACAGGAGCAGGTCTTTGTTTCCAGAAGGGCTCAGAAATCTCCCCCAGCTGCCCTCCGGCAGAGTCCTGCCACGCTCTGGGGGGCACATCAGACCCAAGTGGGCAATTTGCCATTTTGCAGTGGTGCATTTTCGCGGATGGTCAAATGTACTTTGGAGAAGAAAATCCTTGTGGAGAGCCACGCTTTATACCCAAGTTTTATAATTGAGTTATTACGGAAGTGTGTAAAAAATGGGGTTTAGAATAGAAGTGCTGACACTAGAACAGCATGAACACAGCTGCTATAATATAGTAAATTTGTAAGAAATTGTATAGCTAACAAAGTAGGTCAACAGCTTCAGAGGAAAAACTGTTTCAGATGGTATGCTACTCTATCTTAGAGATCTTGATGTTTTTTCAACATGAGAACGGAGATATTTTCCCTTCTGTGCTAATTCCTGTTATTTTTGCTTTAAAAAATATTCATGCTGGAAGGTGGGGCTGACCTCTTACTGTGAGTAAATACAAATCCAGCTTGTAAAGGTACAGCACAGTAGATCACAGACCAGAGAATGTAAGGATGACTATTCCATGCCAGATCCCAGGTCACACTTGCCTGGGTCCCACTGTGACGGTGGCCAGTAATGGCTGGATGTCAACAAGGGTGAGAGGGCAGCTGGCATGTGGGGCAGTTTTTCCAGAGCATTCTCCTAGACAGAAGAAACTCTCATGCCTTAGGGACTTCTCAAATCAGAAGAGTTGCCTTTGTACCTAACAGTCCTTATGGTATCCATGAATTTGTCCAGTATCTTTTTGAACTTATTCAGACTTTCCGTACACTTCTGTGGAAAATAATCTCAGAGTTTAGTGATGTGACCTGGTTTACCTATTTTCTTGTGTGCCTGCCTGGGCAGTTCCTCTGTGCTTGTTCTGCACAGCCCATCCCTACCTTGCCCTTACTGGCTTGTGCTTTCCAGCTCAGTTTGGAGTTCTCTGTTCAGCCATGCTGGCTTGCATGCACTTTGGGATGGACTGTGCTTGTGCTCTGTGGAGGTAATCCCTGAAGATCATCCAGCTCGTGTGCTCCTATTTGACCTTCAGAGAAGTTTCTTATAAGATCAGTTCTCTGAGAAGCAATTAATATATTTAACATTGCGTGTCATTTAAGCCTTTAAAGTGCTAGTAGTTTGGACTTTACTCAGGTATTTTCCTTTACTCTTGTTCCCTAAATATGCCTTTGCCTGTTTTGCATCACACACTCCAGCTCTTGAAAAGACTGGTCCATCTGCCTGTATCTGGGAAGTCCCCAGGTCCCTAAAGCCCTGTGAGGGAGATGTTCCCCAGCAGCAGTGATCAGAAGAGCAGGACCTTTTCTGATATACCAGTAGTTGAATAGGAAAACCTCCCACTGATTTACAACTCAGAGCAAATTATTCTTCCTCTGTTTCTCCCTCATTCTTGGAAAGGTTTACGTTGCTGTAAGTGAACTACCCAACATTAGATTTTTATTAGCTCATCATGAAGTTGAAGACTTGAACATCTTGTTCAAATCTGTTTATTGCATCTCTGGTCCATCGGGGTCCACCTCAAGTCTCCACTTTACATTCCCCTTTCCCCTCTGCCTGCTAGTCCTGCTTGTTCATCTGGTTTACAGCCCCACGTAGCTACTTAGTCTGACACAATGGGTTTGGTGAATAACAGTGTCAAACTCTTCTAGGGGACAAGGTTAATCCAAATACTAAGTACAGCCATTAGACTTTCTGTAAACACTTTTTTTGTGTTTGCCTGAATAAACATTGCTGCACAAAAGTGGCACTTCTCAGTCTCTCCATCCATCAGCACCTCTGTTTAAATTCCAGTGCCTTCATCTCATCTTCCTTGTCCCGTTTTCTTTTCTTTACCCTGCTCCTAGTAAAAAAGTTTTGAGGTGCTTTTCTTGCCCCCTTTCAGCCTTTCTGTATATTTCCATTGCCAGCCAGTTTGTTGCATTGGGGTGCACTGCTGTTAGGAAGGTTCAGCAGTGATTCCTGCCTGGCTCAGAACAATATATTTATAGGTGCAGTTGTTCTTGAGAACCTCCAGTTCTGAACACACGTAAATACCAGCGGTACCTTGATTGACAAGTTTATTGCTTAATGACATAGTTTCCATGAGAAAGAAATCTTGAGTGCTGAAGTGGGAACAGGAATTGGACCACTGGTAAGATTTTCAAGAAATTCTGCCTTCCCTTCTCGAAAGTGATGTGTTTAATGAGGAGGCAAAATTCAGATGTTTTTGGATGGGCCAAAGACTCAGTGTTGAAATCACTAGTGATGGTGGCACCTAACTGCTCTGTGGAGCCCAGGATCTTAACATGATTTGAGTCTTTTTAAGCAGCCTCCTGTTTCATTCAAAATTTTTCATTTTATTTAAGCATTTCAAAACACCTAGTATTTTATGACAGAGGAAGCAACCATGTTCATTGTCTTTTCTATACTATGGCTCGAGTGTGTCATGCAATTTCTGAACAATTTCTTCTCAAAACAAATTTATCTCAATTTTTAAAAACTTAATCCTGCAGGATTTCCAATTCTTATTTCTTCTGTCAGCTGTCTTTGGACTGCTTTCATTTCTACACAGCTTTTTTTTTTTTTTAATAAACTGTAAAGCACTGTAATTGTGTTATGTGCTACCAAAACTCTCTTCTCTGTTGATATTATTCCTAATATTCCCATCTCATATGACACCACAATCTGGGAGCTGGATATTTCAATGAAATGTATCTGTTCTTTGCAGAAGCTGATGCCAGTGGGTTTTTTTAGTTTGGTAATAAACTTGGGGCGTTTTGCACAGAAATGGACCCAGATGTGACTTGCAGTGCCAGTCTCAAAATCCGAATTCTTCCGTGTTTGAGTCATTTATTTTCATGCTGACTTGCAGTTAGATGTTCACACTATTTTTTTCCCTGGCTTACATAATCCTTATCTAGGCAGCTGACATTGCAATCTAAGTTGCAGTGGTACTTAGCAGGGAGTGGAAAAATGATTGGAATTATATGTTTTAACATTTCAGAGTCACAGGATGTTCAGCTTATGCTTCTGACTGCTGAATAACCTTATTGATAACAAGAATGTTACTGAAATACTGACCCTCTTTTTAATAATACAGCAAAGTCATGCCATTATGTGCTACCATGTTTTACCAATAGAGAATTGGAAAAATGATTTACTCTTAGATCTAGTAAATAGGTACTATTATTCAGAGAAAACCAAATAGCAAGAATTGAACCTCTTCCTTGCAATGAAATTAATGTTGCACTATCAGCTGTGTTTCAACTTAATGTTCTTTGCTTTGATTTCACATTTGCAAAGAAGTTTGTTCACAGAGGATGTAATTTTATATACATGATGTACAACAGGTAATAAAAGACTAATATTCAACAAATAAAGTAGTAGTATTCACTCGTCAACGGGAACAAGCATTTTGGCTGCATATAAATTATAAAGGTGGGCAAGCAGTGGCTGATAGAGAGCTTACTAGAAATCTTACCAAAGCTGTGAGTGATTCAGTAAACTGGGACCATTCTTGCCCAGACCATCTGGGACAGGGGCTATGAGCAAAATGAAATACTTGTTTTTGAACTGGATGCTCGTTTGCTGTGTGTGGGGTGTGTGTGAACGCCTTGAGCTCAGCCTTAATCATCCATCACTTCACTCTGCCAGCTGGAGAGCAGCTTTGCAGAACAGGACCTGGCGGTCCTGGTGGGCACCAAGCTGACCATGAGCCAGCAGATGTGCCCTTGCCACAAAGAAGTCCGGTGGTATCCTGGGCTGCACTGAGAGCAGCACTGCCAGGGGGTTGCAGGAGGAGCTCCTTTCCCTCTGTCCAGCACTTGTCAGGCTGCACCTGGAGTGCCGTGCCCAGTTCTGGGCTCCCAAGTGCAGGAGAGGCATGGACATACTGGAAAGAGACCAACAAGGGGCCACAGCTGTTGAAGGGACTGGAGCATCTCACAGGAGGAACAGCTGAGGGAGCTCAGACTGTTTAGCCTGGAGAAGGGGAGGCTCAGGGAGATCTTACCAATGTGTGTAAATACCTAAAGGAACTGGCTCAGTGTGTAAATACCTAAAGGAACTGCTGTAGAAGGGACAGAGCTAAAGCATGGCTTAGAAAGGCTCAAAAATAATTTTGAAATTGTGAATATTGCTGGACATTTTTATGAAAGTAACGAATCCCAGTTTGAAAACATGTACGTGTCACATCAGAACCTACGTTTGTGGCTGGAGTGTGTGTTAATGCTGCTGTGGGCAGTGGGCACTCCTCTCACCTTCTGAAGCACAGATACTGTACTGAAGTGTGGAGTTTGAGCAGGACTTAATCAGTAATAATCACAGTCAAGATTGAATTTTAATGCAGTTTAGGATAATTAGTCATTTATCAAATGGCCTCGGTTGGGGAGCATGTGAAATGCCTGACAGCACAAAGCCATGTTCTTCTAAGTTTCATTCAAGAACATTTGGCAGATTATTTAAATGAGCAGGTTTTGGCCCGTAGCTCATTTGCAAATGGGTTTTGTGCAAGTCTCTGGTGGGGCACGTGTAGGTTGCAAAGGGTTTGTGATGCCGGTGGCTGACACGTTTCAGTCAGAGCTGGGGTGGGAGATGGGCAGAGCTCTGAATGAGGATCTGCAAAACCACCACCCACAGTTTGTGTCAGAGGGGCTGTATCCGGGTTCTTTGCAGCCCTGGGATGCCAGGAGGAGATGCAGCAGAACAAAGCAGAGACCCACTGAGCATTTTGGAATAACCATTTGGATCTGCTAATTGCTGCCAAAATGAAATTTTGCAAATAAATTTCTGTGGGACTGATGAAGTTGTGAAAATAATTATGTGAAATCAATTGAAAGAGTGCCACAAAGGACACTGTGGGAGTTGGGAAAATGTTCAAAGATGTTTGAACAGATGCCCAAAGGTCACGCATGTTACCTAGCAATAAAAGTACTAGGAGTTAAGGAAAACGGATAGTGTATCTGAACAAGGGTATGCAAAGGTAACGAAGGGCAAAAAGATCCTTCTTTTTAAAGCATAAACACTGAGATTATTGCAGAGTGAAAGCAGTAATGGACAATAAATGTATGCAAAAGTGAAGTGAAGTGCTGGTGTGTTGCTGGTGTTTGCAGTATCCGCTGGGAATGGATCTGTGCTGGGTGAGATGTCACAGGTACTGCCCTCTGTGCTTGTTCTGAGGGAAGTTATGCCACATTGCAGAAAAGAAATAATGTGGTTTAACATGGAAGAAGTGACCTTGTGATTTCAGCACCTCAGAAATCTGATGATCTCCCAGCTGATCAGTTGCAATGTAATTTTTAGATCTTCTACACTGGCTAGAATTGCAGCTCAAAACCTGGTGTGAACAGTCGCTGCAAACATGAACCTCTGCATTCCTACTGGATCAGGGAGAGGGTGGATAGTATTGTGAAGAAACAGGAGCTGGGTGTGCCTCTGCACGGCCCACAACCGTCAAATTATTCTTGAATCAAATATTTGGAAAGAAGGATTCTGTAGGGCATAAGGAAGAAGCAATAGGAAGATCAAGGGATAATTGAAATCAAGGGGTTGAAATTTGCTAACCTGGCTTGAAAAGACATTTTTTCTATAATGGGTAAAAAGTTTTTTAAGGTTTTTAACTTTTTTTGGACTCAGCATAAGATTAAAAACCACTAAGAACTTTCTTTGCTAAATAAAATCTATTTTTTTTCTCTGTTGGAATATTTGAGTAAACTTTCAGTGTGTTCTTCAGATCTTTATTTCTCTCATCTTTCTTAAAATATTTCATTTAGAAGTTTAGTGGATTGAATAATGTCTACTTGAAATGAAAAATTGAAACCTGCTGCTAGATAAATGCAGAGAAGCGGTGCTTTGTTTGCATTTTCCAGATATTTTCCATTTTTTCTAAATAAGAATGTGAAAGTGGATCAGATGCTGTGAAAATCAGATGTGCATTTGTTCATCTGATGGAAGATGCTACAGTGGAGTGATTTTTGACCTGTTCTGAAGGAGGGGTGTGGAGATAGGCACAGAGATCTTTTGGAGCATGTGTGTTTCTGAGGTTGGAGCCTTTCCCTGGGAACCAACTCTTTGATTGTATATTCACATATGCTTCAAAGGACCATAGAAGAAATGGTAGAGAGTTTCTAGGATTTTATTTTTATTTTTAAAATCATGCTCAGTGTAATCCAATTTGTCTTGCTCTGTCTTTGGAGTCACACAGGTGACTCCACCACCCAGGTGGTGATGTGGGGTAAAGCAGGGGGATATCAGCTCGTCTCTCATTTAAAAGTAGGGACATCAAATGCACAGATGTTTTAGAATCACACTTCAGCATGTTATTTAATTTTTATGGTTAGTTATTACTGTAACTAACTCAACAGAAAGGAAAGAGAGAATTGGTATGGCCTCTTAAAATCAATGAGCCATTAAATAGGTGACAATAATCTTGATATAAACTTAGAATATTTATTTGGCACACAAAATGCCTTTAGAGAGCAGTACCATTTCAGGCTGTTCTCTAAATGCCAAGTGTTAATCCCTTGAAGTTCAAGGCAAGCCAGCCCTGATGGGATCACCCCAGCCCTGCTCCTGTAGGACGTGGATTGTGTCTCTTCCTGCACGTTTTGTGTGTCTGTGTTTGTTCTTGTGGTTTTCTGTCTTCAGTTCTGTGCGAACAGGTGGGGCTGCAGAGGTGGCAGTGACACACTGCCAATTTATACCAACTGATGTAAATGCCCCCACTTTATTTAGCTGAGCGGGATTGATTATTGTGTACACTGCACTTTCAGGAGTGGCTTCATTGTCATACACAACACAAGTAACAGGATTTCCACCAGTCTGGGAGAGCGGCCTATGTAGCTTGGCTGCGAGCAGCAGCTTGGGTTTGGTTTTCTGGTTGGTTTGTCTTTGTTTTTTCTAGCTGATGTTCTTCTTTTGTCCCAAGTGCCACCTGTAATCATGTGGTTTTTTAGAGCACTGGAGAGCAGCCGTGCCCACAGAGGGGCACGTCCCCTCAGCTGGCACTGGCGGGGAGCCGGCAGCCTCCGCACCCTCCTCGCGCTGGGCTGGATCCCTTCCCAAGAGGAGCAGAGCCCAAGTGGGGGCTCCTGCTCTCACCTCTGCCCTCGGCTGAGGGCTCCAGGAATGCAGCTGCTTTTGCTGGTTGTAAGAACTCTGAGGTTTGAGCAGCACCGTGGGTGCCGCTCTCACCTCTCCCTGCCTGTCCTGTCTGCAGAGCCAGCTCGGGGCTGTTCTGAGCTGCTGCCCTGGGCTGAGCTTTGTGGTAGCAGCAGTGCCAGGAGAGTCCCCTCAGGAGCCTTTCAGGCTCTTCTCCACATGTCGTACCATTCCTTGGTTTATGTTGTAGAATGCATTTCCATATTGAGCTTGAGGTTTCAGGAAAAAACATGAAGAGAAAGAAAAATAAGACAAAGTATTGAGATGAGAAATAGGAACATGCTGGTTTGTCCAGACAAATGGAGTCAGTTGATTCAAGGGTGGATCTCATGGTATCTGAATCACTGTGACCTGGTGGCCTGGCCAAGTGGGATTATGCTGGCAGCAAGTGCTGTCTGAGGTTATTTTCTGTTCTTGACTTTTGCATTGTTGTCCCTGTTTTACTCCCAGTTTACAAATCAGTTTTATATTAATAGTAATTGTGGGTTTCATATCCTTATTTGAAATATTGGGACTGTCTGTCATGATCCTGTCGGAATGTGACAAGGCAACATAACCAAGACTCAACTGAAATAACATGCAGTTGAGATTGATCCTTTCCCCCACCACCAGAAAATAAGAATTTTAGCTTCTCGAAATTGTTTACATGAAGATAGACAAAAATGCTTAATGCAAAACCCAAATCATATAAAGAAAACATTATATTTCATTCTCCTGTGGTGCTAAATTTTCAAAGCCTTTCCCCCTTGCCCTGAAAGCATTTTCTCATGTGTTTGTTGTGCTCTGTTGTTGAAAATCTACCCTGGGAACATGCAGAACCCCTTTATTAAGTTGCCAAATGATTTTAGCAATCTTATTTTCCACATCTGGTTTTTAAACCTCTTTGAAAAGCAGCCAGGCCTGTGAGAAGAAGTCATGAATTGCAAATGTGTGTGTCCCTGAAAGTTACCTCACATTTTAAACCTAGTGCATGGTGCAAACAATGCCTGCACTGAGTGATGCTGGCAGCAGCCTGGCGCTGGGGATGTGCAGCTGCAGAGCTCTGTGGCCAGCGTGGCTCAGGTAGGAAAATTCCCTGCAAAGGGCATCTCTGGTTAAGTGCCTGCCTGCTGGGGTAACCTTAGAGGGAGGTTGCTCTTAGCATCTATTTCTCTTGCTGCTTCTACTCACTCCCTGCTCTTCTCAGGGAAGGTTTTCAACTGCTTTTTCTTCTGGTGCTTGGTTTACAAATGTTAAATGTTTCAGCTCAGCAATACTTTCAAGTATGATTCCTTCATGTCCAAAAACCTCATTTTCTTTCTGTGTCATGAGATGATACAGTGATGGCCAGTCAGCCCTTGTAACGCAGTAGAAGACATGTACGACCACAAGCCCTTCTCTGCCACTGTGAAGGAGCACAGGAACAAGATGTAGGACCTGAATCCCCCAATTTCAGCTGCAGTGGCACACTGATCACCTCTGCTGCCTGCCTGGAGAGAGCCCCACTCAGAGCTCAGACAAGTGCAAGCCTCTCCCCTTGCAGAGCTGAGCGTTGTGCCTTTGGTGTGTCAGGACAAAGACATTGCTCTCCACCTCCTGTGTCTGTGGTGTAATATAAAGCTGTGTTGTGGATGGTGGATGACCATTGAAGCTGCAATCTTAAGAACCAAAACTCTTAAGGTCTGAAAGCAGCTTTGACCTCTTTGTACAGAGGTTACTGGTACTGTACAACTAGTACTAGCATGTACATTAGCCATTAAGAAGTCAGAAAAGTAGAGACATGAACAATAATCCGTTTGACAGAAATAACTTAAGATCAGTATGAATTTAGATGCTTCTTTGCTACTTAAATTGCTCTAATGACTAATGTTCTCATGGTAGAATTGCCTCGTTAGCTAATGAAAATTCTTTGGGAAACCCCCAGAAAGAACACTTGTGAAGTGCTAAGCAAAAATTAAATATTGATTATTTTTAATGCATCAAATTAAACTTAATCATACTTTAGGAAATACATAATGTTTCCCAGAAATAATTGAAATCCCACTGCTGGTTTCTGTACAAGGTGGTTTCATACTGAAATGAGTTGCAGTACAATAGAAGCTGCCGCTAACGTATAATTTGTGAAATTCAAAAAGTGTTAGCATATCATTTAGATAATGAAACCTTTATACCCATGTAGATTTGTAAGTACCAACTTGAGCGAAGGAAATGCTATTTCAGTGCTATTATATTAAATTATATACATTTGCTGGGGGGTTTAGATGGCTGTATGTTTAATTTACAAGCTTTTCATTCCAAGCCTTTCATTTATTCTTAGCAATTAAGTAGTTTTAAAAACTACTGATAGTAGTGTTAAAATCAAGTGCATATTCACAAGACTGACCAAAATGTGAATGATCAAAGTAGTCAATAAAAATGAATAATTTCCTAGACACTTTCAATAGCTGTTTTTTCTGAATGTTTTAATTGCACTTTCCTCTTAGGAACCACCATCACTCTTCCCCATTTGATTTAGGAGAAGCAGCTGAGTGTCTTGCTGTAAGTGAAGGGAAGAGGGAGGAGTGAAGCACAAGTCTCTGGCTGTGGCAGGGCTGGTGAGAGGTGTCAGTCCAGCCCCTGCCACTCGTTCTTCCATGCACAGCTGAACTGCTGGCTCCATTCAGCTCCACCATCTGCTGAGGATTTTTTGCTTGTGGTTCATCACAGAGCAGCTTCGTGGTCTGACTTACCCATTCTGTGCCAGGATGTGTCTGAGAGCCACTGCCCAGATGTTGCGGTGGGGACACATCTGGCTCCCAGAGGACGCAGCAGTGGGGCTGTGCGGGTCACAGCCACCCGTGGGGGACACACAGCTCTGGTGCTGCCACCTGCCCTGTCCCAGCAGCCATCAGCCAGTGCTGCCACATGGCCTGAGTCATGGGGTCTCTCTTGTTCAGTAAATACAGGATTTCTAGGCACAGCTGACGCTGCTTCTGCAGGCTGCAAACTCAGTTTTATGTTCTAAAATGGGAAATATATGGTGACTTTTAAAAGCTAGTCCAGGTGAATTGCTGTGGAGTATTGCCTCGTCCTACCCCCTTGTTCTGCAGTGGAGACATCTCTGAGGTGTGAAGCAGCTGCCAGCAGTTCCGGCTTTGCAGCACCCCAACACATGAGATGCTTTGCACAGCCGTTCACACACTGATTGCCTCCCTGCATTTCAGCCTTAGTCCTTGTCATGAAATCACAGGCAAGCTGCTAGTTTTTGTTATCTGCTTTTCTATTTGTTGAGTGTTTTCTGTAACTGTTGGATGCTTACATATCCTGGTGATAGATGCCTGAGGAAAAAAAACCAAACAAAGGGTTCAGTAGTTAAGAGTCTGCAGAACTATTTGTATAGTGCTGGGAGATTCTCACACACAAGTGCAAAGCATTTGCAGCAGATTTTGTTTAATTGTAGGCAAGCTCTTTATGGCTGTGTTTTTATGGACTTGCTGCATTGTTTGGTTGCTGAAAATAGTTTCTGAAGGTAGGGCTGAGGCTTTGCAGAGTGGTAGAATATTTTCAGCCTAGGGATGGAAAGAGGCAAGATTCAGCTGTGCTCCACCCCCTGACTCCTTGGGCTTTTGAAGTGACTGGTGAATATTGGGGGTCCTGGTGTCATTGCAGACTGATTCCAGGAAATGGTAAATGGTTTTGAGATTCCTGCCCTGATTTAATGGGTTTTGTGCATGCTGAATGTGTGTATTCCAGCAGAGCTAAGAGTTCAAGATTTCCCCCAAATAAAGAAACGTTGAAGAATTAATGCAGTGTTGCTGTTTTAGTACCAGAAGCAGATGACCTGTCTATGCCTGCTCATATTCTGGTCTGTCTTTGCTTTCCAGTGCTGGTAAGAATTGGAAGCTTGGAGATATCATAGCACTCCAGAATCTGCTTGAGTAGGAAATGGTCTATAAAACAAAAAGGAGCTATGGATACAGTATCTTTCCATAACCCTCATGAACTGTCAATTAGAGCAGTTATTCCTGTTAGTACCACTGATGTGCTGTCAGCATTTTTCTTAAGTCATCCCCCCTTCTAAGGAGGGATTTTCTTCTTTATAACAGCTAAAATAATTCTGAATCTTAGCACAAACCACAGCACTTAGTTTGAGGCCATTTACTTTAATTTTATTTGGAGGACCATAAGGTGGTCAAAAGATTGAATCATTAAAGCAAACAGAGTGCAGAAATATTTCAGGAAAGAATTTCCCATTCCTGTAATTTCATGCTTCCAAGAGAAAAGGAGTGATTTGCAGGGATTTTACACTTTGCTTTTCATACTCAAAGTTAATACATTGCACTATTATACTCAAAGTTAATGCGTTGCAGTGTTCCATAGTCAGTCATCAGTGCTCAGTGTCTCACAGAGAGGGAAAATGTTGGGAAATAAATGTGGAGGCACAAAGTCATTTGTCCAAAGATGCACGGTGGGTTGAGAGAGCTTCTGGTCTGTAGCCCAGGCCATGGACCCATGTGGTGTTTTATCTCTCAGGGCTGCCTAGACTCAGCTGTGAGCCCTGGGCTCGGTCCGTCCCTTCCTCCTCCTCTTCACCCACAGCTGCCAATGACCTGGTCCTTGAAGCTGAATTGTGGCTGCTGACACTGCAGGGGTGGTAAGAGAGGGAGCTCAGGACTGGTCACTGTGGATGGGAAGAGAGAACTTGGAGATGCCAGACCCACACCTAGCTCATGCCCTCATGGCTGTGGGGCTGAACCATCCTCTGCTATGCAGAGACGTTTTGGAGAACTTACCGTCCTGATTTCTCTATTTGGTTTTTGTTTTGGTTTAGTTTTTTGGGGGGAGTTGTGTGTGAGAATGAATTGGGGAATAAAACTGTGTCCATAATAAGACTCCTGCAGAGCCCACTGAGTACATCCAGTCTGTCTGGGCAGGGCACCATTGATAACTACCTTCAAAGAGGATTATTTTGCTTGCTTTTGAACCACCTCTATAGTTGGTCATAAAGAATTTTTGACCTTATGTCAAAAATCCACCTACCGAGCTTCCAGCGCTCCCGGAGCAACGGGCTGGAACAATGGAAGAGGAGGAATTTCAAAAAGGTCTTGAAAGGTTTTTGTGAAATGCATTATGGAGGACTGTTTGAAGCTGTTAGAACTGATCTTTGATAGTTGCATCCTTTAAAAGTTCCTGAAATCCCTTCATGTTTACAAGATGAGACATGAATTTCAAAAGTCTTTTTTTCTCCTCTTCTTCATTTCAGTTCCTGCATTAATAGGGATGGTTCCTGCAGAGGGATGAGCATTGCTGAGGTCAATAATATGTCTTTAATGTGAACTGTCAGGATAATGACCTGTGCTGAAATTCACCTTGACACAGAGGGAGTGTGCAAAGCCCTCTCTCTCCTTCATTTGGGTGATCCAGTGCAAATACCCCAAATATCCCGATTTCTTTAGCGTAATCCAGCACAGAGTGCCTGGAGTGGGCTGGGGAGGGATCACTGTCGGGTGACTCAGGTGGGAGACTGCTGCTTTTGGGTAAATTACAAGGCAGTGTTGCTGAGAGAAATGATGAAGATCTCTGCAAATGGGATATCTAAGAGTCTTATCACAGCTTTGGGCTGGGTTTCGTAGAATAAAGGAAGAAATTTGTGTAGGTTTAGGTTCATTTACTAAAACTTTGTGGAAAAAGAAATCATCCTCTTACATGTAGAGTTTTAAGTATTTTTTCCAATATTAGCTTGCTGGCACAAGTAGGCCTGTGAGAAGTGAGTTACCCAAACTGTAGGAAAATTACTGGAAGTAAATGAGCTACTATTAGAAAAATTCATTCCAACTTTCATATGGGATTTAAAAGACCCTTCAATAATCTTAAACTTTTGGCTTCAGGTATTTGACAGACTCAGTTGAGCACATTTTTAAGCAAGTATTTTGCATGTTTGAGTTAATATCATTTACGAAGGAATAGCTGGAATCTTGTTTTGTGGTAGCATTGATTTTTAAAATTTGCAGTATGGTGAGATAGAACTGACAACTTTTAAGAAGGCGGTGTGTGGAACCAATATTGCAAGAGGAAAGCTAATTACGTTTAATTAACGGTAGGCACAAATCATGGACTTCAGGTCACAATCTAACAACATCCCCAGGGCTTATGTGGCTTTTTCATTAAAATGAAGTTTCAGTAAAGCAAAACTGATTCTGCAAAGAAATCTGGTAGTCTTATCCATAGTTCCTCAAGCAAAATTCTCATTAGCTTCACTGTCATGAGCATGCAGTCTGTAGTTCATAAGCTAAAAACTGTAAATATTATTTGCTTTAATTTTTTGTCCTAGATCTAGTAACTTTGACACTAGGAATAACTGATTTGAGAAGGTGACTAGAGAGCAAATATTTATCCTTCCTCATTATAAAAAACCCAGAAGGCACTTGGTGAGGACTGAGACAACAGATTTAAAATAAATAAAAGCAGTATGTTTTAGACGAGACATGAAGTTAAATTGTGTAGCTCATTGCCACTGCATGTTATGAAGATCAAATGCATGGAGGGGTTAGAAGTTCATTGGCTGAGTTAATGGGGGATAGGTCTGTCAAAACCTGTTAAACATGGTGCTGTGGATGCAGCTCCTGCTTCAAGGAGTCCTGGGGTCCTTATTTCTGGGAGGGAGAAGGCCGGGTGTGTGCCGGCCCGTGTGCCAGCCCTGAGCCGGGCCCCTGCGGGTGGGCAGCACGTCCCTCCTGCGCGGGGCTGCGCGCTCGGAGCGCTGCGCTGCGGAAGGCTCCGCTCAGCGCCAGCGCTGTGTCTTCCCCCCCGCAGCCCCCAGCCGGGTGTCGGCCGGCGGTGAGAACGCAGCTCCCGCACCCAGGGGGTGGCTGGGAGGGGGTGTTTCAGTTTGAGTTGGTGTTGCGACGTGATGAGTTCAGCCTCAGCAGAGACACTGGGCGTTTTTTAATTTCCACGTGTCCTTACTAATGTTTTTCAAAGGTTTTCACTTAACGGAAAATGTTGAAATTCTGGCGAAAATTACGTTTGGACAGTGGATAATTTAAAATGTATATTCTGCAACAGTTAGTTTATCTAGGTGTAGGAACTTACCTCTCTCTACAAACCCAAATATTCTGATAATTTATTGGTGAAGAGTACTTTGACAAACTGTCACAAGGATTGCAGCTTTTTTAGATGTCTTCTATTTTGGTTGCTTCTGTCAAGAGGATTTTTTTTTTTTGACATGAACAAAATTCAGTTCAATGGGGCAGATTTAGTTCCAGAAGATAATTTTAAATGTTTAGTTAGATGTAGCGGTTTTCCTCCAGCTGTCACTGCTTTCTTGTTCCTACATTCTTGAGAAAAGATTTTAAAAATGTGAGTGTGTCTGTATCAGCCTTTCCTTGCAAGGGCTTTTGCTTATTTAAATTTGTCAGCTCCTCATGTTTGTACTGCAGACTCTGCACCACATTGTGTCCCACGGGTCACAGACTGGAGGATTATTGTTCAGTCCTCACCCTTGGAACATGTTTTGGAGAGGCAAGGAAGAGGGTTGATAATTAGAGATAGACAACAAAGTCTTCAGTGCCATGTAAGGGATTGTCAGATGAGTAGTGCAAGCTCTCTCCTCAGCTGCTTTGCGGGAGTGGGGATAAATCCTGACCTGGTGTCCATCAACAGGATCATAGGGATGTCACCCATGGCCCTGATGAAATTAATGGATTTAGGCTGAAAATGCTTCTGATGGAGGTATGCCCCCATGGGCACAGAGCTGTAAGGCAACAGGGAAGAGAACCTACAGTGGTGAAGCCAGGGATGTAGCATTGGGGTGAATTCCTCAGCATTTCCTAATTCGGAAAACAGAAATCAATCGGCAAAAAATACAGAAGTTCCAGTAGCAGTATTGTGAGTGGAGGAGTGCTGCTTACTCTGTTCCAGGCAGGCTCAGATGCCTGAGCTTGGAGTAGGTAAAAAATTGACCTCTGCAGATGGTCCTGAGAGAGGCAGCGAGAGCATCCCTCGCCTGGCTGTGTCCCACAGCAGTCAGAGCTGGTCAATGCACCAGGTACTTGGAAAGCTGCTCAGAGTCATGGGGTTTCTCCACAGCTCTCTGCAGGCACTTGACTGCAGGAATTTTTCTCCCATTTCCTTCCTCCCATCAGGAAGGAACTACTCGGCCTTTGGGGCGAGGATGGGAAGGAGCAGGGAGGGCACAGCACTCTTGGCATCCCCGCAGTGTTTTGGGTGCAGGCAGGTTTGTAGTGTGAGAGAGCAGTGCCTTTCCCTCATTCAGCAACAGAAAAATATTCTCCTCCTGCTGCCTTTGACACTCTTTGACTTGGTGTTTGGGAGCTGGTTACCAGTGTGCAGAGCACTTTGGGAATCACGCAGGCATGGACAATTAATCTTTTAAAAGGTTTGTTGCTTGGCAATGTGCCAGGGAAGCTGGTGTAGCCCCACTATATAATATCAATTTTTAATGATGAGAACTTGGCTAAATTCAGCCCTTGATAAATCTTAGAGTTGGGTTTTCAAAGTTTAAAATCAAACATAACCCAATTATTTCAGTATTTGATTAAACTAAACTGCCACTTTGGTAAAGTGTTTAAATAAATCAGTATTAATATACTTTTCTACAGTAAATAAAATTATGTCTGTACAGTTCAGATATGAATATTCACATGCAGCTCTTGGAAATGAAGCACTGCCAGTTCACACAAAAAATATATTAACTTAAGGAAATAAATATTTTATTGATCTTTAAAGGGATTATGATCTTGGTGGTGGTGGCTCAAAACACTGTTATTAGAATGGTGAAACCAATGGTTGTAAATACGTTTTAGGAAATCTATTATATTTTATTCTGTGGACTCTGAAGACCACCTGCTGTAAATGCCTGAGGGCTGACAGACTCTGGGAGGTGGTGTCAGTGGGCTTTTCCCGGCTGCTCTTCTGGTGTTGGCTGCCAGGTGGCACTGCCAGGAGAGACCTACTTTAAATTCAGTCCCCAAACACAAGAGTTCCCCACTCAGTGAGGCTGCCTGGCTCCAGCACTATCACTGCCCTGCCACGTTTGCCTGCACACGTGCCCTCTCTCCAATGGAACCTCATCCAGAGCCTTTTTGCCCCAGCAGGAACCTGCCAGGTGTCTGGGACAGCTTTGAAATGCCTCTTTGTAAGAAAGAGCTTAATATGTAAGAGAGGGCCTTAATATGCAGCTGAGTGTGCTCATGCACGTAGAAATAGTTCCAAAGAGTGAGAATTAGGGGCTCTGTGTCTCTCAGAGCCCCCTGTGGAATGCTTGAAACCTGCTCGGTCAGGAGCCATTGCAAAGAGGTGGCCCTTACTACAGACATGTCCTTCTTGTTAAGCAAATTACGGGCCTTCCAGAAATGCTGTGAAAGGCAAATCTGCCCATTGTTATGGATGATTTCTTTTTTCCGGTGTCATAAGGTGTGGGAAATTACATCCTTAATTCCATGTTTTAGTTCTTCTGTCTTGGTAAGCCTGAAGAAGTGGGATTTGCTCACTACCTTCAGCTTGGCTCCATGCGGCCATCTGTAGAAATAGACAACAGAAATACATGACCCCAAAATGTGAAAACTATCACTGCTTTTGGATCTCTCTCTCTTGAAACCCTTATCTCTGTTGTCACAGTACATGTATTGATTCCCAGGAGATTTATTTTGTGTTCTCAGGAACAGCTTTCTACCATCCAGAGTTTCTTGGTGTGTTGTGCTTGTTCGAGACTTCAAAAGAATGTTCTGAAATCCTTCACATTTCAACCTGTGCCTGTTTTGAGCTGCTTGACCTGGTATAACCCATATCCAGGATACCATGGTACTCTGTCCTCTTTTAATTGTGTCTGAGGTTCCTGCTGAAGTGTAAAATACCAACCATCTTCTGAAGCTGGACATGCTTCTTTGTAGCTGCCCATTGAAGGGACATCTTCATCCCAGGATGCTACCAGAACATTCTTAGAAAGGAGGCTAAATGTTGGAGAATATCAAGAGAGATACTCAGCGAGCCCACTAATTAGAGTTGACAAATGAAAATTACAATTAAGTGAAACTGCACAAATCCAAAGAACTGGGTCTTTCTCTGATTACTTTTATTCAGAGGGTGATAAAACCATTTATCAGAGCGGGAGTTCAAGAGACTAATGTGTCATTACATTCAACTCAAGAGATAAAACTTCTTGTTGCTTTTTAGAACATTCAGTATTTTAGCATTATTTTATGGTGAAAGAACATGTCCAGTCTCAGCTCATTTCTTATGTAGGCTTTTATGCTTAATGCCTGTTTTAAGACATTTTTTCCTTACTGGTTTTCACAATTTCCTTTACTTCCTTGGGCCATCATGGGTAGTCATGCTGGATGAGGTTTCTTACCTGTCCTCCTATGCTTTGGACATGTGGATGAGAGGCTTTTTACCTTAAAAACCTATTAACTCCTGCTATTAACTTTGCAGTAAAAAGGCCCAGAAGACTGAAGCATGGAACTGCTTGGTTCCCAGGTGTGTCATGGAAAGGATTTCCTGAAGAATTTGTGTAACTTGGCTTTTGTGGTGCTGCCATTCCCTGCCTGATCAGTCAGTCACGTGAAACTCCTGTTTTCTTCTCCTACGGCTCACAATTAGTTAAATTCATAGAAGAGTGTTTGAAAGGCATACACAGCCCTGTAAGGCTAAGGCGTGGGGGCACATGGGAAGTCTCTGTCCATCGGGGGGGAAAGAATAAGGTAGAATTAAATCAATTCAAATTACGGCATTGATGTGTAGAAGTAAATTTCAGTATAAGACTGACCATGGTGAGTGATGGCTTGTCAGATTTCGGAATGGAATTACAGTTACATAGATAAAGAGAGAGGACCATGTGAACAGTATTTCTGGCTAATTGCCACAAATATTTAAAAATACAGCCCAGGCCATGCACTGGGGTGTCTGGCAAGCAAGAAAAAAGATCTTTTTGTGCTGTCCATCAGAGATCTATGTATTTCATAACTAAACGCAATAGATGTATATTTTGTTTCCTGAGGAGTGATGCAAACATGGCTGTGATTCCCAGCATTCCTAAATATGTATTATCTGGGCGTTGTTCAATTTCATCTGTGGCAGAAATCAGTCGTATCTTTTCAAAAAGAGCTCATCAGTGTTTGCACCACCGAGTAGATCTCTCAGCAGCACTCGGGCATACATTGGCTTTAGCAGTTGAACTTCAGGCTTTGAATCCGACTTCAGTGTTACATGGGCAGCTACAAGAGTTCTTTGTGTTTCTCAATTTCATTGTGGGCTAAAGCAGATCAACACAGGACTTGAGCCAAAGCTCATTACGGTCAATGTAAGTTTTGTCCAGTTGATTTCTAAACAATGATTCTGTTCATGTAGCAAGGGCTGTATTCAGGGGAAAAAATCAAATAGCATTCTGTAATCTGCAGAAGTGGAGGGTTCTGTTACTTTAGTAACATTTGTCCCATTGCTAATTAGTGTTTGCTGTCTTCCCAGGCTGTGAACAAGTTATGGAATAACCAGTACTAGGGGGTTTTTTTCTATTTCTTTGCTATGATATAGAACAAAACAAAAAGGAATAGGAGGATATTGCTATTATGATCATACTTTCCATCTCCATATCAATGCCAGATAATTGTTTTGATAGAAACACGCAGCACTGTATACTTGTGCTTATGAATCTGATGTTCTGTATGCTCCCAGGATTGATTATATTACATCAATACCTTCACAAGGGATCCTGCTCTATGAAACTACATTAATCAGGGTTTTCACTAAATTAAATGTAATGTGACATCTTTGCCAATGTGATGTCCTGCGTGAACGATTCTTTGCTGTGGTTAATTTAGCAAAGTTCAAATTAAAAGTTCTTACAAATATATTCTTTAGAGTAATGGAGAATTATGTCTCAGATCACAACCTATGTGAAATGATTAGAGATCAAAAAAGTACTAATGTTTTGATTTTCTCAAAGGGACCAAAAGTTAATGGGGAATAGCAAGCAGCTGGGATGTTCTGCACAAATCTGTGCTGGTCCCACCACATTTCTTTTTCAGTGAAGTAAAATTAAAAATTCTTCTCATTAATTTGACAGAAGGATTAGATATTGGCAAAGTGGTAAATAATGACTGATGCGAGCTCTGTTAACATGGTAAGATTAATGTCTGTTAAACTACTTTGAAGATACATCTAGGAGTAAGAATGTAGCGTGTGCTCATGTGGGTGGAGAGCTGTGCCTGGAGAGCAGCATCTCTGAACAGGGTGTAGATCTCGTGTTGGAGAACCTATTGAACACCAGCCCAAGATGTAGAGTTGTATTAAGAGGAATAGCATGAATATGTAAGCACTGAAATACCAAGCAGGGAGAGAGAGGGAGCTTGTTTGTTGCGTACAGTACTGGCAGTACTGCAGTATATCCCATTCTGGTGGTTGAAAAGAACTGGGAAGAATTAGGAAAATAATTTCAAATTAATAAAGCTGCCTTGTGAAGGGTTCCTAAAGGATCTTAATGTGTTTATCTGGCATGAGAAAAAAAAAACCCCAACAAAAAAATAGAGGTGTCTACACACCAGGGTACATCAGGATATGTATTAATTTATTTGAAGCTATATTATCTGATTATTTGAAAAGTAGACCTGAATCTGGTCCTTGAAAAGTTTGCTGGAAGGCACTTTGCTATTCTACCACAACAACAATTTTCCACCTATCCCGTCACATAACAATCACACTGAATTAGTGTTAGTTGTCACCAGTAGGGTATGAGAGCCTGATCATATTAGATACTGTCACACTGTATTAGCCAAAATTAATACGGAAAGAATATGATAAAAACCTGCCAGTGTTTCAAATGCTGTATCTTATTAGCACAGGAGGCTTTCTGCTCATAAACCCAGTGTTTTCTCCTCAGTCCCGCTTGCTGATGTGAGAGGAAATGCCATGCTCCATTTACACAGGATGATAATGCTCTGCAGGGAGGACTTTACCAGAGGAGCTCAAGTGACAGGAGGCTTCGGAGCCCGGTCAGGGTTTGGACTGCTGTTCACCTTAACTTTATAAGGTGCAAGGTAGGAATGTAGTTATCATTTACAGTTCCTGACACGTCAGTTTACAGCCTGACTTGTTGATGTAGGGCAGCATCAATTCTTTCCATACTGTAGCGGACTGCAGTTTGCAGAGTTCAGCAGGTGTCACGTGGGCACCAGGGCAGAGCAGGGGGGACAGCTGGGAATGGCAAAACCCTTCCTCCATCCTGGGGAAATAGAAGCCAGACCTGAATTACACTGAGGAAACTGCTTGTGGTTATGCAGCATGCCTGGCCTTACACCCCAGTTTTTTAAGAGCCAACCAGCGTGCCCTGCTTGTAGAAGGGAAGGCACAATTTCCTGTGGGGCTGCTAACACCTGGCTGGAGATGCCAGTTCCTGGGGGTGCCAGCTCTGGGCTGCAGCAGCTGCCTGGCACTTGGCAATATGAGTCACCGTTTCTGGGTGCTTTAGACAGAGAAATCTTGTGCCTCTTTGGATGAAATTAATTAGTTTTTTCCTATAAACTTGAAATAGATTTTGTGGTAATGACATAGTATTAAGCTGTATTAACTGCACAGAACAATATTCTGTCCTGTACCTGATGCACAGTTACTGTTTTAAAGCTATCAATGTTAATGTAGTGACCTGAAATCTTGTTCAGTTTTAGCTCAGAAGCTCTTTTCTCTGAGACACTTTGCATTAATGAAACTTATCTCAAAGCTGGACAAAAATCTTAAAAGAAAAGTCCAAAATTAACTGTGGGGAGGAAGCCCTTAAAACTCAAGACAGAAAGATTTCTAGGCAAAAATTGGTTTTGGGCAAAGTGGAAAAGAATTTGCAAGCTGCTTTATCTGCTGCATGGAAGGTCCTGCGAGCTGATTGCTGAGACTGGGATCTTCATTTCCAGTAAGTCCCGACTTCCTTCAGCTGCTCTGTGAGGCCCTGGCTGGCCCTGCTTCTGCTCCATCTGTCACTGCTGTTACAGGAAAGCTATTATCACAGGGTTTTGTGGTTTGTTTTGATTTTTTCTGAAGGAAATGGTGGGTTTGCAAATTGGTGATTTCTTTTGGAATGCCGCAGAGAGGAGAGCTCCGCACCAGCCTAATCCCATCATCCACTGTGCTCTGTTGCCCGCAGTGAGCCTGTGGACAGGACTATGTGAGTGAAGGAGGCTCCTCCTAAATCTCAGGCATGAGGGGATGCACTTTACTGAAATGAGGATTTGGAAAGAGACTTGAAAATAGACTGTTTCCAGGAGCTTTCTAATTAATTTGCTCGTACGGTGTGAATGTGTTTCATCTGAGGTCAGGCCACGTGTCAGAGACCGAGATCTCTGTGTGGTCTGTGGTGCATTTGTCTGTCTGTCTGTCAGTTCAGCTGGTTTCCAGGAGCTGCAGGGGTTTGCTGTGTGCCGAGTGTCTGCGCTGCTCTCGTACGGGAGCGGCTCTGAACTCTGCTGGAAAGGGATCAGAAACAAACAGTCACGTCAGTGCGTCTTGTGAAGGGAGAACAACTTACGTACAAAAGCCTAATTCCTGTAGACATCACAGGAGCTCTGCTCCCTGCGTCCTACCTTTGACTATTCCAAATCAAACAGCGAAGGGGGTTGGTCTTCTGTGCTCTGTTTCTGATTAGAGTGGGTGATACCATAGGAGTCTGGTTGTGGTTCAGCAGCAACATCCCATAAAGATGAAGAAAGGTATTCCACAGCCTATTTCCATGGGTTTATGTGGTCAGGCTCTTGAATATGCTTGGACTGCAGTTTGCATTGTGTGTCTGTTTAGAGTTTACTGCTTGTAACACTTTGGTCACTGATAAAATAAGTCCCTCTGTTAATTCAGTGTATTGACACATCAGCCTTCTGTGGAAACATCTACCTCCGGGCTGGCTGCCTCCTCTACTTAAACCCTTATGGACTGGGGCCAGATCCTGTGCCTGTGCAGCCTGACCTCTGGGAGGGGATGTGAAGCTAGTAGGGTTTAAAAGAACCAGAGCTGCCACGTGCAGAGCTCATTGGATCTTTCGAAATACAAGGTGGGATAAAAATTGTCTGATCTTTTATCACTGTGTGACTCTGAGGCTTGTGCATGAGTTATCCCAGAGATTGCATGTTTCCAGGTAAAGCCTACTGCAGCTGTGACCAGCACACTGAAACATTCCCATCAGCTCACAAGCATGCATCAGTTCATTTTTAGCACGTGTATGTCTGTGCTGAGGCTCAGAAAAGAGAAGAAAATGCTGCAGCTAATCCTCAGCAGTTGCAGCACACGTAAGTAGATTATGCAAAACTGTTAATTTTTTATTATTAAATAGCACTTCAGGGAGAAGAAGGCCTTAATACCCTGGCTAAAGACACTAGTCACACCAGATTAGTATTGTTGTACATTAATAATAAAAATAGCTGGGTCTGATTAGTGTCAGTTAAAGTTTCCTGAATGAGAGATATAACTCTTTGAATTAAACTGCTTGAATAGCAGCTAAGGATTCCTGAGGAATAATTTGTATTAAAAAGTTAAGACCTTCACTACTTTTCTAAAGGAAAATCTATGGCCAGTGTGGGAATTACATTCCATTCACATAACAGCATGAAAAGAAAGGATCTTCACAGACCATAAAGTGTAATAAAGGAACATCTAAAATTGATTTTCATTTAAGTAGATTACTTATGTTTTCTTCTAGACCAGGAAAAGCACACTCCAATCTCCATTACTTTTCACAAGTAGGCCTATTGGTTTGATCCAGATATCCATCATTACATGTACCAAGGCACTCTTCCAAGTACCTGCTTCCCTGAAACCTCTGTCTTTGCCTCTGAGGGCGTTGTGTCCAAAATACTTAAAATTGAAAAGGAGACGTGCTCTGGACCCAGAGCATGTCTGTCCTTGTCACTTGTTGAAAGGTATTTGCTGAGAGCTTTGGGGTTGAAAAACGTGTGCTCTCAATGTGTTTCATGTGAGCTGTCCTGATACTGTGGGGGGCTTGACTTGATTTCTGCCTCTGCCACTGTGCAGAATGCTTCAGCTTCCAAGTATGAGCGCACGTGTTTTCAGTTTGGTTTGTGTGATCATTTATAGCCTGCTTGCTTAAGGAAATGAGGATAAGATGATCACCTTGTGTGTGTGTGTGCACACTCCTGCAGCTCTGTCTTACCCGGTTCCCAGTAACTTACGAACCATTATTGTCCCAATTTGACAAGGGAGGTGTTACAGGCAATTGTAGTTTTATGAAAATGAATACCAGGTACAGTTATGAGTGGCTGATATGGAGGAGTCTGAAGGATAAACTTATTGATGCACTTCTGGGAACTGGGAAAAAGGAGAATGGACACACCAGGCACATGGAAAGCTTTGATTCAAGCTTGGTCCGTCTGGAGCGCAAGAGAATCCAGCCACAAGAAATAAATCCAGGAAAAAGTAGAATTTGTTAGATGTGCTGGTCCCAGAAAAATTTGTTTCTTTGACTAATCTGGTTTTTTTTGACAAAAGAAACCTATTTTTAATTGTGCTCGTTGCAAACATGGTTTTGTCAGTGTCAGAGGCAGAGCTGTAAATAGCTGTTGGTGTCACAGCACAGTGGTGCATGGTTGTTAGGCAGGAGTGTTGCCTCAGCAAGCCTGTCTGTTGAAGTGAGCAATTCAACATTGAGACATCTTTCCTATAGGAGGTAGTGATGTAACATCTGGGACAAGAAGGTTGTCAAGGTAACTTCTGAGGCAGATTAGACTATTGCCCTTCACATGCATTCACAGTTTTATTGTAGCTCTGAGGCCTCAGTGTGTTTGTAAATAGGTCAAATACTCAAATTTTCCCAGGTTTTGCAGCCCATCTGGAAAAAAAATGCACTTGTAGGTTAAATTGAAGCAGAAGTTAGTGGATTTGAACTGTATTATGTGGTTTTGGTCATTATTATCATGATTTGTTTCAGAGGCTACCTTGGCAGCTTTTGACATTGTCTCTTTCAGGACTGCATGATGTTGAAGTCTTGACCTCTGGTTCTTGCTCCAAGCGTGTGGGGCAGCAGGGAATTCCACAGGGATGCAGAAAACTGGGTGTCTCTTGTCTAATGGTGAAAATTCTCCTTGTTCAAAGGGAAATGGTATTATTTTGACATCATTTGAGCCCTTCCCTTGATCCTTCACAGGATCCTCCAGCCTGTGACTTGGGATGGACCCAGCAGTCTCTGCCAGTCACCAGTTCTCCTGTCCCTCAGGCAAATCTGGAGAGAAATATGCCATGGCATGAGGTGCTGGCAGTTTTGAAGGGATGACAGACCAGGGGGTATTCCTGATTTTGGGTTCTGTTAATGTTTCATTGAATTGTTGCTGAATCCAGCAAGCAGTTCCATGCTCAAAGCTATACATCTTTGTAAATGCTTTAGCTGGCTCACTCCTGTTTGTTTTTAAACCACAAAATTAGGCCCGTTCGTGTGCTAGCCCTTTCTGTTCACACTTCCACTTCAACAGGTCTTTTACTAGACAGAAACATCTTCAGAGGCTGCTTTTATCACTGTAATGGTGATGATTGTACTGACTGTGCAAAGAGCTGGAAATGAGACCGTCGCTATTTCCCTGTGCACGAGCAAACAAGTTGCTGTCCACAAGAATTTTCCTTGATCTCTGTGACACATCTGCTGTAGGCATGCCATGAGAACAGTCAGTTTGTCTGTGATCTTACACTGCAGAGAGATTTTTTACCCAATCAAAACACAACAAAGGAGACTAAAACCTTTGTGGTGAGGATGTGTGCTTAGTACCCAGAAAATTCCAAAGAAAATCAACAACTTATATGACATGTGTTCATACTGTTTTAGAGAGAAGATGTAAACTGCTTTCACTTGGCTGTTGTAGTGGCAGGATATTCATTATATTGGCAGGATATTTAAATATTTCATTTAGTTAGACTTCTCCTAATATTACAAATTCCAAGTTCAAGAATAGCTGTGTTTATTTGATGTGAAAGAGCTAATTGTGCAAATCATTATCTTCAGCCTGACGTGCCTCTGCTGTTTATTCTGTGGCAGTAATTAATTCTATAATTAGAAAATGTCCTATTAGATAACTTCTCTGGGAACTCAGGCTATTGTCCAATGCAGGAAGTCTTCAAGAAGCTGAAGTAGTTTGGTTATGACCTTGGCAATTTGACTGCCTTTATCAGCAAGGACTGGTTTGCTTCACTGGGAGATCATTACTGAAGAATTTAGCTTTTATGAGTGGGACTGGAGATGAGTCTCTTGATGCTGAGATTTGGAGCTGTGGATGGACGGATTTGCCCATGGCCTTGCCCCTCTGCAGAAGGGGACACCTGACCTACCTGTGCATTTGCATTTGCTTTTGATCCATCAGCATCTGCCATTCTATGAGAAGTTTGGATGAAATTAGTGTACTTCATAAGGTATCAGAGTGAACACAAGAAAATCAATAAGCAATCTGTGTGATAATTAATTAGCGTGCCAGGATGAATTACTGTTTCTTCCCCTCCTGATTTGGGTCACCGTCACATCTGATTTGGGAAGTTGTCAGTTTTTCAATTATAGCTTGGTCTTTGTTCTTGGTATGGCTTTTTGGCTTTTTTAATTTGATGTGACCAGAGTGAAGGACTGGCAGATAGAAACGCATGCAGTGCAAACTTGCTTGTCGTGGTAGGGAGACAATATCGAGCTCAGCAGAACCTGTTGACAAGGAAGTACTGGATGCTGTCAAGGCTGGCCTGAGCCCGAGAGTTTGGGCCCCCGGGAGCAGGGGGATTTGTTCAGGGATCTGACACCTGCTCTAGCCTGCAGGCTCCTGTCTCTTCAGTTCTCCCTGTGACTCAAATGTCATTCCTGGGAAACAGAGTCTCTACAGCCCATGCAATCATGCAAATTCACCTGCTTCCATCCCAAAACTCACATGAAGTTTGACTTGCTCTCAGCTATATGGGAACAATAACATAGGAGTTATTCCTCAGAATCAGCTGCAAGCTTTTTACTCCCTTCTTAAGGAGGAGAGCTGGTATTGTGAGCTTTCCAGAGACTCCTGGGAAGGCAAAGTGACTACTGGCTTATTATCAAGCTACTAGTATAAATTCCTGTCCTTGCTATCCTCCTTCCTTTCTGTAGTCACATAAAGACTAATTATATGTGATAGATTAATGAACTCATTTTGTAAATACAGCAGGCAGTGAGATAGATGCCTATCTAAGTTTCTCAGTGAACTTCAAGAACCCAGATTTCCCATCTTTCCAACAAATTGGTTTCCATCAACAAAAAGTCTCTGGAAGCATCTCTGCCAGGCCTCTAATGATAACAAATAACTGCTTTTTACTTGATAGTAGACAAAGCAAAAGTACTCTACATCTGACATGCTGAGCGTTTAGTAAGGATGAGAAGTGAACTGGTGATGATCACCTGGAGCTTTAGTAATTAGCATTTGCAATGGCATGGTGGGGGTTTTTATTTGGGTTTTTGTGTGTGTGTGGGTTTGACAACCAGTTCTTACTGTGTCTGAAAGAATTCATAGAAAATTAAGTTACTCTGGAATTTTCACAAAAATTACTTCAAAAAGCAGTTTCATTTTTTCTTCATCCTGACTCCTAAATTTGCAAGGATTTTTCAGTTTGCTTGCTCTTAAATGTGTCTTTTTTCTTTTTCTTTTGGAAACCTTGGAGAATATGGTATTTATTTCCTATTTGTGTCACTATTAATATATTTTCCTGGAGCTTGTCATCATTAAAGGTCAGCTATTGAGAGACACCAGTGTGGTGTAATTACTTGAGAACAGTTTTGTCTGAAACAATTTGCTTATTTGCTTGATGTCTAAGAAGTCAATGGTATTTATACAGGAACTTCAAGCATTTATGACAACCTAACCCCAACATGTAGCTGATTTTACTGTTATCCCTGCTTTCAGTTTATCTGTACTAATTAATCTGATTGTCTTCCATATGGTATTTTAACCGCCTCCATTTTAGATGGACCACACACGGTTTCAGAGGCATGTGAGGAAGGGAGATCTTATTTTTCTTTACAATACACAGCATTAAAAAGAACATCTTGTGCATACAAAAAATATTCTGAAAGACTTCTACGTGCATTCAGCATTTGCTGACCATGCTAAGATAGTTCTGTAACACCAAGTTTAAAATTCTTTAGATTTTCTCCAGTTTTTCTTTCGATCAGTTCAGACGCAACTTTGGGAAGAACGCAACAGAGGATTTCCTCCATCAGCAGGCCACAGTTGGTGGCCGTCAGAATAATTCTAACGTGGCTATAAATACGTTCGGGGAGAAAATCCTCCAGCCCGTTCATACTCTGTTTCAGAATCAGAGGCATTACAAGGAAGCTGAAGTTTGGCCCTCAGCACATTGTGGAGGCAGTGGCTTCTTACTCAACGTCTGTCTGTTATGTCTGTCACTTCTTCAGGAACTGAAAGCAGAGAGTCACATGCTGCCTACTCAAACCCAGCTAAACTGCTGCTCCATTTGTAAGGAGTCATTTGGTTTTAATTAGCAGAACCTTTTGGCTGAGTGTATTGATACAGTTGAATGTCTCCTCTGGTTGTGTGGAATCAGGTTTTCTCAGGTTTCTATGTTAGACTCTTTTTTTTTTTTTCCCCCAAGTGCAAGAGTACAAGGCTTATTTATAAAGCAGCTTTTGCTGCAAGTTTCTTATCCAACCTCAGCTAGATAAGTTTAGGTTTTTAAGCAAATTGTATTTGGCAGAGGTTGGCTGGAAGGCATCAGCTCAAATGTGATGTAACTTTTATTTTAGAATGAAGCCAAGGAATTGCTCAGTATCTCAATGTTAAGAAACAGAGGGTGAAAGACCTTAATAAGAGTAAAGTGCAAAATTGTGGTATAAGGTACTGCTGTGTGTCAGCTTAAGTGATTGGAAAGAAATCTAGAATCCTTCTAGATTTCCCAAGCACTGATGGGCTAATTACCCTCCGGTTGTCAATAATTCAGGGTGAATGAAGGGATCTAAGCAGGAGCTGAAAACTGGAAGTAGTCCAGAGTGACGGAAGTGCACATCCGTAATGAGCCTCCCTGCCCTGAACTCCGACTGCTGTGGAAAAAAATTATTTTAGCTTCAGGCGCTGTGTTCCCAGCACAGTAGTAAAGGTAATGCATGTTGGGAAGCTTCTTAACTTCAGAATATCTCCAAGATCAAATCATTCACTTTAAATCATGGTAGTTACTTTGGAAAACGAACCCAGAGTTCTTTGAACTCAGTAGTTCAGACATAGTTGGTTTTGAACTGAAACGGGGGTGCTCTGAATTGGGCTCTGACTGCAGTCTTCAGTCTCTCCCTTCCACCTTGGCTTCCCAGCCTTTGCAGGCACAAGTATCCACCGGATATTTTGCTCCTGGCCCTTCGTATCTCACCTTTACTCATGACCACTGTATCAGCTCACTTTACTGAAGTTCTGGTCTCGTTTTGAGTGAGTGCTTCCAAAACTTGAGCAAAATCTGTGCTTACAAAAAGCCACTGAATAGGGTTTTGATGGTGAAAAGGTATGTAAAGACTCTGGGAGAGCCAAGTTCCCAGTCAGACTTGTGGTAGGTGTGTAATAACTGGGAGGTGCAGGCCATCCTTCATCCTCACCAGGCAAATCTCTGGGTGAACTTGAGCTGTACATCTGTACACTGCAATAGATTAGAAAGGTTGGATAAGCATTTGAGGTCAAAAACTCAAATTGCAAGACCCAAGTAGCAGCATTAGATCTTTCGAAGGATCAAGCAAGAAATTTTACAGGAAGCAGTGCTGATTATCCCACCCCCTCCCCTGTCTTGTAAACATTACAGCCTGCATCAAACTATGAAATACGAGTATTATCTCAAACAGTCTTCCTACTAACATGAGCTATTTTAAGTTTTGTTACAGAATTGTTTTCCTTGTGATTCTTTCACGATAATTATGCAATTAATGTTAATGTAATATTAATGCTGAAAATCCATCCAAGTGAGTGAATTCTTCCAGTTAAAGATACTGACAGTTTTATTTGGCTGCCCTGTGTTACGTGAAAACTTTGCACACTTGATTAGAGGAAACAGTAAATGACAACATGCATGTAAAGAAAATGGATAGAAAATGCAGATTTTTGCAGAACAGTGCTCTTATTATCCTAGAATCACAAAATTATTTAGGTTGAAAATGACCCTTAAGATCATCAAGTTCTGCTGTTAACCCAGCACTGCCAAGGCCACCACTAACCCATGTCCCCAGGTGCCACATCTACACATCTTTTAAACACCTCCAGGGATGGTGACTCCAGCACTGCCCTGGGCAGCCTGTTCCAGTGCTTGACAACCTTTTCAGCGAATAAATCTTTCCTAATATCTAATATAAGCCTCCCTTGATCAGAGAAGTTTGAAATTCTGTGACTGTAGATCTTGAGTTAAGTGGAGAGAGTGGTAGAATTTTTGACTGGTGATTCAGCCGTCCTCAACCATCCCCTGATCTCCAAAGTGATCTGACCAACATAATCTCTGGACCAGACTAAGATGCAAATTTTCATTCCCCAACTCATGAGTAACAGGGAGAAGGGAAGATTTGCTGGATGACTTACTATGGAGAGAAATCAGATGACTTGTTATTTCAGTTAGGATGGGTGTATAAATTATTATTCGAGTATCACGTTTTACGATTTACACAGACTATAATTTGCATGATATAAAAATGGGGAAAACAAAATTTTATCAAAAATATTCTCGTAATACCAATGTATTTGTGGTGATTTTCTCCTAATAAACTTTTCCAGCTGTGAAGATTTTTTGTTAAAATTGAAGCAACCTCAATAGTGTGCTTCTGTTCTGCGTAACCTGCATGGAGAGCTGAGAGTGAGTGTGGGCTCACAGTTCCAAAGCAGCTCCAACCTGGAGGAGCAAGGACTTGTCTTGGTGCAGTAGCGAACTTCCCTTGGCTTCCATGGGAGTAGAATGGAAAATTGAGAGAGCTGATGAGTGACATTTAAGCAAGTTATCTAGATACTTATCGTTTTCACTAGGAGGCTTTGACTATGATGTTTTTTTCTAAAGAGCAGCAGAGAGATTTATTAACTGTTTGTTCAATGGAGGTTGAATGAGGTGAGCTGATGACATCTCTGTGTTCACATGTGCTCCTTAGTCAGGTCAGGTCACTCCCAGCAAGGCACCCATATTTGGGTAGGTTTAACATTTGGGCTGTAGCAGTAATACTGTTGTGCTGTGGAGTCTTCCTGTTCCCAATGAAGACTGGGGTAAAATTCAGAAATTAATTTTTATCCTAACAATTCTCTCAAAAAACCTGCATTTTTTTCTGAGAAACTTAGTCTAGAAAGAATTTTATCTTCATTGAAGAGATGTAAGAAGCCGAAGAGAGTTATTTTATTTGTTCTGCTTCTCTGCTGTGTTTCCAGTTGTATAGATTAATGAGTAGTCTCTGAGAATACCATGTCGTGTCTAAAGAGGAGGAGATAGCTTCAGAAAAATATTTCTCTGAATTTCCAGGAGTTTGCAACTTGGTTCTGGCTTCTGATGCTACTTCGTAGAGTTCCAGAGTCCATGAGCCAGAGATTATTGTAAGAAAGATCTGAAATACAGTTACATGAACTTTTCTTTATGCACAATAATGCTGCTGTTACAGAATTCTGTTTGCATTTTCCCTAGGGATTCTGTTATCCTTGGAGTCTGGAGCAGGGTAAATCAGTCCGTGGTCAGAGTAACTGTGACCCCCCTGGTTGTGTACTCCGTCATCCCAGCACACTGGCATCGTTCCTCTGTTGTTTTGGTATGGCCTCCACCCCTGCAGTATCCGAGTTATTACTGCGTGCATGAGGTGGGCTCTGGGCATCACAGGTTGCTTTTGCCTGGCCAGCTGTGTCGCTGCTGCCCAGGTGAGCCCCAGGGGGGTTCCCACAGCAGACTGGGCACCCCTGAGCTCGTCCGCAGAGCCCTGACGGGGTCAGGGGCTCGCTCTGTGCTGCTTCACCTGCAACACAGTGGCCTGATTTGAAGAACTGACCCGAGTTCTTGGGTAAATATTTCTATTGAGCTAAAAGGATTGATGTTGCCTTTTGTACCAATAGCCAACTTCTTGTAGACAGTTTAATTTAGGTTTTTGTAAGGATGTAGCAGGACCCAGGTCCTGCCTGTAGTAGCAAAGCAGATAACCTCATCCTTTATATCCCGGGCAGCCTGTCTTCCTTGTTGTGAAGGATGCAGCACAAGCTGAATTCTGAATTTTGAAGTGTCAACCTGAATTATCTAAAGCATCATTTAAAACCTAGGTGGGCAATGTTTCCCCTATGTTTTTTTATATTTGTCAAGTTGAAACATTCCAATTTTGGAATTCCTTACAGCATTCCTTGTAAGTTTGTTGTAGTGAAAATGCAGTTTGGCTTCTAATCGTAACAGCTTGGTGTTAGATAGAAGCAATATCTTTTTCTTGCTTAAACAACCCCAAATAATTTATATTTTAGGTTATCTAAAAGTCTGTTATGTGTTCCCAATATGAAGGAGGAATTATTTGTTTCTTGGGGGATGCACCAGCAGGAAAATTGTTTTTGACCTGTGCTTTTGTGCTGTAATTGTGGAAGCACCTTCTAGGAGACCCCTTTCAAGTTTCCATTTGTCCGTGTGGAGTCATGGGGTGGGGGATCACTTCTGGAAGGCGTGTTTGTGACTTGTGGTGCTTGCAGCTGACTGGAAGCTTACTCCTGTGTTTTGTTAATGGGTGGCTGTTGTTTGTCTTTCAGACATGCACTTCAGTTTGCAAAGCCATTTGGATACAAACAGGATGATTTAAAATCATTCCAAGACAAGTGTTCCAAGACAAGGCGTTTCATCTAAGTTTTGTGTATGAAAGTTTGATAAACCTTCACATGAACATTGCATTTTTTTTATGTCAACAAGCATTACCAAATGAAGTAATTTTATAATACTGAATAGTGAATGTTCAAAATATAGCTAAAATATGCACGTAGTAAGGATTCTGAAAAGTATGATCTTGTGAGGGTGGAGTGCAGCTCCCTGTATATAGCCCTGGATTTTGTAGGCTCAGAATTCCTAATGGCATTTAGTTGCCTAAATCTTTTAAAAGCCCCATCCATAAGTATCTCATTTTCTTTTTCTCCCCAGTTTTTCACTGTAAGTGAGAAAGGCTACAATGTTGAGTAAGTAGTATCCTCCACAGCCTCTCTGTAACAAAAACATGTCTTGAAACTGCAGTTCTGGGTTGTGTCGGGATGGAAGTCTGAGCTCGTGGTGTTTATGACTGCCAGAGCAACTGAGAACTTGGGTCATTGCACTGCTAAGACTGAGTTGTGACTTTCTCTGTGTGGGATAGTAACTCCAGCATTATGCATGGATTCTGTGGATACCAGAGTAGATACAGAGGGAGCAGCCAAAACTGACCTCTGCTTTGTCAAAAAAAATTCAGAGGTGACATTTCTGGGGGTTTGAGTTACAAATATACAGGAGGAGTTTGGGGTTTTTTTCTTTCTTACCAGGATTGGAGGAAATACTAAATTGCAGGTTGGTGTGTGTTTGAGACTGAGTGCAGCAGGAATTTAGAGAGACAGAGCACCTTGTGAGAAGCATCCAGAAGTACTCATTTGATTCCTTTTTATTCTGCTGCACTTGTTCCTCATTTTCTTTCCTTGTTTGATATTCTTTTGTCAGTGGTATTTGATCCTGGTTTTTCTTTGCAGCAAGGCTGTGCTTGCTGTGGATTCAAATCCCATCACTTTCCACGCTCTGCTCTGCTGTGGGTCAGTGAGGTGAGGGGCACTGGAAACACTGAGCAGTTGGGATCATCCTCTGGCAGACTCCGTGGCACCTCTGAGAGCTTGTACCTCCTTGCCTGTTGGTGAAATAAGGTCTGATTCTTGCCCAGGAAACAAAAGAGCCATTACACACCATCCATCTATTTTCACTAAGATTATAAATTTAAGTAGTTAAACTGCAGGCTGGTGGTGATCACTTGTTAATGTGGCGGTGTGAGAAACCTGTCTCTTAAATCAGGCATTTGAATGTTTTAGGCAGTGAGAATTTTTCAAAACGGTTAAATTTTTGGTTCTCGGTTATTTTGGTTTTTTTCCACACTTATTTTTTAATATAAAATAAGTGGGAGGTAAAGTGAAGAACAAAAGGTGTCAGAGATGTTATGGGAGTCCTAAGTAGCTTTGGAAAGAAGTTCTCAATGGGAGATTTGACAGAGTCTGCTTTGTCAGGTCAAGTGGCTGCATTCAGAGTCCTTTGTATTTCAGGAAAAAGCTGAGAGGTGATTAAAAATGACATCACCTTGTTAGAAACTTGGTTTTCAGAGGTAACATTTTCACAAGAAAATTTTTCTTTTCTATTTCATTTCATGATGAAATGTCAAAATTAAGCTTTTTCCTGGAATTCTGTTTAGAAATCAGAGAAACCCAATGGTTTTCTTTGTTTTTGTCAGTAGTTTTTCCCCCTCTCCCTAATTTCAAACTGCTGCCCTTCCCATTCCTGTCCAGCGGGAAAAAGCTGAACAGGTTAGAAAGAAGGCAATGGATGTGAACCACTTTCTCTCACAATTTGACAGCTCTGTGCTTTTCCCATTTCCTCCTTTTAGGAGAAGGGGCAAAGAGGATTAAAAAATCAAGTAGATGCTGGATTTTCTGTCTTCATGTTTTTGATATATTTGGCAGTGATTTGGGATTCTGTCAAAACACCCTCTGTGAGATAATAGACTATGAAGGAATTTTAGTGATGGTTCCAGGCCAGTTAAAGTCTACCTTTCTGCAGTGGCAAATGGTTCTGTATTTTATTGTGTCAGCACCTATAACATACCCTAATATCTGATCTGAATGTTGAACAGCTTATCAGTGCTGCAAATTGAATGGTTGACATAGGTAACTGCTATAAAAGCCTATTAACTGCAGTATTTAGAGAACCACAACTACAACTTTCAATTTCGTTTGGTGTTCACCTTTCCGTAAGAATTTCCAGCAGAAGATCAGTGTCAAGGATTTAAATCTCTTGTTGATAGGTGGTTACTTTGCAGGTGTGAGCACTGCAGTGATTTCTGTAAATCAAGGATTTTAAATGCAGCAGTTCTGTGATAAGATGATAAACCCTCTATGCTGCCAGGTAGTGTGTTAGGGATTTTATCTGATCTACTCTTCCTACTAGACCTATTTTGCTATCTTCACTAGCATTGTGGTTGTGCACATGACAGGCATGTGCCATGAGATGGTTCTTTGGGGGGTGTTAGTCTATGTAATACAAAGCCTTTTTGTCACTAGACCAGTCTGGCATCACTCATCTCTCACAGGGTAACTTGAGGGATCTGACACAATTAGTGCTGGAAACTGAATCAGTTTAAATGCTGATGCTTTGGAAAAGATCTTGTATTTGATACAGAATTTAAATTCTGTGATTCTTTGAAAATTAATGTGGGTGTGCAGCTCTTGGACTTGCTAAGAAAGTTTGACCTAACAATGCACAGGTAAAAATAATTCAATTGCAGTGAATGTATGTACTGATGATCAAGTCAAAGCACATGAAGCAGATCACTGAATTTGTGAGAAATAAAGTTATTGGATAAAATTCTACAGTACATACCAACTCCATATGCTGTCTTAGTAATTCTATAATTAAGCCAAAGAGTCATGTCAAATTGGCCTTTTCCATCTGCTCTGGGATCTGCTTGGGGAGCAATTTGGAAAGAATGACAGCTGACCTCAAAACCAACGAGCTCAATTAATGCATGATCCACCAGAGCTGATACTCAAACAGATCTCATCCACTTTCATATATGGGTGTGAGTTGTCCTTTGTTTAATTGGGAAAATCAAAATTAGGCTTGCTTGATAAAAACTTGTTCAAAATTTTTGTTTCAGTGTATGCATCCTGGTATTAGCTGAGCCATTTTATGGCCCATAAAAATATTCTTCCATTTTACTTGCAGCTATGTAAACTGTAGTGTGGTGGTACAAGTTTAAAATAGCACTGTTAGGTTTTTCTGATCATTTTTATAGTTTTTACCAAAACAGACCTGTTGATAATAAAGTCTCAAAAGTTCAGTACGAGTAATCAACATGTGAGACACGTGAAACTCAGCCTGTATTTATAATACTAATTGATTTCATTTATTTTGCATCCCCTGTGAATTTCTCACTGCCAGTCTTGTCATTATCTTAATGTTGTTGTTTCCAATAACACTCAGAAAACTCGTTTTTAAGGCAGGGGGTCTTTCAGCACAGATGCATCAGGTGTAAAGCTTCCCTTCCTCTGAGGTGATCAAATTGGCTAAAGGAAACCCTGTGGAATGGCACAGCTTAAAAACCAGGGGCTGTCCATCTGTTTGAATCTGTGTTACCTTGTGAAAGTCTGCTTAATGCTCACTCCCACGAGTGTCTGTATTCAGATAATGCAGGCAGGGGTTTTTGTTGTGACAGGGAAGTGTGAAAAATGTTACTGCTGGAATCAGCGCAGTATCTGGAAGGTCATAATCATTCCTACAGAAGGGTAGCCAGACCTGCCTGCCAGGCAGGCTGTGGTTAGCCTTTCTGGTTAGGAAAAAGTAGTTTAATCTGCATAACCAGAGTGCTGGGAACTTCGAAACCCACCCCGTGCATTAAAGCTGGAGGTAAACATCTGATCTTTGGAGACACTTAGATCCATGTTTGGACTTCATACCCAGCAATGCTGCTGTGCCTTGAGTGGATTGGAATCTGCAAGACTTCCCACAAGCTGCATGACCTCCACTTCTTTAAAGCTAGACTCATCCACCTTAAAAACATGGATCTTGCTCTGTAGTTCGTGACTGGATCCGGTTTCTGCCTTTCCATGAAAAAGAAAAGACTTACCAAGCTCTCACTTCCTTGCAGTTAGTGGGAACTGATCAATATACAGACCTAATGTATGTACATTCTGCTGGTCTGGAATTTAAAAAAGTACTCTGAATACTTTGATGGAAGAATCTAATTTCTGTCTCTATGTGATAAGCAGAGTTAAAATGTAATGTGGCTGAGAATACTCTCAGTTAATGATGTTTTGCCTGTCTGGCTGATGGGCTGTGCCTTGGTGTCTGGTGGGCAATGTCCTGGTGAGTAGCTGTTCTCAGAGAAACAAACTCAGAGTCATCCACAGATTTTAGCACCTGCCTTACTTCAAAGACACCTTTAAAACAGAAGTTGAGTCTTTAATCTGAGCTTTCCTGAAGTGTCCTTGCCTCCCCTCCCCTCCCTGCTGCTTTTTAGCAGTTCTTTGACTTTGCCATTTACTCTATAACCCAGTGCCGGTGATTTTGCTGGAGAGAAGTGCAGCAGGCTCAGGGCTGGTGTGAAGTACAGCTGGCTCCTGGGACAGCCACCGTGACTCACACTAGAATTAGGAGTGAGGAATATCCTGGCATGTTCATGTTTTAAATACCAGATTGGGATACTCCTTTCCCTTTGCCTGCATGCCAGGTGTTGCAGGCTGAAGGGATCCAGGAGGTGTGGTCCTCCTGCAGCAGTTACCTGATGAGCAGAGCAGTATGTGTTTGGATTTTGGTGTGTGTTGAGAGGTACGGGCACTTTACCCCCACTGTAGTTGCTTGGGAAGCCTCAGAGCTGTGGTGTCTCAGGGCAGCTGGTGTAATGCTTTCTCAGAACACAATTTCCCGGCTCTGCTCCTGGAAAAGACATATTGTGCCTCACAGTGGAAACTGCATTAGCAGTGTCATCAGTAATGAGCTGCACCTTTTAAGTAAGGAGGGCTGAAACAGTTTGTGGGAATGAGACAGAGCAGGTGCTGAGACTTTCTGGGGGATGCCACAGGTTTGAGTGGCCACAGACTGGTCACAGCAGGGCAGCAGCCAGCACCTCCTTGCAGTGTCCAGCTGCTTTGTGTCAGCATTGATGTGGAAAGGGAAGGGAGGGATGTCTCAGCTTCAGGTAGATGTTACAGAGCTTTTAACTCACAGTCTGTTAATTACACTGCCTTGAAGCTTTACCTGTTTGAGGTGGCAGGTTTGCACTGAAGACTGTTGTCGGGGGTATTATGCAATGGTCTGTTATTTCAATGAAGTATTAAATAAAATTGTTTCCACGTCAGGAAATAAGGAGATGACCTGCCAGAAAGCCTTAGTTAAACTTTCAAACATGCCTGAACCTACTGACCTTCAAGATACAGTACAAGGCTCATCTTTTCTTTTTCCTTCAGACCTTGGCCAGATGGGATGGCTGGAGGCACTGTATCAGTGCACAGGGGAGGGCCTCTTAATGCTGTCACCATCACTTAAATATTGATCAGAGCGTGCAGAGGGACCATGCAGTGGCTGCTGTGGGAGGATGGGGAGCACAGTCCTTGTAGGCTTTTCGCTGCTTGGTTGAGCAGAGCCGTGCTGGCCCTGGCTGCTCGTGGGTCAGTGCCTCTCCGCAGTAGCAGCCCTGCTCGGTGCTCGAGCTGAGAACCACCAGGCCCACGCGAGGACATCGCCCTGCCCTGCGGAGGGGAGGCCTCAGCCTGCCCACGTGCTCGGGGGTCCCTTGCTGGCGAGGTGTGCGGTGACGTGGCGCGGATGGTGACGGCCCCAGCGCCTTGGCAGCGGTCCCAGGCTCTGCTCCTGTGGCTGCGTCCGGCCGGGGCTGCGGCAGGGTCAGCAGCTTGCAGTGCGGACCTGAAAGGCGTGTGTGAGCAGTCTGCTGCTGCCCTGGAAGGCTCAGTGTCTGTATGGTTCCCTTGAGACCGCTGCTTCCCTCGGGATGTTGCTCCAGGGTGTGCAGCTTCCTCGGTGCCCGGCGGCTGCCAGGGCTGTGCAGCAGCACCAAGAGCAGTCTGTGTTTGTAGTGGTGATGGTGCTCTCAGGTCCTGCCGAGAGCCCTCCTTCTCATACCTGCACCCTGCTGCTGCAGACGAGCCTGCATTGATTGTTTGCCAGCACTGGCCCTCTGAAATGCCCTTGGGGTTCTCTAGAGGAGGGCTTTTGCCCCATGGTGCCCAGCTATAAGGATGGCATGGTTGGGGCACTCTGCCAAGTGGGGTTGACCATCTGCACAACTTGGAGATTCATATTCCCCCCAAACCTACTGCAGAGGAACGTGCCCAGGGCCCACTGCCCCTCAGCTGCCCATCCTGGGTGGGAATGGTCTCCCAGTCTCTGCTCTTTAGCACTTTGTGCTGGAGGCAAAAGAAAAAAAAAAAAAGGTGGGAAAAGTAGAAGTAAAGATCTTGCAATATTCTGGAATCTGGATTTTGTATGTCTACATGACCATTGCTGTATGCTTGAAGTGAGCCAAGGTGAAAAAAAGGCAGTTAAGCTTTTATCAGGGTCATAATTCACTTCAGATGTACATTTTCTTTTAAAAAGTGATTTTTTTCCGTGCATGCTCTGAAGCTCAGCTAAGGGCAGTGCAGGTCAGAGGAGAAGGAAGCTCTGGGGGGGAAGTGACAAACCTTCCAGGTATGACCAGGAGCCACTGCCAGCCCTGACAAGCCACCACTTCAGGCTCACTGCTGCTGCTGCTGTTCCAAGGGCTAGTGAGAGCAATTGGTGATGATTATTAGGTTTCTCCTGCTCTCAAATGAAAGCAAAGCTTTGCAAACAGCTTGCTATAAAATGTGAAGACCTGACTGACAGTCCTTGAACACCACCGTGATAAATGTGGATGTACAGCAGGCTGTTGGGACGAAGCCATCCATTCAGTGTGGCCACAAGTAAAATTTTTGGCAATTTTTGCCCTGAACCATAAACTTGACTCAGTGGGATCATGAATAGTTGTCTGGAGTCCTGCAAAGCTTCCCAGCTCCATGGACGGTTTGTACTGCCCATGAGCTGCATGAAATATGCAGATCAGTGATTTCGCACTGTAGTGTGAAGGATCTTTTATAGCACTTAAGGAAGAAATCACCTTTTTTGAGCTATAATTTCATGGATACAATGCACTGCAGGTACAGTTGGAATCCAGTTACTATGTTTTTTAAGGGACAGTTAATGGTTGGACTCAGTGATCTTAGAGGTCTTTTCCCACCCTAATGATTCTGTGATTCTCTGATGCTTGGCTTTTGATGTGATTTGGGAATGAAAGGTTTAAGATACTAATAAAAAACACAGTGTGAAGAAATTGGCCAAATAAATAAGTTTCTTCTTTCCTGTTGAACTGTCAGCCTGGAGATTTTAGGGCTCTGGGTGTGCAGAGACTAAAAGCAAGTTCTGCACTGTTACCTTAATGATCATCACTCAATGTGGTGCAGCCATATGACACTAAACATTCCTCGCTGGCTCATTTGTGGGTGACAGTGCTGTTATCTCGGACTGGACTGGCTCAACATTGAAGCTGAAGTCCAGCCCACAGCGTAGTGTCCCTTCTGGTGATGATATGATGGACATCTGTCCTTTGCAGAACGGTTTGGGGCTATGTGTTTGAGTCATGTCGCTTCCCTGTGCAGACCTCGCATCATCTCCTTGCTGGGGTGTTGTTGGGCAGGTGTTGTGCAAGAGCTGGGACTGAAAGGAAAGGGAAGCTACAGGTCAAGAAAGGAGACACCAGTTCTTCCCAGGGAGAAAATAATGTTAGTTTGAGTTCCATCAGGAACGGGCTTTTATAAATGAAAACTAAATTCAAAAATCACAGTAGCTGTTAATGAAATCAAATGACAAATGATGCAGAGGTGGTTGGCTTTACCTTCTTGGTGTGGATTTTTTCTGTTTAAAACTGCACATGTTGAGTCCTCAGCCACACCCCCTAATTTTCATCTGTATTTTAAAAATAGTTATAAATAGGCAGATTTGTGTAGCCAGCTGTCCCCAGACTGAGGTGCTGCAAGTCCAGCTGGAATATTCTTGTTCATAGATCAAAAAGGAAAAGCTGATGGGGAAAACGTTGGGAGCCAAGATGTAAAAATGCTCCCAACAACTCAACCCTGTAAGGGATTATCACAAGTGCATCACACAGCAAACCCAACACTTCAGAGAGCTTGAGGGTGGTGTGTGAGGGAGGCTGATGGAGAGAGGAGCTCTCTGAGTGGGGTGAGGTGCACACAGCTCTGCTGGGGAGGGCTCTAGCAAAGACTCTCACAGTCTGGGGTTCCTTCAGTGCTCAGGGCTTAGTATAAGTCTAAATTGTGGCCCCTGCTCTTAGAGTCTGACAAGTCTGAGGTGAAAAGAATCTGGAAGGCTGATGTTTTCAGTTTAGGTTTAACTGATTATTACTGTTTTATTAACCTGGAGTTCAAGCAAGCCATGAGCAGGAAGCTCATACAGTGAAAGTTGTGGACTAAAAATTTGTGTTCAGATTCTTTTACTACCATTACCTTCATCAGGAACTGCCTGAACAGTGTGTTTTTTAAGAGTTGCTGTGTATGAAAATATTTTCTTGCCTCGGAGCTTCAGTATTTCTGTTCTCTTTAGGAAATGAGGATAACTCCTTTTATCTGCTTTTCTTATTAAACTTCTATATTCCTGGGGATAAGCCTATTTTTATCTGTTTGATAAACATCTTGGCATGGCCTGTGATTTTTATTCAGAAAACTAAGTGGAGAATGTTCATTACAATCACACAGAGGAGATGACCAAGTGCTGTATGGCTGAACTTTGGTGACTCTACAAGTACCAGTTTGCATGCTTGAATTGCAGAATTTATGCCTTTTGAAAACTCTTCTGCATTTAAAAAAAGCTAGTTAGGAAAGGATGGCCATTTTGTACCCTTTCTAAATGTGGTTCCAGTGTCACAGCAAGATACTATTTCTTTAAGTGCCAGAGTTTCCAAAGACTTCCCCTTTTCAGCTTCATTTAGGTTTCCGAGCTGAGACTTACAGCTGCTCTGTGTGCTGAAGTGGCTGCCAGGGCATATTTTGTGTGAAAGCATGGAGAAATTGCACACATAGGAATGGTCTTGCCTCAAATGGTTTTTTCTAAGGTACTAGTTTACTAGTACAATAACCATTTTTGGTAAACCAACATTGTGTCAACAAGGTTATTGGTCAGATGGTACATTTAGTCAGGTTTAAAGTGCTAGTGTATTCTAGATAAGTCATAAATGACAATACATTTGCACAGTAAACATAATAAAAAAGTGACCACCCACATACTCACACAGCCAAATATTAGAGATTGGGAGGGAATTTCTGTAGTTCATTGCTAAGTGGCATAAAAGTACAGAACAAGTGGATGGAAAATGTCACATTAGCATATTTATTTTTCAAGTGTTAGTGTTAACAAAGCTCTTTTGACAAAGTCTATAATACATCATTTTTCTTACAAAAGAAAGCAGATTTGAAACTGCATCTTTAATGGCAAAGGGATTTTGTTAGCATATTAATCTGAATGGTGGGCAGACTTTGTCTCCTTGAGAAGGCCGTCCTAAGATAGCCTTCACCATCTGGGGGGTGCAAGACCAGAGAGAGCCTGGCCTTGGCAAAGCTGAAAGAAATGATTTTCAGATGCTTTTTGTAGGAGGACTTCTTTCATTTGCAGCTGAAGCTTAAAGAGCACAACACTTGGTCTCATCTGACTATGAAACTTTTGTCAAAGCTCGAAAGAGTCTTGGTAAAGTTACAGGCATAACAAATGCTTGAATGATTCAGCCACCTCTTTGTGAACACTGTCTTTCCATCCCCAAAGAAATCCTATCTCTCTTGTACATCATTCCACCAGGGAACCTTGGGTTTGTACGGCCAGGATATTTTTTGTTGTTGTCACCCTGCAATGAAAGCAGCAATCCTCCTGCTGGCAAAGGAAAGGGCAAGGTGCTTGTAGGAAATCCCACTAGAATGTTTAAAACAGAGCAAACACTCATCCAAAGGCTCTTGGGGAGGAAGGCAAACTTCAAATGTCCAAGTCTTGAAGTTTCTACTAGTGTACAGAGTGCATGTGAACCTGGTTAAACTCTGTGGTTGAAATGATGAAAGAAAAGCAACCGGTAGGAAACAAAAAGGGGGAAAAAAAGAAAAAAAAAAATCTTGTGGAAGGCTGTTACTTGTGAAAGTTTTCAAAGTCAGAGGTGATGTGGTAAACTTTCTTCACTGTATGTGGGCAATGGTAATTAAAAATCAGGAGGGTGTTAACAAGAAGTACAAGGCTGCATACTGTCAGAGCAGCCTGAGCTGTGTACAAACTGGTTTGCTGGAAGGCAGGCTTTAAATTGGGGGTTCTTTATTGGGGATCACAATCCATAATGCATCAGAAAGTGACCCCTGCATCAGCTGTGAAGCAACTGAAAAGAAACAATGTGGTACAAAGAGGAATCAAATATGAGCAAGAGAAACAGTTTAAATTTTAGGCTTACTTGGTTGTGAAAATTGCTATGGCAGCAGGGTGGCAGCTGTTGGTTGCTTGCCTCAGATCTAGCCTAGGTTATTCAATTTAGGACTGTTCCAACTGCCAGCTGATGCCCTGAGTCTGCTGATAATTCGTAGTCCCTTTGGCTTAGATCTAAAGCCACACTGGGGTGACAGGAGTGACTGTGCCCATCCACACTGTCCTAAGCCTTCATGGGGGTTCTGTGCAATTTACTGAGGTCACATTGGTGTGGGGAGGGAAGGACTGTCTTCTATTTATCTCCAGAGAGTTTTATTGAACATTACTAAAATACATAGTTTAGAGGAACAAACAGTGATAGCCTAGATTTTATTAATTATTTCCCTTAAGATCTGTTCAGGGATGCAATTCCTGCAGTTTCAATTGTTTTTGTCATGCCTTAGGCAATAGCACAAACATAGTGCTCATGATTATTAATTTACTTTATAATTAAAGAATGAGAAGAACAAAGTACAAAACCAACCCAGTGTACTTGAGTTGCAATTTCCTTCTCTCCACCAAAATTCTTCCCAAAGATTACATGTTTGAGAGCTGGCTTGCCTCTGGGAAGCAGTCCACTTTGTGGATTGAACTGGGAGAGGCAAGGGAGAATGATGGTAGGATTTGATTCCAAGCTGCATTACTGCTCTGAATTGGGATGACAACCTGAATAAGATGACCACAGTCATGAGGAAGTGGCCACAGTAGGATGTTGAAGGTAGGGGAGGAGATCTGCCAGAAGTCTGTAAATCAGCTCGTGGACAGGCAGATATAATTCTTAATTCTGTAAAACAGAAGAATTAAGTTTTATTCGTTACTTTAAAGAATCTCTTCAAGGCACAGTCTTGTGGTGAAATTAATGTGTATGAATGTTCTTCATTAAAAATAAATGCATCTCTTTACCAATCTATCTCTTGCTTTAACAAAGCAAAAATTAAGTCCAACCAAGTAGGTATATTTAGGCAAGTACTATCTCCCCTGGGAAGTGCTGTCCGGGTGAACTGGATTGCAAGAGCAGTGCAGTGCTGGGATTGTGGTACTTGTTGTACCATTTGGGGCACCTTTACACGTTCTTTGTCACCTTGGCATGCACAGGCTTAATTCGAGACATAAAGACGTGTTGCGTGCTTCGTTGAGAAACTGCAGTTACCTTTGTTCCTGGTTTGCTGTAAGAGAGAAATGTTGTCTTTGGAGCTGGTGAGGAGTCAAACAGCACTGATGGTCATCAGGAGAGATGGAGGTCAGTCTGGGTGTCAGTGGGTGACACGGTGACAGCCCTGTGAGGTGCTGCCCAGCAGCTCTGTGGCTTAAACAGAGAATCTGAGCAGATGCCTGCCAGGCTGGGAGCACAGGAGCCGGGCAGGGGGCTTGGGGTTCCCCCAGGCGAGCTTGGTTTCAGCAACTGAGAGTGAATTTAGCAATTTACGGTTTAAAGTTTTAGCACTTTTAGGTATCTCAGCAAATGAACTGAATGTTCCTTTTGTTCTGATGGGTTTTGTCTGAAGCTTTAATTAATTATGAGGTGAAATTCAGTTTGGACTGGGTCCAGGTATGCTAACTTTTTATATAAGTAGTTGGGCTTAAAAGTCATTTGAAACTTGCTTGGGGTGCCTTGGACTTGATCTGTGTTCCCAGCAGTTCTCAGAGGAGATACTGTACTTAGGAAGCTGCTGAACTGCAACCAGACCTGTGCGTGGTTACCGGTGTCCCATATTTGAATGTCATAGGATCACAGTATTATATTCCTGAACTGTACTGATCTGAAATATCTTGTGATTGTATAAAATTGTGTTTGAGTGAAAATATATGAAAACCAGCAGCTCGACAAATTTCCTATCTGTTGAGGGAATTTACAAAGAGTCTGTGTATTGCCCTTCCTCAGAATAATAAATTTTTGTTCCTAGTGTATAAAAGCTGCAGAGCATTTATAGGAGGAGAATTTTTCCAATAATCAGTAACTTAAACTGAAAATTGAAACATTTTTTAGTAAAGAATAAAGGAAAACAGTATCAATTTCCATTTTACAAATGAAGACTAGATTATAAACCTAGGAACTGGGTAGGTGTTTAACTCTTATAGGGAACGGATACTTAATTACCTTCACAGTCTGGGACTTAGAAATTGTAATTTCTTTACTACCATAAACAGGTCACCCAAAACGGTGGTTAAAGTCTTAGGGAATGTGTAGTTAACTCATAAAAGTATGTACATAAATTTTGCTGATTCATTGCACTGTAAAGCACATCCTTATTTATTATTACAAATGAAACTCTAATGTAGTTCATGCAAAGTCTTAAATGAGTGCCATTCTTTTTCATTAGGTAGCTGTTTAAAATCAATAGTGTTTTCTTTAAGGGAAAACTTTGGCTGTTACTAATTTAAATCTCATTAACTTTTGCCTTTTTTTTCCTAAGGTTCAATTGGAGCTACATTTTTCATTTAGATTTGGAGCTGCAGGCTATATGTAATTCCATTAAAAAACCCAAGGTATACGGCAATAATGTTGGTTAACAGTAATTTAAAGAACTAAAAATTCAGAATATTTAGCATGCAGCCTACACTTGTCATTTAGCAGTAAATGGTTCTCCCAGCACAAAGTTTGGAGATGCATGGGCATTTGAGAAATCTTTTTCTAATCAATGTAGAGTTTGCAAAACTAGAGAGAAAGTCACTCTTCTTGCACCATATTTTTGATTTATTTACATCCATGTGCAGTGAAGGTTTGTGAATATTCTTGAGACTCAGGGTTGTAACCCCAGTCCCGTCTGTCCATGCCTGCATTTGCACGTCTGTTGGTTTGGGTCTGGTGGGACACTGCTGTCATCCCTCCCATCCTTCAGGCGTGTTATCTGTGCTCTCTGGAGTGCCAAGACTATTTTAAAATATATGCAAAGAGAAGCAAAGAAGTGCGGGGTCTGTGATGCCTGCTGAGTAGATTTGTCTCTACTAATAGGAGAAGCAGTTCAGTAGCAACTGGGCTATTAGTGCTGCTTTTTGTTATCTAAAGTTCGTGGCTTGTTAATGAGGTTGTATTTGCTTATCTTTCTTACTGAAGACACACTAATCAGTCCCAGGGAAGAGGGAAAAAAATCCAATTCTCATCATTTTAATGACATACTTTAAAATATTTAGTGTTAAACAAAACAATAACAAAAAAAAATTGCATTGTAAAGGTTTATGCAGCCCCAGGCAGTCTGGAGATGGAAAACTTAGTACAGCTTCTCGTAGCAGTGGTTGGCTGGAAGGGTTCTGGCACCACGTTATTCACTGCACATCAAAATTAACACATTACAAGCAGTAGTTATTTTCAATTATGTAAAAGCAGATGAGTCTTTGGAGAGATTAAAATGAGATTTGTAATGGCTTAGGAGAATTCTTAAAATTGACAATTTGACACAGCATGATTTCAGATTATGTGAAATCTGGCATGAGGATATTTATATTTCTGTTTGCAATGATTCTGTTTAAAGTCATCGTGATGGAAATATTTACAGTGAAGACATAATAATGTCTTTAATATGCAAATCATCCTAATTGCATTTCTTACACTGTCAACCTCACAGTGAAATATAATTTATTTCAAAAGTGACACATGAAAAAATATGATTGCATTTGTGATACTCTTATTTTTAACAGAAATACAACAGACACTTTTCATCTTTGAAGAAGTCCTCTTTATCAGCAGTTCCCTTAACATAGTTTGCATGACGTCTGCATCTCTTTTTTTTCCGACTCGTATGCCTGCTTCTAACACAATCTCTCTCTGTTTTATTCTTCTTCCCCTCTCACAAAGAGGGTTTGCTGTTGGGACGTGCTCCCAGGAGTGTCGCCCCCAGCGCAGCAGGATGTGTGGGGTGCGCTGATCCCCGTGGGAGCTGGATGCCGTCCACACCTCTGAGGCTGGACCCTGTGTCTTGTGAGAACAAGGCTGACTTGTTGCCATTAAATTCTGCTTTAACCTTGATAAGAGCAGATTCAAAGTGGTTTGGTTTTGTTTTTTTTGTGCCCCAGTAACACGTGTTAGACTGTCAGCCACCTCTCACTTCACTGCCCTGTCTGTACCCAAAATTCCTATCCCGAGGTCACATGCCTCCTGTGTGCTTTTTCCCCTCTGGCTGGGAACAGTTGTTTTCCTCTTTCTTCAGATGTAGAGCTGGACAGATGATAGTTCTGTCATCTCAACTGAAAAATCTGTCATTGTGAACTGGAAAAAAATAATACAATCAAAACAATAATAAAATTGGGTTGAATTAAATAGAGCATTTTTAATTGGGGATGCATCTTCTCACAGCACTGTGTGTCATAATTAATCCTCACTCCCATTCCTAGCTTCCCTGCTGGGAAAATTCCCCACTATTTGCTGAATTCTACTTAGGTTTAGCAGGGATGGTGAGGGAAGGATCAGGGACCAGGGGGCAGGAGAGCCCCAGCCCTGAAGCAGGAGGAAGGTGCCCTCCAAGAGGAGCAGGGACAGCCTGCCTGCCCCAAGCAGGGATGGGAGTCCCCCAGGCACTGAGCATTTGCAGCCCCTCAAACTTACTGGAATAACTCCAGCCAGGCTTGGAAATGAACTCCTCTCTTTGAAGAAGATGGTGGAAAAGGAAGGGATCCAGCTTTGCGCTTCTGTCCTGTCTTCTCTAATCACTATGAAATGTTTTCTGTTTCAGAATTTAAGTACTGATTTTCCATGTTTCAAAGCATGGTTTCCTAAGTGGAAAACAATAGTTTTCTTTGGGGTGATCCCTACAGTGGCCAATCCAGGTGTCGTCACATCAGTGCTTTGTTGTATTAATAATTTTAGAATGTTACTGAAACAGTTGTCTTCAAGCTGTTATGGCAGTCGATTCCCAAGGCTGGGACATGAAATGATAGCTGGAGGTTAGGATAAGAAACTGGGAATGAGTAAGCCAGAAGCATGATAGAAAATGAGCTCTCCCCACATTGCTTAGTGAGTGTTGGGTGGAGAGATATTAATTAAACATGTTGCTCCAGTTATGCAATTTTTCTGCTTTATCAGTAGCTCAGGTGAAGGCTTTTATGATGAGTTTCAGAGTTGCCTTTCACTGTTGTGCTGTGATGATTTAATAAGAATGTGCTGATGGATGGTGAGGCTGCAGGGCAGTGTCCCACCAGGAGGACGTGTTGACATCCAAAGAAAGGCCTGGGGTGCCAAGTGCTCTCCAGCTCCCCTCCTGCATCCCAGACCCCAGCTCCCACCTTTGCTCGTCCTCAGCCTGGAGCTCAAACATCTCCATCTTCCCGTCCCTCTCCGGTGAAACAGGCAGCAGCGGCGTGTTTTGCAGTGAGTTGGGGCCATTGAGGATGACAGGAGGCCTATGAATAAAACACAGACCTGTTTGTTTTGTGCTGTTCTGAGCAAATGATGTATTAGTAATGAAGTATTTGCAGTTTGTTGCTTTTGCTTACTAATAAATGAAATGTTCCTCTTGCCAGTTTTGTTTCTGGTTGCTTTTGCTTACTAATAAATGAAATGTTCCTCTTGCCAGTTTTGTTTCTGGTTGCTTTTGCTTACTAATAAATGAAATGTTCCTCTTGCCAGTTTTGTTTCTGGCTTGTGAAGTTACAGGGAAGTGTGAGGAGAAGGCTGTAAACTGGGCTGTTTCTGTGGGGTTTCAGTCAGTGTTGTCTCTACTCTGAATCTCCTGGGTAAAGACTTTGGAAAATGAGTGGAAATAGGATGAGGTCCCTGGGAACGGGACCATTTGGGAAGCTGCAGTCCCTGGGGATGACAAAACGGCCCCTCTACCCCAACAAGGGGACCATCACCAGGGCTGGACCTGGTGAGGAGCACAGTCCCAGGAATGGGAGCCCAGGAGGGGACTGGGAGGAGTCATGGTATGGGTGACCAGGCCTGCTCAGAGTCACTGCTCACGACTCATCTGAAAAACAGGTGAGAATTTGGGGGGAAGTGGCAGCCCCCTCCATGGCCTTTTTTTTGAGAAAGGGAAGTAGATGTCCCATCAACATGACCCTTATTTTCACTGGAGGTGTGGGGCTGCTGGTGGGTGCAGTGCTGCAGGATGGTGCAATAGGCAGCCTTTAGAAAATGGATCTGTGAATGTAAGGTGTTCCTAAGCAAACGTGCAACGCTGTGTTCAGAGCACAGCACTGCTTTGCCTCTTGCTGCTTTACCTAGAGAGACACATCTGTAGCATAGGTAGCTCTGGTAATGCCTCATTTTTCAGTCATCTTTCATTTTTCTTTCTTACATGTAATTATAATAGCTTGCAATAAGGATAACTCTGTGTTTGTTTATTTTAAATAGAAACAAGTCTTAAGAACAATGTTTCCTGTTTAAAAATATCTCATTTTGAAAGCTCTTCATAATTCATCACTTACAGACGTATTTTAATCAAATAACCCTCTAACACTTCTATTCATGGCTGTCCTATAAAAGCAAATACTGTTTTGATTTGTGAATGATCATTTTACTGAAATGGAATTTGGTGTGTTCTGCAGTCAGGAGGGTTTCCTATTTAAATTCTGCTGCATACGTGCAGATAATGAATTACAATGAGAGGAGGAATTACAACCTAGGTTAGAGTGTGGGTCACAGCCTTTTCAAACAGAGGTTCTTCTGTTGTGTGAGTGGAAATAGTAACTGGCTCACTGCAGCTGAAATTATCTGTGCCAGATAACGGGAAGAATGGCACAGTGATTGTAAAATGGCAAGTGTGTCTGGGTATCCAAAGGTAAATATGTAGAGTCAAAGCAAATGATCAAAGCTAGTAAGTAAAATAAGATGGACTTGGCTTTTTCCCTTCTTTTCTTGTGCATGTTCTGATTGAAAACTGTGCATTTTCTTTTTTTTTTTTTTTTTTTTTTAAATCATTGCGATGTGTTCATCCAATAGTTCATAGATATCCAAGCCCCAAAACATTCATTCTACCTAGTTTATGATAGGGAACCAGTTTTGTAAAGCATTTGGTAATCTTTTGGTGGACTGACTGTGTCTTTGTAAACTAGAACATAAATGATTAATGAGTAGGGTAGCACAGGTGCACACCCAGATCTCGATATTTGTGAGAAAGGCTCCCTTTATGCGCCTGTGAATTGTGACCAGCAAGGGCTGTGTCAGTGGGAGGACAAACCACGGGGTCAGGTGGGTAGGAAGAGGCCTCTGGAGGTCTGGAATCTGGCTCTGCTCAAAGGGCTGGGATGATGGCACTGTTGGCTGCACGGGCCAGGCAGGAGCGTTGGTCAGGCATGACTTGCCCATGGTGTGTGGGGGATTTGGGCTACCAGAAATGTCCCTGCTGAGGTGTCCCAGTGAATGTTGGCTTAAACCTTGCACAAGCACTATGGAGAGCATCCTCAGGACTAACTCAGTCCTGCTTGCCTCTTGTGGTGGGGTGTGAGACTGTCCCATGGCTCTTGATAGTCTCCTTGTTCTCTTCTCCTGTCGAGCACTCTTCCTCTGCCACAGGTGAGATGTGGTAGGGGCCCTTACGGAAGACCTGTGTGTCTCAAGGATTCCCCTCTGCAGACAATGGAAGAAATGAATTTAGCCCTGTGTATTCAACAGGGAGTTCGTCTTCCTAACCTAATCCAAACTCAAGAGGACTGTGCCCTCAGAGCAGGTAATCCAATTCAAACTGTCCACATACTTGAAAAACAGATGAAAGGGAAAATAATCTTGTGCATGTACACCAGTTCCCCTGCCCTACAGGGGCTACAGAGTTAATAGAGGTTCATTCTCTTTAATTCTAAATTCTTATTATTCACAGTTCTTTCTTCCCTTCTGGGAATAACAAGCAGTGGATATAGAGTTTTCTAATTGTGTGATTACTTGAGACTGCAACTGCCTGATCTGGGATCTAGTTTCCATTTACTTTACTTCCAGTAACTTTATTCAAAGAAACTAATGAAAAGAGACTCATCAATTATTGAGATGAATTCAGTTTTGTTCCCAAAGTTTGTGTGGTGCTAAAGACATGAAAACAGAAGTGTGTGAAAGTCTCTGTGGTTAATGTGGCTGACTGGAGAATATTCAAACTGTCTCAGACACTGTCCTTGAAGAGCTCATGTATAGTCAACACCACTTAAAATATTAAATGTATATATCTTCGGGTATAAAGTGTACCTCCAGTGTGTTGCTCTTTACCTGAAAATCCTGTTAGGGTAAAACTTTTATTTATAAATGCAAAGAAATATTTTCAGTCTGTTTTTATTTGTTACTGGTATCAGTTACTGCTCTCTCTTAGATACTGATTCTTCTTTCTTTCTACTTCCTTTCTCTGAATATAGTTCTGTGCACTAAAGCAGTGTCAGAGATGCTGGGAAATCTCTCTGTGCTTTTTTATCATTCATTAATTCCCTCAGGAATCCAAAGAGCTAACAAAAATGGCAACAGTTACTGTGAAATATGCTAGAAAAAATTACTTTTTTCCCCTTTTTGAAGCTTGGAAAAGGGAAGTATTTTTGTTTATTAGATATTGTGGACAAAATGAGAAAAGAAAAACCCATCTTCAGATGGGTTTCAGAGCTGGATGAACAGCTAATTTACAGTCTTTGAGTTCATACCTGTGTTTGCACTGACTTGTTGGGTGCCTGAGTTGTTCATTTATGAAATTTAAATTTTAGTATTTGAAGAGGAAAGTTTTGTTACTTGTTCAGTCCAAGAAGCAGATGTAATGTCACATATCTGATCTGGGCACTCCAATCTAGAGCAACGTACTTCCCTTACTTAAAAAAAGTATTTCCTTGCTGGTTGGTTCTAATTTAATCACGTTATTTCACGGCAGACTTTGAAGAAAGAGGGATTCATTTATAGATCCTTAAACAAGAAAAGAAGTTTAGTGGTTTGGATAACTTGTTCACTGCAGATTACCCACTTGGTTTTATTTCTGTGGGGCAAAGAGGGAGGCTGGGCACAGGCAGGAGATTTGTCAGTGACCTTTCCCACAACTCTCCCGAACCTCCTGCTGCCCCATTGCAGGAGGGGAACTGGAGTGGGAAAGGCAGGGGCCGGGCAGTGCTGGGGGCACTGGGAAGGCAGGACAGGCTGGGGCACTTTCCCTGCACCCATGTCTGGGACTTCACAAAGTGCATGAAAGCATGAAGTGTGAGTTCTTTATTGTCCATGTCCTGGTTCTACTGCTGCTGATTTTCAAGGTGCCTTTTACATTGTTTTCTAACGTGGTGACAGCTGCAGAGAATCAAGGCATTACATTGAATATTTTAAACCAAACCACTTTTATAAGTTCCAATTTCTGTACTGTTTTCTTCAACACGGGCTCTTTAAAAACCTGGCAGATATTGGAGTGATTAGGAGATCAAGGTCACCAAACACTAATTTTTAGGGTAAATATGCTGCATTTTGAAGAGTTGCTGTAGTGCCCTCCCCCTGTCTTTCCCTGTGCTCAGCAGAGTGCTCTGCTCATTGCAGAGAGCTCAGCTTTGGAAGGGCACTTCAGGTTCCATCTGTCTCCAGGAACATCTGACTTGGAAGAGGCAGCAAAGAATATGATGAGAACAGAGATTTCCTCTCCATCACAGAATGTGTCTCAGAGCTCCCTGTCTCCTGCTAAATCTTAACCTGCCAGCTGTGATTTGCTCTTCTCTCCATCAGCAAGCGTTCCCAAAAACCCCTGTGATAAGGTGCCACCTGAAAAGCTGGCTCTGACAAGTGCTACAGGATGAAATGCCCCTGTCCAGTCACTTCTACTGACACTGCTGCAGTATTTTTATTCTTCAAGTATAATTTCTAAGCCTTGGCCTCATTAATATGCCATCGCTCCTGGAAGCTGAGACTTTGTTCAGGGTTTTTTCTCTCCCTAGAGAATTTTGGTGATCTACCAGTATGTTCTTTCTTTTGCATTTTCAATATAAGGCTGAAATGCTCCTGGCTCCATATGCATATGTAATTCAGGGCAGAGCAATCTGTGGTTATTTGAACCTCTGGCAGTATATATTTACAGTGAGTTTGACCTCAAAGGAAATGATGAGTGTTCGGCTGGAATATTTGACATTTGAGTTGGGTTGTTTAGCTGTGGATCATAAGCTGGTCAAAAAATGAAGCAGATACAAGTCTTAAAAACCTTTTAGTCCATCTTATAGAAATTTGAAACTTTGATCAAAAATTGGATAAAAAATTAGATAGTGTATAAGGATATCTAAATGTGTTTTTCCTTGTTTATCGCCCAGATTTGGAGAAATATTTGCATGTTGCTAAATTTAATGAATTTTTTTGCAATCATCGTTACGTGATTTAGGAATTTTGGAATATTTGCACTTTTACATGCGTTGCAAGTCCCACACTTTTTCACCAGTAACTTTGAGTAGTCTTAATTCTTGCTGGAAAATATTCAGGAAATGGAGATCAGAGTAGACAGGGGACACACTGGGCTCTACTGATGGTCAGGTCTCCCATGGCAGTGCCAGGCTGTGATGAGGGGTCTGCAAGCACTGCAGCAGCATTAGCACAGTGCAGCCAGAAAGCCAGAGCTGTGAAACCAGTTACGTATGGTGAGGCTGATCCAGCACCCCGACCCTGGAGAAGATCGTGTCTAGCCAAAGCTGTTAAAGGCTTTGCTGTGTTTGCTCAAATGCAGGGCATGTTCCCTCTTCTCCAGAATCAAGATCTGAAAATACCAAGTTGCCAAAAATTCATGGGCTGTAACTGATTTCTCCCCTTTAAGACTCTAAAAAATTTGCATCCCTCTTTGGACATTCCTAATGGAGTGCATCTATCATTGCTACGTGTCTGCAAACCCCGAGCATAATGGATATCAGTTCCTGGACTCTGCTGTTCCACAGCTAGTATATGCATAAAAATATAACTCTTGTGTTAGAGGAATGGTGTTTTTATTTCTGACTACATACCTACAGTCACAAGCATTGCTTGCTTTGTGGAGCAATAAATTTAATACATTAGCTTGTGTATTATTTTTAAAAATTATTTATTTGTAGATGATTTCAATTTAAAATGAGATTTTCAGGTAACAAGGTAGGCAAACACATTTAACAATACCATGATATAAATTGCTGTAGGTGACAGATCCCTACAAAAATTATAACCGGCAGATGCGCAATGCAAAAAATTATTCATATGACAGCAATCAGAAAGACAAATTACTCAGAGACTATGTACATGCTCCTCTATAATTGCTCATAAATTATTATAGTTCATGTTAAAATGCATCTAGACTCCCTAGACAACTAGATTTATTTAAAATAAGAGTAATGGGAAATTGCCAGGAAATGTTGAGGAAGAAGATGCCATACATGCTTTGGGTGATTGCTAGCACAGAAGTGCAGTAACTTGTTATCAGCCAACTGAATCTATAATTTGCTTAATAGTTTTGTGACCTTCATTTTCAATTTACTCTCTGCTTAGGTTGCATTAGCCAGGATAGATAAGTGGGATGGTCCCAGTGGGGCTGCACTGTGATTCACTGCTCCTGTGTTTCCCAGCCCATGGGGGACACACTGGGATTCTGTCCTGCACCCATGTAAGGCACTTGTGTACCTGAGCACGTCCACGTTCTATGCAATAGGGTTGAATTTAGTCATCTGGGATGGAAGTTATGCTGAGGGGATGGGAAGACTGACAGATGGGTAAACCTCTTTTCTTTAAGAACCTGGACAGAGTTTCCCATATTCTCTTAGTGTTCCAAATATTATAAAAAATTATTCCAAAAGTTTTTCTTTTTTGGTAGTGTCTAAAGCACTCTCGCAATAGACAGGATTTAATTTTAATGAGTTTTCAGACAGGCACTTACCAGGTGATTATAGGGTAGCAGAGAAATGGTGTATATACATTTATTATATAATAAGTGCCTCTCTAATGCTATAATTTTTCTCACCACCCTGATTATATTACATATTGAGAGCCAGCCCAACAAAAATGACAGCAAACTTTGTTCTGTATAATGGAGTGCTGAACTGCACCTAAGCAGCTCCAGTCATTTGTAATGACAGCTTGGAGAATACTCCAAACGAATCTAACAATGCTCACGCTCCAGTGACTGACAGCACAGCAAGAGGAAAAATTCCAGCTTCCCTCTGAGCACAGGGAGCCTGACCTAGATTTTAGCCTCTACAGCTTCATAAGAGGAAACATTCTTGGCTCTGTATTTAACAAGAAAAAAAGAGTAAGGGGGAAAAATCGTCTCCTGTTTGATTAGTCTTTCTTTAATAATTAAGATTTAGTCAGGGCGCTCTGTGAGACTTCTCCCCTCCGCAGATGTCATCAACCCTGCAATGACTGGTTGCTCCATCCCCTGTGTGCTCCCCTCTCGGTAATTACCCCCTCCTGGCCTGCTGCAGGGAGAGCTGTCACAGGGGAGCAGCTGGGGCAGGCAGGGGCCAGGGGCCGCTGCCTGCCTGCACCTTCCCCTCTGCTGTGCTCCCCGTCGGGGTCAGCCTCCTGTGGGCTGCTGGAATTTTTCTATTCAGATACTGCTAATGGGAAATAGGTCTACAGTGTGAATTTCCATGGGGTTTTTTTCCCTTTTTTTCTTCGGGATGCAGGTGCTGCGCTGGGCTCAGGTCACCGTGTCCGGTGCCTCCACTGGAGCGCTGGCAAGGGCCAGAGGAGCACTGGCCTCCCGCCGTGTTCTCCTCTGGGGGCAGGTGGAGATGGGTACGAGCTACTCTGGTGACCTGGTGGTAAATTACCTTTCATATGCCTTTCGTCTCTTCCACTGTGCTTCATATACTTCAACAGCTCAAATTCTGAAAATGAAATAGAGAAGTGCACACGAGAAGGAAAAGGAAATTTTCGAACGAAGGTGGAAGACGAGGCAGATTGAATGACACTGAAGGATGCTTAGTGCTGGTTTGAGCTGTGCTTTGACAAGTTGTTTGGTGTGAATATGGGAGAGATTTCATTGGATGCAGAGGCATTTTCAGCTTCCAAAGCTGGATTTCCATATTGGGTCAGTACCTAACCACATAACTCCTCCTAATTGTGACTCTACTCTGTGAAATAAATGAAAAACTGGCACTGTTCCCCTTGGTCCACAAGCTTTCCATGTGTGTCTGAATGTCAGTTATTCTTTGCTGAACCAGCACAGGTTTGAAAGCATTAGATGACGTGGCAGGATTCGATTGACACAAGATTGACAGAATTAATTAGATTGGCTGAATTAGGTCAGATCTAAATTCCAGTCCTGGACACCCATATTCATTTCAGCTTATGGCCCTACTTACACTTCTGTGACTTTGCTAAAGTGCAGGAAGGAGGGTGCCTTTGAGGATGAATACCTGTGTGTCCTGGAGAGCAAGGGATGAATCATCTGGAGAGCTCAGCATTGCCTTTCACATCCCTTGCTGAGAGAAGGCAGCTGTGAGCTCTGCACTGCTCTTTAATTGTAAATCACACCAGCCTTAAAGAGCAGGACTTTAAAAAAGCACAGAGCTTTTCCAAGGAAGCTCTATGTGGAGTATAATGATACCTGCCTGGTGTAAAAGCCCTGTCACCTATATAAAATAATTCACGGTGTCAGAACCAGGCGTGAAGTGGATTGGATGGCGTGGTAGGGTTGAGAGAACTGGGTTCTTTTTCCAGCTCTGCTATGGGTTGCCCATGTCTGTGCAGCAGCAACACAGAGAGAGGTCAATGTGGTGTTTCCTGAGGTCCTGGCAATGACGTGTTTGAGTCACAATGTGCAGCTTTGGTCACTGTGAAGGATGTTATAAACCTGGAAGGGGTGCACTGAGAACAACTACTTCAGTACAGAATTTTCAAGTAATGATTATCCAAACTTTCCTGTTGTGTGTGGCACTAAGTGTGAGAGGGAGAACACAGAGGAAGCAGTGATGCTGCAGCAGCAAGGAAGAGGAAAATCAGTAAACTGCTGCTGGCCTTTCAGTTGATGTCATTAACAGCAGCCCTTAAAAGCAAGAAGTAATAAATTTTAATTTAAATCAGCAGGATGTTTTCACCAAAATGAGAATGGAAATGAAAATTGAAGTTAACTGAAACAGTGTGTACATAACTTCAGGTGAAGGGTTTGGTTTGGGGGCTGTTTATGGTGAAGAAAGAAGTCAGCTGGCACGACCAGCTGCTGCTTTTGCACCTGCCTGTGGTGTGGAGCAGGAGCAGGAAACACCCTGGGGGTGAAGGTGTTGCACGGTCTCCACCTGCCAATACCCTCATGGCAGTAGGTACATTAAAAATTTGAGTTTTGAGGAATGGATTTCCCTTCCCTTCCAAGCTTATGTTAGTTTGTCTTTTTACAAGTAAGGTTTGTTTTGCAGCAAGATGTTACATGGAAGTTTATGTATTAGAAAGTATGAAAGTGATCAGTGTCAACAGGTTTAAAACATGGTTCGGGCTCATGGCTCATGTGGTCACTGTACACTTAAAGCTGATTTACTGCAATGGAAAAATTAAAACCTTCCATTCATCACGGTTACTATTGAACAATTAAAGGGAAGCCTGAAAAGATGGTAGACATAATTTAAAGGCTGTAAAAGTCACTAAAAGTAGGACCAGACCTGATACACCACCATGTGTAGGAATTTGAACTCAATACATTTGTTTAGGAAGTAAATCAAAAAATCACTTGATGAGTAAATGCAATTGAAGATGTGTATGAAATGAAGAGTGTATGAGGATATCCTACATTTATTGTTTGAGAATTGATACTGTAAATTCAGAAGAGGCAACTTGAGTGTTATTTGGTTGAATTTGAGGTGCTGCTTTAAGGGTAAAGATGTTCCACTTACTTGTAGCTAAGTATGATCAATAAATTCTAAAAGCTATGTATTTAATCAAGTCCATTAATTTTAGGTAATGTGTTTGCCTATTGATGATCTGCCTTTGCAGTCTTTTTCTTTGGTTTTATTCTTGGTTGATTTTGAAACTTACAGTTTTTCCAGCAATGAAAAAGATTGAATTAAAAGGCCTCTGTCTGATATGTGATATGTTGATATGTGTACAAGTTCTAGTATTGTATTGTAACTGAGATGATAGTAGTGGGAGAAAAAATTGTAGGGAGATCTTTTATTAACCTGAGTGGTGTACATTAATTTTAAAAGTGAAGTGTCAAGAAAACTGTTTCAAAATTTTTTGCTGAACAGAACATCAAATGATCTCTTTTTTAATTTGTACAACTCCTGTATTAAGCTTGACTGCATAGGTAGCAGGTTGTAATTGTATCCTGTTGTAGAGAATACAGATCTCTGCAGTTTCAGTAGGCTGTAGAGAAAAAACCCAACTATGTTTGAACTGCCTTGAAAAGAAAATTATAAATGTCGCATCTGTTATTTGGGAGTTCTTTTGCATAACATAATTGGCAGAGGTGGATGGAAGAGTTTTAAGGGATAAGATTGGCGTCAGATGCCAGTGCACGTTTTCCTCCAGCAAGGAATTGCAGAATTCAAAACTGGTTTACAGAGGGAAGTAGTTAAGGTGCAAACATTCAGTTTATTTAATAAAGAATTAGTGTTCTGGGGATGAAAGTAATGATATTCTAAAGAAGTGTAATTGAGCAGGCCTAGTGTGCTCTATTGATTGCCTGCACATTCGCAGTTATATGTAATTAAAAAAGGTGTATGAAACCCTATAATTGCCAATAGCTGCTTTAGGTATTTCATACTGCCCTAAAACAATTCTGCACATGCTGAAAAACATTTCTTTTAATGTATTGTATTGCATTTCCCAAGCTGCCTTTCACTATATTGAAAAATATATCTGTGTCTAATATTTTTTTATTATTGTTTTGCTTTCAGTTGATGGTTGCATTGACTGGTCAGTGGATCTCAAGACATACATGGCTTTGGCAGGTGAACCAGTCCGAGTGAAATGTGCCCTTTTCTACAGCTATATCAGAACTAATTATAGCATGGCCCAAAGCACAGGTCTTAGGCTTATGTGGTACAAAAATAAAGGAGATTTAGAAGAACCCATTATATTTTCTGAAGTTAGGATGAGCAAGGATGAAGATTCCATATGGTTTCACTCGGTTGAGCTGCAAGACAGTGGTTTCTACACATGTGTTCTAAGGTGAGTATTGTGTTAAAGTCTAAATAAGAATGGATGGATTGTCTTAGTTAAAAAAAAAAGTTCAATTTTAGCTATCAGGATCGAGGTATTCACCCAGTTAATACATACTCATTTTTTTATTCTCATAAGTATATATGTCACATAATGCTTTGTCTCAAAATTAGTATCCCTAGTAATTATAATTACCTCATCCAATAGATATAATTAATGTGCTTTCACTTAATTATTCCTCTTTTTATGTACAACATTGGCAAATTCTCAATTTGCCATAAACCTTCAGAACTTGATACTACTTAAATCATGAAGTTATGTTCTCTTTCAAACCCTCTGAGTTATTTGAGAATTATAACTGAATTATTCTGATGGGGTTAGGCCATGGGGAGTTACAGTTCTGTCTGGTTTTGAAGAAATGTTTATTTTAATATACAGTTACGATTTATCATAAATTTGAGCAGTCCTCATTTGGTACGGCACTGAAATGCATGTATCAAAAGTATTTTGGAACTGTTGGGTGAGACTTAAATTAAACATGTGCTGGAGCTTGTGATTTCCATCATGTGGATGTTGATGTCATCTCTATGCCTAAAATGAGAAGATTAAAAAAGGACTTTTTAAGGATGAATGAATAAATATTCCTTAAATGATCCAATTTTGAATTAAAAGTAGTTTACAGATACTTTGTATGACTTGGTTTTAAATTATTAGTTTGAGAGAGTAAGTTTGCTTCGTCCTTGTTGCTCTTCCATACTGAAATTACACACATTTGATGAATTTAATATCAAATGTTGCAGCAAATAACAGCACTGTTCAGAACCCTGAATTTGCTCTCTCCATCTCTGCTGAGTTTTGCTGCTTTGTCTCAGCTGCCTCAGACCGTTGTGATCCTGAGGAATGCCACCGAAATCAAGGATTGTGCCCTGGGTTATTGTGGTTTGTACTGGGCACCAATGTCCAGTTTAAATATTGGATGCATCTGCCAAACTCACCTGTAAGTCTCTGTTGCAGCCTTTGGAGGGATTTATTATTTTATCAGCTGCTCTGTCAGAAGTTGAAATGTTATGGGAAGATGGTGATTTACATGTTTCAGGGGAGCTGTGCTTTTTTCATAAGAAGTCACTGTTGTGATAATCAAGTTGCTAGCTTAATACTCTGAAAATTTTTAATGCAAATTCTTTGTGAACAATAAAGAATGGATCTTGGATCAAATTCTGGGACATACTTTTTTTCTGGGAAATTTCAAAACTCTGCTCATTTGCATGACAAAGTAGTTTTGGTAACAAATGGGCAAGTTCTTGAATAATTCATGTCTTCTCCTCATTTTCAGCTAAAATCTACATGACATGCTTCTTGGAAGGCATTACACAGCAACAAGATCTTCCTTGTCAGTTATGCAGTCTCCGTGCTTTGACTAGAACTTTCTTATATAATTACAGATATTTTTGCCTTTTTCAGATTTATGTCAGAGTGCAGAATAATATATGTAGTAGTTACAGATAAAAGACTATATTTCTTCCTTTACTGAATTAATTTTTTTTTCTAGAAAAGTAGTAATTTATTCTTACTGTTATTGTTTATGAAACCATAGGAGGCTTAAAATAACTGAGGAAGTAGCAATAATAATTGATTTTAATTTCATTAAAATTGAGTTAAATGTAATGTTCTGAAATGTGATCACACTTTTGTGGGAGACTATCCACATCATTAACTGTGTAATTTCAGCTTTATTAATCCATTTTTTTGGAGGGAGATAAGCAGATGTTTGCGTTTTAGTCATTAACCAGGATCACCTGCTTTATGAGAATTAAGAGGTCACAAATGAGAGCAGTAATTTTAGAATATGATTTTATTTTCTAGAAACATTAACAATTTCTGGTGCAAGTACCACCTCTTGTAGACTGAATTAACAGAGACTGGTGGATAGAACTTGATGCAGTGGAAATGAAGAGGTGACTGTGTCCATCAGTGTGCAACACTGGGTTTAGGGTTGCATGCGTAGTTGAGTCTTTTGGTTTGGTAGCTGAAAGAAAAAAAAATGGGGAAGCAAATGCTTTTGATTCAAGATAAATTTAAAACTTTTGAAATTTTCCTCAATAAAGAAGTTTTCATTTAGATTCTCTAAGAGAAAATCAGAAGCAATTAACTTTTAAATTGATGTCTTTCTAGCCACTCATCTGGGATGTGTGAAGCCCTGGTGCAATTCCCCGTGCTGTCCAAAGGGTGAAATCCCACATTTGCATGTCCCGGTGGCCAGGCTGTGCTGAGTTCCACGACTTCAAGTCTCTTGCCTTAGAACTGTTCTGTCTGCTGTTTGTACTTGTGTGTGCAAAAGGGTGCAAGGGGATGAGATGCTTGGATGTGTTGCTAAGGCCAAGTGGGATGAGGGGTGCTTGTCCCAGAAGTTCATGGCTTGAAAGGAAGGACACAAGCTGGGAAGATCTTCTCTGATAGAAGAGAATTGAACAGCAAAGGTTTTCAGCAAGTTGTACATAAAGGATGTCCCAGGCAATAGTGAGAGCTTTGTTAATTTACTCTCCCCCAGTTTGTTACTTTTTTCCCAGTCAACACAACATGACAAATAAGAAAACTATATGGGGAAAATGTCAACTGCGCTTTTCACTGAATTTCTTATTTGTTGAAGTGTTTCTTCACAATTCTAAAAAAAAAGCAAACCTGTTTTTCAAGAAGCTGCATCTTCTGGTTGCTCACGTGTGCTTGTAGGATCAAGGCATGACTATCAGTGAAGCAGTGTGAAGGATAGGCTGATATGACAGTGATTTGGAGATGGGTAAAAATTAAATGCGTCACTGAATTCTTACACAGAATTGTCATTTCAATAATCATAATATCTGTTTTGTAAAAGAACCTGTAATACTGAATAAAATTAAGGATTATTAGAGAGCCATAATAAAAGGGGTTGCTTCTCTAGGCTGAAGAGGTTCGATATCATAATTTAAATGTCGCCTCTCCTTTATTAACCAATTAAACATTATTTCATAGACAGGTGTGGGGGTGTGTGTATAATGGGAGGAAATTATTATTGCATTAAAATCTACTTTTCCCTTCTTACAATACATTTTGGCATTGAGCTGACACTCAGATGCAAACTGAAGTGTGATATTTTTCTGCAGTGCTAAGCATGGCTGGAACGTATTAAGGGGTCCTGATTCTGGAAGGGCTTTTAAAAGAGTGCAGAGTTGAGCTGTGTTAGCTAATCCTTGTGAATTCCATGGATCTTCTTTGTTCTTGGGTGCCTTTTCTATGTCAAATCAGGGATATTGCTACTACATCCAAAAGGGATCCTAACAAATGGATAGGTGGTCATTTCATTGCAGTTGCCAGGTAAATGCTGTGACATTTGTATCTTGACTTTACTGCCCAGTATGGAAATGCTGTGTTCTGGAGGCCTCTTTGCAGTACAGGCCCTGGATGTGCCATTAATCTTCCAGCACCCAGCGATGCCACGTTTAGATAAAGCTCTTGGCATTTCTGTTACAGGGGTTTGATGTTGTGGGATTTTCACATCAGCGCTCTGGATCGCAGCTTCTCCACTGAAGGATTCAGAGATGAGCACATCAAAACCAAACGTGGAAACTAAACTAGACCTAAGTGCATGGGTGGCCCTAAAGTTCTGAGTATGTAGGACAGTCATTTGTCAGATCATGATCTGCTTTTGCTCTCTGAACAAATACATCTGTTTTTCTGTGTTAAAAACCTGTTTTTTAAAGATGGAACAAGAACTGGGCCAACTTAGATCATCTTAACCTGCTGAAAGAAGATGAGCTGGGGAAGAAACCTCAGCAAAGTTTAGCCCAAATTTGGTCTCCTCTAGGGACTGCCCCTGGAAACTTTTCTTCTAACTAAAGAAGCTCCTAAAGAAACTGCAGTGAGCATTTAAAGAATAAAACCAGTAAGTGCATATTGGCTGTTAATTAATTGTTAGTAAAATAAAATGACTCGATTCCAAAAATGTGAATCAGGAGGGTAGAAAGTCTGAGCTTCGAGAGGGTGCAGGAAAGCAGGAGGTGGAAGTTTGTGGTCGCCAGACTGGCTAATGGAGCTAAGCCTTGATTTTTGTACAGGTTGCAGAATAACAAGGGAATGAGGGCCTTGAATGCCTATGAGGGAATAAGCTTGCAGATCTTTAATACCAGCATTTGATGCCAGAGAACTGCCAACAAATCAAGTTAGGAAATCTGTGTATCCTTTTTCCCTTTCTGTATCCCTGTGTGCACAGTTCTTAATGGAGAGCAGCATTGCTGTGGACATGCACAGAAGAATCGAGCCTTTGCCGAGCCATTGGTGAAATATTGAGATACCACCTCCTGAGCAGTAATAAAATAGAGCGGTAGTGGATTTTGAGCCTTCTGGCTTCTGAATGTCTGTGGAGCGCATGACCAGCAAATCAAAATCAGGTTTAGACAGCCTGGAGGGGCTGGCAGTAAAACTTCATCTGCAGCACAACCTCTGTGCTCTCACTTCAGAGGGTGTTAGGCAGAGCTAAGGGGCTTGTTTCAAGTGCCTGCAACCTGGACTGTAGAATGCACCCATCAACCCAGGAAAAGCTGCACCACTTCTTTGAGTGCTGCAAGTCTGGCTTTCAGGCAGCATGAAAGAAGAGGTGTTTTTGGATCCAGAGATCAAACAGGAACATTGGAATAAGTCATGGTGTGAAAATATGTAGGCATGGTAAGGTTGCTTTCTCTGCAGCCATCTCTTGTGGTTCCTACAAAATGTGTTTTAATATAGCTGTTCATTTTGTTGGTGGCAATACAGAATGTTTCATTTTCATTGCCTTTACTCAGTGTTCATCTGCTCGTGACAAAGGTGATTTTGTTATCTCAAATCCCTTTGGATGCAGTGTTGTAATTCCAGATTAGTCATAGAATGCCTTCTTCCATATGCTTTACTGGCAAGTGCTTTTTTTTTCCCCCATAGACTTAGTCTGGAAAGATCCAAAGATGATACTTTATAGTGGGTCAGTGTCTTTAATTATTGGATGTCCAAGAGGAGCACATCTAAGTAGCTGACGGATTACACATCTCATGGTTACCTCTCAGACTTGCACACTGGTATGTGATCAGCTTTCCTAAATGGTCCCAGGCCTGTCTGTAGAAGCAGCAAGATCTTACATTTGGAGCAAGGGAATTCAGCATGGCACAGGCTTCCCTGGCTCAGTATGACACTAACATTAAATGTCACACATTAAAAGTGTGTGACATTTCCCACAATAAAATTGACTGATTCTGTATAAACAAAATCCCTGTGAGATATGGTATTCAATACTTGAATTCAGTGCTAGAGCAGGTACATTATAAAGTCAGTATGATTCATGATAAAATAAATTTTTTTGAATTTTTATCACTGAGATATAATGTTTTGGCATTATCAAAATGCAGGGGAAGTAGAATCAGAATGCTTCTACTTTTGTTTCTAAAACTGTGTAGAAACTGATGGTGCTTCTGCAAATCATTTTGATGACATTGTCTTTATTGAGAGAAATCAGTTCTATCCATTCTTTGCAGAAAAACAAAGATTTGGTTTTTTTCCCCTGCTGTCACGAATATTTCTGCTCACTCACCCTCCTCCTCTAAAGCTTTAAAAGAGAAGTTATTCATCCTCTGTCTTTCTGAAAAACAATGTTTACTGTTGATGAGAAACTGCAAGAACAGTCAGGGCTTCAAGCAGAAATGTCCATGTTGCTCTGTGGTTGGAGAGCATCCAGCGACTTCCCTGTTGCAGTGGCATGTACAAGAATGAGAATACTGTGTATCCTTCAGTTTTCCTAATAGTGAAATCCCAGATTTAGATACCTTTAAAATGGCTGACCTTGCTTTGTAGCCTCTGCAGGTTGTCACAGAAAGCTCTCTGTGCTGCAGTGGCTCGGTAGCATTTCAGCTCACTGTCCCTGGTTGCTCCTGAAGAAATGCCTTCCCTGGTGAGCTTCAGACCTTGCCTAGAGGAGAGAAAGGATGCAGAGTGGAGGGACTGCTTCCTCATGAAGTCAGCTTTGCATGCGGGAGACCTGCTGCCAAGGTGTGTCAGCCCTCCTCAGCCGTCTCCTCTCCAACCTGTCAGGGAGTTCTCATTTCCCTCCTGTTCTCCAAGTATCAGTGGAGAATGTGCGCACCCAGGTATCGCTCCTGTTGGAACACCCATGGAGCCAGCTGTAACTACAGCATGTCGGTAGACAGTGTTGTCTGTGTCCTGTGGGTGCACAGACAAATGAAAGGTTTCCTGAGCAAATCCATCACGCCCAAAGATGGCAGAACCATAGGGAGTTAAACTGATATTTGGCAAGTGTTACTGGAGGATAATTTCTTCTTTTCTGGCCACCACTTAAGGGAAGGCACAGCCAGGTGGACTCAGCTGCAGGACTCAAACAACTCACATTGCAAGGACATTCACTTCATGATTCTTTCATTCCCTGTATACCCTGTGAGGCAATAACTGATGCACTGGTTTTCCTGCTCAATTGCCTGTGTACACACAGAGCAGGACCTGCCTTTCAACATTGCATCTGCAAAATAGGACTTAGGTGCAGAACGAAGGATGTGCTCCACAGGTTTTATTCCCCCAGGCAACAAAATCAGTGAGGTTTAGCAATGCAGACAAGTCTGATGTGTGTCCTGAATGCAACTTTTATTCTGTGTGCTAGGTGTCTAATAAAAAAAAAGCATAGAGGAGTGGATACACTAATTCACATGGTGTGTGGTTTGGAAGAAATGAAGGAGAAAGTGTTCAGTACTCTCAGAAGGAGGGTATTGCAATTGCAAAATTATTGGAAGAGGATTTCTTAATACTGTCCCGGGAACAGTTGTTCCTGTGCTTCAGATTTATGTCGTTTGTAATGGGGCTTTTCAGTAAGACAGTGTAATTTAACATTAATATCCAGAGTTCTAATAGAAAAGTATTAGGAAATAAATGAAAAGGGCTCAGTCATTTGCAGTAGCAAGCTTTAAAGCAACTTGCTGCCTTGTAATTCTTAAGGGCAAGGAAGAATTTTTCCCTGAGAGCAAACCCAGACAATTACAGGATTTCTTCTGCTGGAACAGGATGTCTGAAGGTGAGACCACGTAGTTCATGAACTTAGGTGTCATATGCTGAGATAACTTGGTGTTCTTTGGCTTCTGCATTTCTTCTGTGTTCTGTATTATATTTTCATATATTTCCTTCTAACATTTAATGACTATCAGTGAAGACTTTGAAATAAACAAGCCAAGGGACACTGTTAGCCTGTATGATTCAATTTAAATGTTAGGAGATTCTCTCTTTGTGTCTGGGTAGTCCCTGTTGGAATGACTGACTGGTGATTTGCTTTTCAATTGCTTCTGTCACAATGCAGAGGTCACTGGGCCCAGTGCATGCGTGTGTGAAGGCAACCAGGAAAGAAATAGCTCCTGGTGACCCTGACCATGTCTAAATCAGCTGGCTGTCACTTATTATTCTCAGAGGCACTTAAGAAACGTAATATTAGAGATTAACCATGAATTTTCAAATTATAGCCACAAATTTTCAAATTATGGCCTTGCTGTTACTGACTGGATCACTGACTGCAGTAGGCACATCCTGATATTTTTATACTATGCTTCCCTCTTAAGCTGAAGTCCAACTTAAATTTAAACTTAGATCTAAGGTTTCGTGAGAGAGACTCGACTGTGAGAAGCTCTACTCCACTGCCATATCCAAACATCTTTTCTATTTCATCCAAGTATCAAGAAATATGAACATTCTCTAAGCAGGGCTAAGCTCACAGTGAGGAGTACAGGTCTTGCTTTTAAGTGCCTCTGGTGAGAACTAGATTGTTGATGGGTAACTTTAGGAGAGATCCCTGGATATCTATTTTTCAAGCTGTCATTAATGTGAGCCTTTTAAAATTACCTTTCGGTTACTTTGCTCAGAAGTTTTTTCTTTTGAATAGAGGTGGTATAGCCTTTCGTCACTGTAAAACATGGGCCTCTGGGACATCTAGTGTGTTTTAGTCAAGCTCAAATTGTGTTGTTACTAGAGAGTCTTGTGTACAGATTGGATCTTACGAGGAAAGAAGAGCATAAAGAATAAAAATTCTTGATGAGTGATGGGTTAGCTCAGCACAAATGCTTTTTCTACTTGAAAGGAATGGGGCCTTGAACGGTACCTCTGTCTGAATTCACAACCTCCTCCTCTGTTGGACGATCAAAAGAAGTAGAGATAATATAAGAACATTTCTTATATTATAATTTCTGAGATCATACTTCCGTGATGTTATTTTCTTTTACTAGGAGAATCTTGAAAAAGACCCCGAAGGAAAGGTAGCGTGGAATTAGGATTTCTCCTTTTCAGGCATAGGAGTTGGTATTAGAATTACAGTTACAACAGCAAGAAGGCAAAATAGAGGACAGGAGTGTTTGGAGCAGTACCAAGGCCAGGTACCACACACACAAGCCAAAGAATCACTGCACCTCTTGGCCTGTGGTTCAGGGAGCAACTACAGCAGTGCCATCTGTTGAATTGTTCCTCTCTGGGTGTTGCTCTTTCACTTGACAAATTTATAAGATTTAAAAATCCGAAAGCTTTGAAGGGTCTGTGATTCGCAACCTCTGACAGTCATTTACACCATGGGTGGGAAATGGATCTTCTCCAGGCAATGACCCCAATCATGTAGTAGTGAGAGGTAGTCACTGACAAATGGGTTAACACTTGAGCAAAACCTTAGAAGAGTAAGTAATAATCTGTTTGGTTTTAAGATGTTACATTTGCGTGATCTGAAAAAAACGATAAATAACTCATTTTTCTTTAAGCAGATCACCAAACCATGACCTTGGTAGTCTTTATGTGAACTGTAAAATTTGGACAGAAACAAATTTATACAACTCCCATGAAGTGAGAGGAAAACCATCAAATGCTCAATTAAGTCTGAAAGCTGATAAAACAGCACATTTATAGAGCAGCCAGTAGCGGATCTGGTCGTTCATTAATGCTGTGGATCTTCAGATGGACAAAGATTGTTGGTGTTGTAGTTACTGCTGTTATTGCTCTAACTCAGAATGAGCAAAGATGAATATATGGGTTGATCTATCCAATCCTGCAGTCAGTGAGCCAATAAAAATGTCATTAAACAGCCAGAGTGTTCAGGTGCAGGGAGAGAGATCTAAGCCTGAGGTGTGCTGTTCCCTGAGCACTGCTTTGATAAATACACTTCCCAGCTTGTGGATCTACTGTCGGAGTCTTAAAATGTAATAAAAAACCCAATACAAAGAAAAATGAACCTCCAAGGGAAAAAACCCAGTGTGAATCCTCCTGTATAAATACGCAATTCAAATTTAGGTGGGGTTTTTCAATGCAGTAGATATAAAATATGCAACCACATTCCTGCCTCCTTCCTCTTTATAAGAAAATCAATAAACGGGGGTGGCTGAGGGAGATTGTGTGCATATTAGAGACAAAATTGTTTTGCTTGTCTCTTTTAACAAACCACCCTCACTTAGCAGAAACACAATCGCCAAAAAAAAGTTTTTTTCCAAAGTTGTGAATATTTCCTCTAATTTGAATTCAGCCTTAGGGCTGATGAATTGTCTTGAATCCAAAACAAGATGAAAAATAATTTAGGGATTGACACGCCAATATTAAGTATCCTTCTTATCCATTTCATTGTATCCTCCCTTTTTCCCTCTTGTCCTTGCCTCGAAGTCAAGGCAAACACACAGTTCTGCTTGCTTTTGTTTTGCTGTTAAACTCCCTTGGTTTTTCCTGTGGTTTTCTATTGGGTTCGAAGCTGGCTTCAGTTTGTGGTTCAGAGCCAGTTCCAGGTGGCCTGGGGATTACAGATGCCTTGCCACCAGAACAAAGGAAACTGCCTTGTGAACTCTGGCAGAGTTAAACCCTTCTTCCTATTTCCAGTCAAGAGAGTAGGCCCAGTTTATAACTATTCCCTTGAAATGGAGAATTACAGATCTTAGTTTCAGTGTGAAAATACAAGACTATATTTTTTCTTTGTACTGTATAGTGAATCTTTCTTTTCTTCCCTCTTCCTGTTGCCCATATGACCACTGCTACTTCTTATAGAAATGGAATCCATTAGAAATCAACTCCTGTGAAAAGTGAATGGTTTGGAAACCTTTCAGAAAAGACAAACTGTTGAAAGACCCACGGGTTTATTTCCTTTCCATGTATGTGGAATATGTCACCTAACAGGTTCACGTGGGTTCCCACATTCTCTCCTGAGACATAACTCTTCTTACCTGGCCTCACAATGCTAAGAACACCACTGGAAACCCTCCAGCATCTTTCTTATCCTCCTGGAAGCTGCTTCCTTTTCATTCCTTTTGGCCGCAGTTTCTGACAGCAAAACCCAGGTTACCAGCTTTGCTGTTGTTATCTCTTGCTCTCCTTGTGTGCAGCTTTCCTCATTAAATATGGCTATATAACCTTTCCTGACAGCCAGAGACTGCTGGGAACACTGACCTCCCCCACCAGGTTCCATGACCATGTACTGAAAACAAAAGTGGGTCTTCCTTTTTATAATTCATAGGCCATCTGTCTAGCTTGTAAAAGCAGAATAGCAAAAATGTAGGATTCATGCTAGTTAATCTCCACACCTTTACAAAAAAAAAAAAGAAAAAAAATTACCCTTACCATAAACAACTTTAATGCAGCTCATGAAGAAGAGCACTTGTGGACACAGGGGTCCTGAAATAATTGGAAAGAAAGAACTGGATGTCCTCCCAGCACAGCAGCTCTATGGGCTTCCTTAGAGAACTCTGTAGGTGAGCTCCCATCAGTGCCCTGCATGGCCAGGGCCATCCTGTTCTGTCTGTTTACCAGGTGGCAAAAACAATGCTGTACTAATCCTCTGTGAGATCCCCCTCCTGAGTTCCCCCTCAAGCTGTCACCTTCTGCAGAGCCCCTTTATGCTCCAGACCCCACAAGGCAGGGAAGACAGCAAGAAGAAATGAGCAGAGATGCATCACCTGCTCAGAGGACTGAGGGATGAAATGCACACAGCCCTGGGGAACAGCTTCCCCAGCACAGGGAGGATTGGCTCACCACTTCCACTGACTTCATTCAGCTCCCAGACTTCTCCCTCAAAATTGAGAAAAAAGATGAGGCTGATCAAACTACTGTTTCCTTTTGCACATGACTGAAACATAGCTGTTTTCCAGAGTTGTCTGGATTAAAGGAAGACTCCTGCTTCAGTCACTGGCTTTCCTGCAGAAGTTGCCCTTTTCTGGATTACCAGCAGTAGCAGTAATGTGAGTGGCTGGTGCAGAAGCATCCATAAAGCTTTCAAGTCTATTGCTGTTGGCTTAGTGAGGGCTTTCTTCATCATGAGCCTGAACAGATTTATTGTCTCGGTCATGGAGTGTGAACAAAAGTGATAGTACTCACCAGGCACTTAGTTTCCTCAATTCTACTCAATTCTAATTGTAACTAATGAAAAGAATACTACATTTTTAGGTCGTGGTTTCAGGAAGTGTTTTAAATAGAAGTAGCCTCCAGCACTGTTCAAAATGCAATCTAAATAATGCAAGATTGTTAGGAGAAAATACAGCACTATTAAATAACACCAAGCAATGGACAACTATTCAAAGCCATTATTTTTTATTAGCCTGAATCATCATTATTACTGAGCACATGTGACCTTACTTGCTCTCAGTAATAACTTGTAGTCATTCAGGAAAGTTAAATAATCATTAGTGATTAATTACTATTGATTATACTGAGTGTTTGTATCCATATTTTGTGGATTTTCAGTGCTGTATTAGGAACATTGAAACTTTTGAATATGTTTTGTTTTCTCCCTACAAGAAGGGTAACCCTTTCCAAAAGCCAATCTGGGAGAAAGCTGACTTATGTTCCCCAAATTATATAAGTATTTCTGAAAATCTCACCCCAAATGAAGGATTGTTTTCAGTCCAGAGAACTTTTCTTTCAGGTAAAATAACATGTTTTGTGCAATTTGTGAGAATGAGACTTTATTATAGACTCTCAACTGAAAGACATCATGTCAGTGTGCAAAGTGAGCTTTTTCACTCAGAGGTGAGGGAATGGGGAAAATATCCTCTGATTTTATTACATAGCTGTACAGGTCACATTTTGAGAAGTGAGTAGGAAGGGTGAAATCTGTGGTTCTGCTGAATGCCTAACACTAATGATGCTGACAGTGGGGAGGTTTCTGAAGATTGCCTGCTGATTTGCCTTGCAAATGGCTCTGTCTGCCAATACCTGCTTATGGCACACCTTTGACAAAAACCCATTTGCAGTGTTTTGTCAGTGCTTGTTTAGCACAAAGCTTCCAGCTCTGGTGAAGTGTCCCTGTAGACCTTTTTATTTTCTTCCCAACTACAGCGTCACTTGACAGAGTGAAATGTAGAAATATTGCATAAGAAAAGATTTGTCATGGAGCATGTTGGATTTTTTTTTTTCAATTACAAGCATTGTCACGGGTCTGTTTGGGGGGAGTGAGCAGCAGCATTGTTAGTGTCAGGGTGTGACTGATGGATCACTTTCCAGGTGCACAGGGCACCCTCCTGTCTCCGCTAAACCAGTTTGCAGCAGAGCTGTGATACAAGAGGCCGTGGCAAAGCCAAGATGCTTCCCACAAGAGCTCTCCACAGCTCCCTTCAATGGGAGTAACCACCCGGCATGACGGGTTTGCTCCAGGCTTTTTTGGTTGTGGTACAATCAATTAAAATGGCAAAATGATGCACAACGGGAAGAAGAGCCCTGTTACATTGTGGGTTGTTCTCCACAGTGTGCTGTGGCACGGGGTGAGGGGCAGAGCTGGCAGCAGCTGCCCTGCCCACAGTGCTGGTGCCCCACAGTGACGCCATGGCAAGCACCAGTGAGTGTGTCTGATAGCCCTGTTAAAGCTGCAAGGCCGAAGGAATTTAATTTAATCCTGTTTTCATGGTCATGCAGCATGGGAGCTGAGCTGGTTGTGTTTATTCTGCTCTGAGATTAAGAATAGCTCTCAGGATTCTTTGGGTTCTGTGGTACCCCAGGCCCATCAGGCACTGTGGCCAGAGAGGGACCCTGGAGAGCTGGTTTTCCTGACAGGAGCTGTGGCCGTGGACAGTCCATGCTGGAGCAGGGGAACACAGGAGGAGGGAGAGGCAGCAGGGAGGAGGTGTTATAGGCAGACCACAACCCCCACAACCCTGTACTGCTTGGGGAAGGAGGGGTAGAGGAGGAACAGAAGGACGTGAATGGAACGTGTTTTAGCTTCTTTATTTTTCTCACTTACAAACGTATTATAATTTGCAATTAATTAAAATACTTTTTTTCCAAGTGAAGTCTGTTTTGCTTGTGACAGTGATTGGTGAGTGATCATGTCCTTATATTGACCCATGAGCTTTTTCATTTTATTTTCTCCTCCCTATCCCATTGAGGGGAGTGAGGGAGCAGCTGCTGGGAGGCTGGCAGCTGGTCCAGGTCGACCCATCACGGCATCACGTGCTGTAGAATTTGGTACAGCAGTTCCTTCTGAGGGAGAAATCCTTCCTGTGTGATGTGCTTTAACAAGCAGCACACATCCCTTCTTCTCAAACATACAGCACTGCATGTTGGAGTGAAATCTCCTGACAATGGGAGAGAAGGAGGGTGAGGAGGAGTGTGTGGGGGACACAGAAGAAATGGGACATTGTATCCTGACCAACATTTGAGGTGCCAACAGGTTCCTGTGTTCACACACTTGCAAGCTCAAAAGAGCTGTTACGCTGGGTTAGATCACTAGTTAACAAAATTTCTACAAGGTTCTTCGTAATCTTCATAGTCAATCAGAAACAAGCCTTTATGTTTCCTGCTAATTCCTCTGTGTTGGAAATGCACAGCATGACAGTCACTATTTGAATGTGTCACTCAAGTGTTTGTGAAGATGAGAGCTTAACAGAAAAATGTACTGTGTTGAAACAAACATGGTATAAAAAGGTACAATAAATGAAAACATCTTTCTGTCCCTGCAGAAACTCAACGTATTGCATGAAGGTGTCCATGTCTTTGACAGTAGCTGAGAACGAATCTGGGCTTTGTTACAACAGCAAGATCAGATACCTGGAAAAATCAGAAGTCACTAAGAGAAAGACAATCTCCTGTCCTGATATTGAGGATTACAAAACAGCCAGCCAAGAGCCAGATGTGGTGTGGTACAAGGTAACTACTGCTGTCTTATTGCTATTGTGCTGAAACTGTACAAAACTACCACTGTTTTCAGTCCGAGTCTTAGAGGTGAGTTTTTCTGAGGTACCTCTGGTTTGTGGCTGGTCTGGAGAGTGTTCTCTCAGTATGACAGTTTTGCAGGTAAAACTACCCAGCGTAGTTGTCCAACAGAAACGGGTACCAAGGAGGATGTTCTGTGAGAGAGCTCATGTGACTTCTCTAACAGTACCACAGTGCCTCTGTACCCGTTCGTACCTTGGGGTGGTGTCTCCCTGCCTGACACTGGAGTAGAAACAAAGGGAGGAACCTGCAATGGAGTCAGAGGTGTGTCAGCTTGGTTGTGCTGCCCAGTTAATTTCTACAGAGTCTGTCGGGTAATTTCACCAAGACTTGTAAATTTTTACCAATGTCTGCTGGAGTCTGCACAGAGGTGCATTTACTTTTGCTGAAGTTCCTTGAGTAACTGTAGTGAAGTCAGTTCATTTTAACTGAGGTCAGTTAGATACTTCTACTACTCACCAGGTAACTGACCTGGCTGTACCTTCTCCAAGGCCTGTCAAGTATCACACACCAGGGCAGGCAGACTCATGCAATGAGACTATAGCAACGTCTGGCGCATTTTACCTGTTGTCAGGACTTGGACTAAAGTCTGATATTTAAAAAGCCCTCAGGTGTTAGTTAATGCAAGAAATGGTAGAGAAGAATGAAGCCCTGAAAGTTGGAAGGAACCAGAAATAGTTGGGCAAGAGGAACATCTCAGTGGGATCTGTAGAAAATAGCGTTTGAATTGTAGGGGTGAAGACAGAAGGAGTTTAGGACAAACTTGGTTCAGGTAATAAAGACAGAAACGTACAAACTAGTTAAATCCTAAATTTGGAGTAGTTGATTTGCCAACCTTAATAACATTCTTTAAAGAGAATTATTTTGTGTGAAATAAGTAATACATGCAGACTTTCAGATTTTTTGTCCTCCTTAGCAGTTTGCAGCAGAAAAGAGCAATTATAAAAGTTGTCATTTTTTTCTATTTTTTACAGAACTCTCACATGTTATGTCTTATAGTAACAAGTGTGCCATAACCCACTGTTAGTGTAAACAGAGCTTTTCTTTCAGCCATTGAAGCTCTTTTTCTCAGCATATGGGTTGATATATTCAGTGCTGTTCTTATGTCAAATACGTGTGTTTAGTTAATCACAGTATATCCTGTGTTGGGAGGAACTCACAAGGATCACTGATTCCAATTCCTGGCTCTGCACAGGAAGTCAGAAATCTCAGAGAAAAGAGGGTACTGGAGAGAAGCTGTTTTTTGCCCTATTTACCTTGGTGTTGCTGAACACCACATCACTGAAGATCTCACTTTTTTTGCAAGAGCACATTGAAAAATAGTCTGGCAGGAATAATCTTCAGCTGTCATGGAGCAGAAGTGAGTCCAAGGAAGATGCATGTACAGCCCCACACCAGCAATGCTTTGTACTGACCAAGAAAGGGAGAGGACGGGTCTGTTCCATGAACCCACACGTGTGGTCTGGGTTGCACACACAGCTTGTGTGACACCAGGCTAGACTGTGACAGCTGACTGACAGGTCATCACTGAGACTGAACAGAGTTGATGTCATTGGATGATAACAGTGAGACAATCCAAGTCGACAACCTTTAGTCTGGCTTGACAGGGAGAAGAGACATTAGTGGGATAACCTACTACATACACCTTCTTACCCATAATTGACATTAGGGTGCTATCAGTTTGGCTCTTAGAGAACATCTTTGTTATCTGGACCTGAGTCAGGAAGCTCAGCAGTGTGAAATGTCAATACTGATGTTGTGCAGAAGATATGTATGTCAGGTTATCCCTTGAAACTTATTCCTGAACAGGGCATTGGATAAATATTCTAAAGAGTATTATGTTACTGTTAGTAGAAGCCTGCCTATTTGAAAGAGCAGAAGTCCAGTTTCTAGAAAATATATAATTACTTGAATTTCAAAATAATATGATGAATCCTGGGGTAACCCTTACAAACTGCAGTCTGAGACTTAAGACCCTGCTGTGGGAGGCAACACGAGTAACAAAAAGCAGCTCCCTTCTCCTGACTAATAGTGTAAAGTTATGTTCTGCCTTAGGATCTGACCGTCACTTTTTGGGGAAGACATACATTTCTAGTCATAGCACACTGGATCTTCAGGTTTTTCCCTTTTACCTTAGATTTTAAGTTTGATGTGTACATGAAGCCATCTTCTTGTGTAAATCTGCTCCAGAGGCACTGGGGGGTAATTCCTTTCCATTATGCTGAAATATTTAGAGTAGATCTTCATCCAGGCAGGGAGCATAAGTTGTTCAAAATACAGTAGATAAAGAAATATGAGGAAATCCTTGAGATTTCTTCTTTATACCTTTGGCTGAAAAGAAAAATCTGTGTCGTCATGAGAACTTGCCAGTTTGCTGGTAGTCAGGGAGTTTGGACTTGTGACCAATGAAATGCCATAAGACAGGACAGTGATGATGCCAGCCCACTGTGTGCAGGACCTGCTGTGCCTTCCGAAAGGCTTCTCTGTGTTGAGGTATTAATGAATCTGAGCCAATAATTGCATCAATTTACAGGGAGTTAACTGTAATTTAAACACGCTCTTAATTATGCCTGAATAGATTTCCACATGCACGCCCTGTAAGTAATAAAACATTTGCTGTGAGGATTTGTTTCAACAGTAGTATGAACTTCACTTCTGGCTAGAATTACACTGCATGAAATATTTATTTTTAAACATTTCCTCAATTAATGGCATTGATATATGCTCAGCTCTGTTATGCCTGTTAGAACTGTTTTGACAAGAAGTGTGAGGATTTTTTTGAAGTAAATGTTTGTGTCAAGGCATGATTGAATGAATGGGACTTAAGAGTAAGAGCAGTTTCATGAAAAATCTACTGACAGAGGGAAAAGATATATTACATCTTGAGTGTGGAGTCTTAATCCATTTCCATCATCTCTTTTCTACTGCTGGGTTGAAAGGAGGGCTAAGAGAACACTCAAAATGTCAGGTAAAGGACAGGTAGTTGTTATCTGCCCTAGAAAAATAGAGTTTTGAGGTGCTGCCACTTGGATTTCAAGAAAGAGAAAAACAAGCTTAATAGTGCACAACTTAATTATTGGAGGGAAAAAAACCCTGAAACATTTCAGTGTCTAAGGAGAGTAAATAGGCTAGAAAAAGAAACTTGCAGATTCTTCCAGCAGGTAAACAAAGTGCAAAAGCAGAAAACAGCAGTTAATTGGTTAAAAGCTTTGAGGAAAACTTAGAGCATTTTCAAGTACCTGAGCAGGGCTTAGAAGAAGGCTGAGGAGGGGCTTCTCCCAAGGGCATGTAGTGGAAGGACAAGAGGGAATGGCCTTAAATTGAAGGAGGGTAGGTTTAGATTAGATATTAAGAAGTTCTTCCCTGTGAGGGTGGTGAAGCCCTGGCACAGGTTGCCCAGAGAAGCTGTGGGCTCTCCATCCCTGGAAGTGTTCAACGCCAAGCTGGATGGGGCTTGGAGCAACCTGGTTCACTGGAAGGTGTCCCTGCCCATGGCAGGGGGGTTGGAACGAGATGAGCTGTAAGGTCCCTTCCAACACAAACTGTTCTGTGATTCTATGAAACAAGTTATATAAATGAGAATTTACCCTTTTAGAGAAATTAGCAGATCTTTCACAATAAAATCTAGATTGTTTTCACAGTATGCAGATTAGTAAGAATTTTGTTTCTCAGCCATTTTGTTGATAAAATATAAAGCGTTAGATATTCGAGCTTCTTCCTTTTTTTCTTTTAGTTTTGTATATTAAATATATGAACAAGCATTTTCAACATATTTTTGTAAAGCCTGCATAGTCAGCAGAAGCAAAATTAATTAGCTGAAATTTGGGAAAGAAGGGCTTATGAATAATATTTAATATGAAGTATTTTAAGAAGATACAAAAAGAAATAGGAAATTAGGAAATTAGTGGTACAATTCCACCAGAACAATTCCTCTCTGTAAAACCACAGTAGCTCAAACATTGTTTGTGTTAGATCATTAATCTTTGTAATAATAAAAGTGTCATCCTGCTTATTGCAAACATGTAGTATATGAAAATATAATGCATATAAAAACGTATCTTCTATCTCTTTGCTCCCTTACTTTTAAAAATAAAGTAGGGAATATAAAACTGGTAACACATGATAGGGAATTTCAGTGCTGCACTAAAAGGTGCATATCTGAAATATACTTCTGGGAATTGCATTCCTTCTAAATTAGGATTGAATAGAAGTGAATCTTATTCTTTGCCCAGTGTTCAGATTTAGCTACTCCAAGTAGGTGGTTGATGTACCTTTCAACAGAACTAAAATATCAGGGTCAAATCAGAAAGGATTTAATGGCATTCCTGGGCTCATATTTGTGTCCTGAGTGAGTCTCAAGCAATGCCAGGGCAATTTAGTAACAAAATAAGCTTTGATTCATCTTAGCACAGCAGACAGGATCTGGATTCTGATCATTCTCTATCATTAGTGTTAACTAAAGTTTACGTGCAAGACAAGATTACGCTTCCCTGACAGCTGTACTTTGGAAAGAGATCACTCTGTTACATGCAGTTGTGTTGCAGAGCTTCCGAATTCGAAATCTGACCACATTGTAACTGAATTTGGCCTCTTAGGGATAGGAATAATTCTTCAGTGCTCTATTTTGAAGTGCAATGCCAGAAGCCCTCTGTCCTGTCTTTTTATTTCTCTATTGCTGTCCTTTAATTTAGCATCTGACATGGATTTGGAATGCGTGTGGAGTCCCATGAAAAATTTATGTTTCTGTCATGCTGATCTCCTGCTGTGGTACAATATATTTGCATGTTGACGTATTTTCTTGTTTGGTTGTTTTCTTAAGAGAAAGCTTTGTTCTATTTTGTTTTCTGTGTTTCTGACACTGCCGTTGCAGACGAGCAGAAAATGGGGCATAGGTGTGGGCATGTCACCAGTCTCTGAAGTTACTGAGCCTGATGTAACTGATGTGAGCCTGCTGCAGTCTGAGAGCTTATTCCGAGCCGCCACCTTGAGAGAGGGACTAGAGGGGCACTGAAGGTACTCAGGCCCTGTGTTGCTTTGGGTTCCCTGGGCGGAGAACTAGCCAGAGCCTCCAGAACTGCCGGGAGCACTGAGTGCTTTGGAGAACTGAGAAAAGTGTGATTTTGTTGCAAGCAGAACAGGCTTGATGTTAAAGATATTTAGAGACAATAATCTTAAGGTGCGGTTTTCAAGGGACAATTATTAGGTTGGGCCCATGCTTTTAGTTCAGAGCATCCCAAGAACTATTCAATGCTGAGTTCATGTGGAAGGTACTGCTCTGGCTGCAAGGATACAGTATATCAGGAAAGGGATAGGCCTGTTCTTGCACCGTATCACATCCTGCTCAGAAGGACTCAGATGCTGTTCCAGTAGGACCACAGTCCCTAGGGATGAACCTAAATCTGCCAAACAGCAGTCAAGGACTGCGTGGGTGAGGTCTGTGGGAGCTGCAGGCCGTCAGTACCATGTCCTGCACCAGAGGATGCATGTGGGAGTGATGTTACAAAGAGCCTGGTGATGGGAAAAGGCTGAATCAAAGCTCATCAGGTGCTGGAGAAGCAAGGCTGTAAGGAAACCAGGATTCTGAATTCTCTTGCTCACAAAACTGCTGTTCTTCCTGTTTTCTTCTATTGGTAAATGGTTCTGGCCTGGGACCATGTATAAAGTTTGCCTTCAGGCTATCTCTTTACAGATGTTGCCCTTACTCCCTTCAAACAGAGATGTATTTTAATGGTCCATCCTAAAGCAGAGGTCTTGGCACTTGTTATCAAGAAAAAGAAGATACTTTACTACTGCTTTAGGGCACCACTTATTAAACACAGCCCATGTGATATGGTAGGAATTACTGAACCTTAAAAACATTTCTGTTTAATTTCAGTCTTCAAATTAACTCCAGTTTCAGATCTCTGTGCTTTCTGAAATTATATTTGAATTTTAATTGCAAAATATATCGAGGTGGTTGTTTCCTTATGTATAATACTGAAAATCTGATCTGGCAACACTATATTATGTCATACAAGCCAGGTAATTTTGGCAATGAATTTTTTTCTACAGGAATGTAAGCCAAAAATGTGGAGAAGCGTTGTAATTCAGAAGGGAAATACTCTCTTAATTCAAGAGGTCCAGGAAGAAGACGGAGGAAATTATACCTGTGAACTAAAGTTTGAAGGCAAGCTTATAAGAAGGACTGTTGAATTGAAGGTTACTGGTAAGAATCTTTGTTCTATGCCGATAGAAAAAAAAAAAGCTTTGAAATTATAAGAAAAAGTGATTTTCACATGTCAGTGAATCTGTTTGATAGAAGTGAGTCCAAAGCAAATCCCAGTAGCTAAGCATTCCAAGACTTGGGGAAATTTATATCAACATCTTCTAAAATTCCACAGAAGAGTACTTCTTAGTTTTGCTCTGTACAAAACCTGGAAATGCTCCATATTTTTAAGCTTTTGTTTAATTTATAATGGTCAGCCTCTCTAGTCTAGGGTTTGTCTTTAGTGCAGAGTATGGCACAACCTACTCCAAGAATGAAGTTGGGAACATTGGTCTGTCAAGAGAAAGTAACCTGCTTATCAGGAGGTCATGCACTGTGTGGTGCTGACTCTATGTAGGATCTACTGGACAGCCGTGTTTTTCTGTCTATTTTTGCCAGGTACCAAAAACAAATGGCTAAAAAATGTATTGTCTACCAGTATGTTTCTGCTCCGTTTTCATTCCACTGTACAGTATGACATGTATAATTATTATTTTGCCTTCTGTGTCTGTGGAACTTTGCAAGTATCTGAAAACAATTGAGGTTTGCTTCAGCCTTTCACACAAAATCTTATAAACAAATGGTTAGGTATTTTTCCCACATACTGATAAAAACGGGGCCCCTTCTCAAAGCAGCGATAGGTAGAATTCCTCTTTCTTGTATCAAACAGAATTAGTTCTTATTATGTTTCTATTATGTTCTTGAAAAAAAATTATTCTCTTTATTTTGAGTGGAATCCATGTTTTTATTCTTACCATTATTCCTCTTTTTCAGTGAGTTCTTTTCCCTGTGTGCCATAGGCCATGTGACTCTTTATTGTCCATTTTTGACCATGGACAGATCTTTGACCATGGACAGATCTCTAAAGTATTGATTTGACCTACCTGCCCCTAGACCTGTCAAATGAAGGTATAATACCTGCCTTGTGGATGGTTGCTACCCTAAGTAGCTTGCTGGTCTTCAACCAGAATGTGAACTAAGTTTGACAACGTGAAAATGAGATGCATTTAATTCAATCGCCCACGGTGGATATTCTGTGCTCTCCCTCTCATCATGACCTTGCTAGAAGTCATGTGCTCTCATCATTATTTAAACACTGTAGTATATTCGTACTTCACAATTTAAGGAATTTCTCCTAAACTAAATGTAGTATTTATTACAGTTATTTCTTTTATTTAAAAGTTTATTATCTGAATTATTTAAAATGTAATTATGAAATATGTAAATATTCTCCTTTTCACAGAATACTTGAGAAGCAGAAGATTTTTCCCCTTGTAATTTGGTGTGAAATTTGTGTTGCGTTAAATTTGATTTTGTTTATAAAAGCACATATGTTTGTAAACAGCTTTTCCAGATGGAAATATTTGGGGGACATATCTGATGCTATGTGTTTGCTGGTTGAATCTCTCTAGGTATCTGAAATAGGCTAGTAAGTTTATGTAGGTGACAACCTGAAAATGTGGATAAGAACTAAAAATGTAATAGAACAATGTAAGAATATTATCTCACAGCTTGGTTAAGCAAGTTTCTGTCTCCTGTTTCTCTCTTGTTTCAGTTTGTGAATTTTACATGTGTGTGGGTTTAGGTCTTTGTAGTGGGGGATGTCAAAGAAAACTTGTACAACAAACAGCAAAGGATTGCTAGTGTTGCATGGCCAAGCTGGGTGAGGGGTCCTGGGGCAGGCCAGGTCATGGGGCTGGGAGCAGGTTTGTACTCAGGGACTTGGCTGAATAATGTGCCTCATGGGAGGCAGAAAGTAAACTGCACACTGGTGTAGTGGCTGACACACATCCTGAGAGTTTGCTTTCCCTGGGACTGGTGCAGATCCAGGTTGGAGGCACCTCTGGCCGTGATCCCATCCAGGGCACAGCTCAGCAACCTGCCCAGGGCTGCTCCCAGTCAGGTTTTGGCTATCTCTGAGAACAGACTCCACAACATCACTGGGCAAGGCTTCACTGTGTTCAGCCCTCACAGGAAAAGAGATTTTGCTAATGCTTAAACAGAAAATATTTTATTACACTTAGTGTTTCCCTTGCCTCTTATTCTTTCAGTGGGCACCACTGAGAACAGTCTGGACCCATTTTCGTTTACACCTTCCCACCAGGTGTTTGTACATGTGGATAAGATCCCCAGGAGCCTTCTTTTCTGCAGACCGACCCACACCAGCTCTCTCAGCCTCTCCTTGTATGACAGATAATCCAATCCCGTAATCATCTTTGTGACCCTTCACGGACTCATCCCCTTATGTCCACATCTTTCTTGTAGCAGGATTGGTGATGCACTGGGCCACATTGTTCACCTGTCTGACAATTGAGTTCTCATAAAAATATTTTACCAGGAAAAGCTAGAGAGAGACCAGAGCTCAGACTGCTGAGCCTGCTGGTCTTTAAAATCCCTGTTAGCAAATACTGCTGAAGGCTTGCCAGCAAAGCTGGGATAGAATTGCCTCTGCTTGCCTGCAAAGCAGATGTGGAGAAAAGGATCTTGCCTGCCGCTTTCTTCTTGCAGGAGCTTTGTAATGCTGTTTCTATTACTGTTACGTACTAACATGCCTGAATTGGTATTTATTGGCAAGTGCCTGAGTTCCTCTAACATACAGATTTTGAACAGAAAAACTGTGCTGGGCACTGCTAGCAGCCGTGGTAACCTGAAATTGTTGTTGAAGAGTTGTTCTGAAAGTGAAATGGGCAACTCGTCTCTCTTGAGCAAGGAGACCTGCACTGCCATGGAGAGAGTGGAAGCTGGCGTAGATTTCCTGTCTTTCAGGCATTTGCTAAAGTACACAGTACTTGAAACACCAGTTAAGTGGATGAAGTTATTTATCTCTTGATTGTAAGACAAGGATCTTTCCTCCTTTGAAGTCACATTGAATTTGGTACATGAGGTTTTTAGTCCTTTGTGAAGATTCTGGTAGTTATGTAAGTAGGAATATTCAATATCTGTTATTCACAGGTAAATGCAGTATGGGCATCTAAACAGTGAAACTTGAAATCAGAATAAATGCAGTGCTGCCATAACAGACAAATCAAAACATCAAAAGCTTTAGGAAAGTTTGAAGGTGCAGGAGCCAGAAACACCATTTTAACTTGCTGTTGGTAAAAGTAACCAGAAATTCTTTTTTAACTTCGTGTGCCAAAGTGTCAGCACAGTTGCCTTAGTGGTTGTGGCAGGGAGTTGCAAGGATGGCATGTGCCAGTCCTCAGGCACCTGGATCCTTGGATCCTGTCTTGCCTTCTGGCCTTTGCAGACCCAAATGGAAGATCTCAGTGAGCCAGGTAGAGGTAGGAGGGGAATTCCTACTCCCCTTCCTCTGTGACTAAGGCATGATATGAGCAACTGTAAAATAATTAGTAAGAAAAACATCTCAGGAGTCATAGATGGAAACTGGAAGCCTTCACTGAGTGATGCCTGGCCACAGGAAGAAAGACAGAGGGACCTGAGTGGTATTAGTCGGTGAGCAGAGCACACAGCAAACAGGTCAGATGGCATTTGCAGAAAGGGGCAGTTGGACATGGGTGCTGTGCAGGGCTGGCAGTGTCATGGTATGGCTGTGGTGGGTAATGAACAGCTGAGTGTGATTCAGATGAGAAAAAGGCTTCAGAGGCTGCAGCTCTTCGGGGTTGTAAGGGAAAGGCTTGCAGCCTAGAATATATTTGAAAAATATTTTGACAGAAAGTATTTATAGGGACAAAATCCTGAGCTACAATACAGCACTAATGAGCAGTGCCTAAATCTTGGTGTTTGGGTGCATCTAACAATAATAGATAGTCAACAAAGCAGCTTTTTCATCACTAGTTCTTCATGGGTTCGTTATATTATGCAGGCAGATGTGAAACAAGTCTTGTCAGCCTTTTTTGCCGAAGAAACATGACAACAGTGTTATCTCTTAGCAAATAACACATAACCCTCCAGTCTGTGTAAAAAAATAGAATATATAGATACAATTTCACTCTACTTCTTGGTAGCTTTGTTGTGGACAAACGAGTGAGATTAGAAACTGTGATCTAGGGTTCTAAAGCCTAAACTGTAACAGAAACTCAGTTTTTAATTAGATAATAAATTAGAGTGCACCCAAATGGAAAAAAGTGAATGCATTAATATAAAATTACAGATATCTACGATATTAGAATTTATTAGTTTTTAATAAAATTAAAGCTATTCAGGAATATCAGCAGTCATAAGCATGTTAATGGGTATTGTTAAATGCCAGTGCTAATTGAAGAAAACGCATGCTATTCAGATTAAAAAACCCACAAACATAGAAAATCATGTTGGTTTTGAAAGGCAGTATATGCAACCTCTTGTTTTCCCCAGCCCTACCAACCAGTTCACTCTGTCTTGATGCACTGCAATGTTTCAACAGCTTTGAGGGTGAAAAGGTGCAAATGTGAAAAACACCTACTATGTTTACCTGCTTCTTTGGTACTCTTTGTTTTGGAACACTTGTCTGTAAGGAGACAGAAGAAGATGCAAGGAGATGCATGTTGGAGGTTTGGGAAAGGGTGACGCCCCTGAGGAAGGAGCAAGACCTGCTCTCACGGGGTGGCCCAGGCGTCCCCTGGCAGATGGTGCTGCTTGGCAGGGATGTGTTTTTCCAGGGGCAGCTATGCCAGTGGGAGAGGTTGCCTTGTTCTTTCTTCTGCCTGTGAAAAGAGGTGATTTGTGAACTTGTACTGGTGAATTATTTTCCAGTTTGACAGCAGAAGGTGGCCATCTGACCAACTTCATGAACTGCTGGTGATGGATTGGAGTGACATGCAGGAATTACTGGACCACTCTGTCCAGGAGCTCTGTCCTCCAAGTTTCCTTCAACCTCTACTCTGGCATATTCTTCCTAGGCTGCTAAAATGCCTGGCTGTTCCTAAAAGTCATTTATGCAGCAATATTTGTTTTGACCATCGTAAATGACAAATTATTCCACATGGCTACATGAGTTGAATGATTCCGCCTGAATTCACTCTTTGATCATAGTTTTTCAATTAAATTCTTTCAAGTCTCATTACATCGCTCACTTTTCAAATTACACCTGCTGCTGTTGCTGGATTTTGTTTGTGGGTTTGGGACCCCTTTATTAGCACAGGTAGTCGATGGTGTTTTGCTGTTGTTAAGCCAAGGGGGTGAATTGGATTTAGAAGGGCAAACAATTAGTTGGACTTTCCAGCAGCTCTAAGGCCATACAGAGAGAAGCTACCACAAAATAAGGGAGGATATGAGCTGAAAGTATGTCCACTGTTTGGTAGCAGTTGCTTTTCTGCACATTTTTAATCGTCTGTAAACTGGACATGCTGTTTTACATTATTGGAAGCTGAGGCTAGTGACACATTGACAACAATCACTGAGTGCTGATCAGTACAAAATTACCTGCAGTAATCTGTAAGTGCACTCTAAGCCTTATCAGTTTATAGTAGATAAAGTGTTGTCACCAAAATCATACAAATGACATGTTGACTGACAACACTTTTGGCAGTTGACAGTTTCCAGAATAACCCCAGTAAGAAGTGTTAAGATAAATTAAATCCTTATTTAAACTGAGCTGAAACATGTCCTTTGGAATTGAGGCTATTACGAGGGATTTACTTTTATAGTGTAAAATCTGAGAATTGGTATTTGCGTGAAAACATGTAATTGTGATTCCCTCCCAAGTGTACTGTGTTTTGGCATAAACAGTTTAGTAATCTGCAATGAATTTATGAAATGGTTCAGTGTTGCTTAAGTAGTTACTTACCCAAAAATCCAGTTTAGCTCTGAAAGGTCACTGAGTTCTGAATATCATTTGTGGATGTAAATAAGAGCAGGGCCAGCAAAAGACTCAAGTTAAAAAAGCAGGTGGCTGAGGGATACCGGCAGATGAACTGAACATCCCCAGCAGGTTTCTGTAGTGACAGGTCCTGTGCTCAGGACATGTTGGTCACACAGAGCTCTGGTCTGCAGGGATTCCTCCATTAGCTCTCAGGAGCTTTCCCAGCAGAACCAGTTAACATGTTTGCACAGCTTTTGGTACCCAAATTAGCTCTGACATCTCTTGCCTGGCATTGCACTCTGCAGAGAAGGCAGAGCCTCCGGGTCCTGGTGGAGGCTGGACACGCTCTCACTCTCCCATTGTTGCTTCATTTTCTAAGCTCCAGAGCCTTTTCTTTGGAGACAAGATGAAGCAGCTGTTGTTACCACCATTTTATCATCAAATAAGGCAGTACTATGTCAATTAGAGCGCCATGTGAAAATAACATTAATTTCATTTTATGTAATTTTAACATCAAAGGTCATATTGCAGCACTTTGTGTTTCTGATTTTGTTATGGCAAATTACTTCTTTGTTGTGACCTGATATATGTTAATTTGATTTGGGGCTGTACAATTTTTAATAACACATACAGCTACTAATGTATATTACTGGAATTTTTCAGCATTTCTGAAATGAGATGTTTTGATAGTTCCTATTAATTTTTTAAAATTGATATTGAACAGGAAATTTCTTGTGAAATGCCAAAATTTTCACCAAATGCAGACTCTAGTTTGTGTTAGCACTCAGTAACTCACCTAATCCCTGGGATCTGGGAGTTCCTTGGGGCGCAGGGGTGTTTCATTGCTGATTTTGGCCAGCAGCTCTGGTGAGAGCTGTTAGCTCCCCTCTCTCTTATTTGTTTGTATTTTCAAGTATGGGTCAGAGAGCCTGTTGTCTCAAATAAAGCAGAAAACATTTCAAGGAAAGCCTAAAGCATCCTGTGAATTTTCCTGATGAAACAGCCCAAAAAGCACTCCAAGGTAAAACATGGTGACGTGCGGATGGTGGGAGTTGGTCTGGCCTTCAGGGTTTTCTCCTCCTCACATCCTTGCATGGCCAGTGCTGGCAGGCATGGGAAGTGTTTGCTGTAGTTGGAGCTGTCTCCCTTTTCCTGGAAACAGATGCTCCTTCTAGAGAGCTCTGTTTTTTTAGCTCCACATCTCCAAATGAAGAATTTCCCCTATTTAGGGCTCATCAGAATTCTAAAGTGGTGTTGAAGCTGTCAGCAGCTGTAGGACCCAGGGACATGCTTTTTTATTCTTTCCCTCTTCTCCTGACTTGCCAGCTTTGGCCTTTCTTTCCCTGCTGTGAACAACGTTCAGCTCGCTCCCTGTGCTTGGCAGTCCCTTCCACTTCTGACACATGGCCTGGGGTGCCTGTCCCCATCACATCCCATGCAAGTGTTCCAGATAGAGCTCCCTCTTGGCAGCAAATGTGCTGCTTCTAGCTGAAGGCCCAACTCCTCCTCCCTGTAACTTCACGGGGAGCTGCTGGAGTGCAGTCAGAGAACACTGGAATATTGGCATTTTCTACTTTAGAACCAAATTTTGTACTTAATAATCGATTTTATCCGTAAGTCGTAACTCCCTCCCGTAGTTAGTGATACAGACAGCAAAGCACTGTGCAGAAAGCTCCTGGAGCCAGGGGGGAGTGGATGTCTGCACCCTGTTTCCTTGGCTGATGTGAGGTTGGATCTCACACCGTGGCCTGGGAGGATGCAGTGAGAAGGGGGCTCACAGTGTGGCTCCCCTGGCACCTGCCTGTGTGCCACGGTGGCTTGAGGTGTCACTACCCAGGTGATGTCACAAAGAAAGATACCATGATTAACTAACCAGAGCTGCTGAGCTCCAGATAAAGTGTGCATTTTCAGATTTTCATCAAACATAACATAAGCAGTGAGCGGGGATAACAAACTGGTAAGATTTTCATATTTCTTTTTTAATTCTTAGTGTTAGTACATTCCAGACTAATGGACTGTATTTATAGTGGTAGTGGCAGCAAAAACACCTTCTAAAAAACACCTTTTATCATTTTTTTGTAACAGAACTTTTACCAATATTTCAGTCTGAAAGAGAATAAATTAAAAAATCTAGAGAAACCAATTGTTCAGGGGAAAATATTTACAAAACAAAAGGCAAAGAGAAAAACAGTTTGCTTGTGGCTACAGTTCTAACAACTGTGAAAATTAGATACTTTTTAATTTGGAAGAGAAATCTTAAAGTGAGCAAGTTAAATCTGCAGAAGTTCTATACTTCTGGGAGGGCTACTGTAGATTGTTTGGGAACAGAAAATCCTGTTCACTTCTAATATTGACAGGTTAAAATATATAACATTTACGTCATATATGAAGTGATATTTCCTTACTCATATAACTTACACATTTCCATAGCAAGACTTCATCTCTTTGCAATATCTTGACACAGTCAGGGAATCACTTTTTCATTAAATGCAAAGGACAGCAAAAAGCCTGCCCAAATTAAGTTTTTACTGTGAGTCCCAAACTTTAAAAGATCTGTGGTAGGAGATACTCTCTTAGCATTTCCTCTGCTGCACTTTCTTATAAATGATGCATTACATCTTCTAGTATTTTTATTTTCTAAAGGAAACCTTCCTTTCTGTGACAGAAAGCAAACCAGAAATGGGTTAAATGCTGACAAATACAGTACTAAGAGACAAGGAAATGATTTTCACAGCTGGTTTCTCAAACCATTGCCAAAATAACTATCTATTTAAAGCTGCATATAGAAAGTGCCAAAAATTAGAGTTTTCTTTTGATATATTTCATGTGATTTGTATTAGCTTTTACCAAGGTCTTTGTTTTGTAAATATTAGTTTTCTGTAATACAGTAAAGTATTTATCTTTAAACTTTAATTTCAATTCTGATGTGTTACATGTCTGGCCAGCAGCATCCCATTAACTGCTGTAGACAGCTAAGCATGTTTCTGTGGTCAAAGCAGACTTAACAGCCACTAACTTCTGTAGTGACTTTAGTTTCTCTAGCTACCTCAGGCAAAGCCCAGTATGATCCAGCAAGAGAAATGTGTCCATTTGCTTTTGACCCTATTTGGAAAATGGAGCAATTTCTCTGCCTTTTTCAGAGTGTTTCTTGTTCAACCATGCAAAAAACCCCATCATAAATCTGCAGCAACTTCTGTGTCTGCAGAGTCAACAGGAAAATTCAATCCAGAGCATGGTATCAGTACAGTGTGGGTGCCCATTCACCTGGAAGAAGACACAGCCAGTTGTGTTCTGTCTTTTAACATCTCCTTTTCACCTGACACCCAGCAAGGTCCTGATAAATCGGCCCAGCTCTGCTGGTTTCAAGAGCACCACATCAGAGTCTGAGGATCTGGACAGTGTCTGAAGGGTGCATGTGCCCATTCGTGGTTGCTGTGTGAACTGTGTCACTGTTGAAGTGACAACACAGTATATCCACAAGGATAAAAGCTCCTTCGTTTTCAGCCCCTCAAATGATCCAGATTGATGACTTTTCCATTCACCAGGGTGACCTGTTAATATAGGGCTCATGAAAAACGAGTTTGGAAGGTAAACATTAAGTATTACCTCCATATTTTCTGGAGAAAGTGCAAATTCTAAGGGCAGTGAGAAATGTAGCAATATGCTGCAGTCTATGAATTATATATAGTGTCAGTACTCCTGGCGCTTTACTTACAGCTCCACAGCCTGCCTGCCTGGCTCATGAACATGCAGAGTAATTAGAATGGCAAATAGCGTTAGTTTTTATTGACCTATGTTGCCCCCTAGTTCTCTGTCATGTTCTTGAACATCATGTTTTTTTCCTTCCACCTTAAATCAGCAGTTTGCAGTTTGTAGCATTGATTATTTGGTATTGTCTAATTTATTGATGTGGACAGCCAAGGCTTCCACACTTGTTATGGGTTGCTCATTTATCCAATGATCTGTCATTGTGCACAGCAACTGTAGCTCGCTGAATCACTTACTCTATCCTGTAAATGTCAGATATGAGCTCCCACTTTAAAAACTGCCTTTCATTCCGGGAGCTGCTGAGCCACATTCCCTAAGTATATTGTGCTTTCAGTAGCGGAGGTGACTTAGTATAAATGATAGGATTGTGGGGTTTTTGCCCACAACAGTGAGGTAAAGCACAGTCATTGAAATAAACTTGTATGTTTTCATTTCCTATGTTAGAGGAGGCTTCCTTCATCATGAAAGTGTAGGCTGGATGCTCATTCTTCTTTATTAATAATAGATAGGCAGATAGACGCACAGACACGAAATAGCACTGCCCCTGAAACCATTTTGCTAATGGTAACATAGATACACATGAGTGAGCAGATTGCCTTTCCCACTGAAAGTGCAACTTTCCCACCCAGAGAAACTGCAAATTTTGCCTAATGTTTTGTCTCATAAGAAAAGCCTGAGAACAGGAAGCAATGACTGTCTCATTCCTTTGAAATGACTGGAGACGTTTTAATAGGTGAACTGCAGTAACTTTAGCTGAGGATCAGGGTTATGTTTTCACAGCACAGTGTTGATGCCTTTCAGAGCTAGTTTGTGCTGTGTGTCTGAGATGAAAAGTTCTGCTGGGGAAGGAATAGTGCTCACTACTGAATTGTCAGCATTATTTCTTGCTGCAGTGATGTGATCCTCAAAGGTGCCTTATTCAAGTGCCTGTTTGGCCTGGCCCTGTTTAGCTTATGAGATCTGACAGTAGTAGTATTGCTTCAGGCTCTGATGTTGCTCTTATGAAGTTCACCAGAAGACTGGAGCTAATAACTTACCAATGTTTGTTCTGTGCCTTGCAGTTTTTAAGTTGAAAGGACATGCAAAAATATGCTGGGTGTGTTAAGTACCTTGTTTGTCTTTGATATCATGGAGCAGCATGAAAATATGTTCTTAATTTTTATCAGCACCAACCAAGCTATTTTTTGTCTTTGATAGTATTGATTGACCTCTTGTAAGCAGGAGGAAAATAAGCATTCAACTGAATTTGTGTTTAGGTGTTTATGACTCCAGTCTATTTCAAAGGGATAGGTAGCTACTCAGTTACATTAGACTTTCATGTACTGACTTATTTACTGTGTGTGTTGAGTGGTTTTTGCAATGCAAGCATGTTTCAGTAAATAAAATCAATTTGCAGCCAATGGGAAGGCAACAGTAAGTGATTTATCTTCTCATCTTCTTCTTTAGCTTAAAATGAAAAGCTCTCCAAGGTATTTTTTATGACAAGCCCTGTGGGCTGAAGTACTCTGAGAAAGTGCAAGAAATATAAAGTGCAGAATTGCAAACCAAAATGATTTAACAGTAAAATTAATAAACAATATAGTTATAAATTTCTACAGCAGCTTTGGGTTCTTATCCTCTGTTTTTTTTCTGATATAGCCAGCAGTGGACCTAAAGGATTGTGTCTGCTGGTAAAGGGCAGTGTGGTCTCTGATTTTATTTTGTCTTGGCTGGAGCTGGTTCTCTCATGTGGGTACCTGTCTGCCAGGAATTGGTCTAAGATAATTTTATAATCGATTGAGATGATAAAAGGGCTTTGGTCATATTGAAGGAGGCTAGATCCAAGCACCAGATGGCTTTTCATCTTCATACAGTACATATCACATTAGCAATCCAGTTGTGGATAGTTGAGTGCCCCGTCCTGGGCCAGGAGTGGTTATAGCTTCTGGCAGGGAAGGAACCAATTTGCCATCAGCTGTACGTGCCCTTACAGCTTCTCTGGAATACACTGACATGCTGCTTTTTCTTCCTAAATGGGAAGAGAGATGCACCTGGAACACGGGAGGTGTGGCCCTGCCAGGGCTGAGCAGCTCTGTAACCTCTGAGTGGCCGTAGCAGCTGTTTTTAGGCAGCTGTTTTTAGGCAGATGTTTTTAAGGAGAGTGTTACCTGAATATTGGTATGTACATATGACTCTGCAGTAAAGTGACCTGAATTAGGGATGCCATTTCAGCTGTGCTTCTCTTGGGACGTGCACGTGTTGCAGAAATACAGGCAATTTAATGTGTAAATAAAAAGTGAGGGGTGCTCAGTAAGTTTTTCAGCATGGTGCAGATGCCAATATAAGAGGAAGGAGCCTTGAAGTACTGTGGGAATGATTAAATGGACAGAGAGGAAGACCTTTTGTACTTGGTTTTCTGATATAAAAGTTGGTTTGAAACTGGTGAAAAACCTAATCAAAGCATCAGGTTGATGAAGAAATGTGAATTTTCAGAAAAAAATACAAGTTTTGTCAGAGAGGAATGTTGACATTTGCCCCCTTACGAAATTCTTTTTTCTTTTCATAGTAAGAATTCCATTCTGGGATAAACTGCAGCTTTTCTGTGTTGTTCTCCCAAAGGAGAGAACTCACTGTTTTTCTAGCTAAAAGACTTTTTCTATCACTTGACAAAGAAACTGTCCTAAAGCTTTGGGCAGTGCTGCATTCAGAGGAAATACTGTGATCACAGACTGCTGCTGGGATGAGAAGATGATGGAGAGGTCAGTCTGGAAAGGTGAAGTGCTCCAGGGTTCCTACAGCTCCAGCAGTGACAAAGCCTGTTAAGTTCTCGCCTTTAACAGGTTTCATACAGCTCACAGAAAGAAATGTTCCATCATTTACTCATATACTGAAGTTAATTCACTTGGGACTGTTTGTTTCAAATAAACTCATCAATGAGAAATTTCTCTTCCATATTAGTGACTTCCCATACAGGACTATTCAAGTTCCTGTAGATCATGGCCACATGACTGAAGCAGTAGAGTAAAGCATGGAAATATTTCCAACCATTCCCTCAAGGACAGTTATCAATGCCTTCTTTCCAGAAAAGCAGAGTCACGGAAGCTGAACACACCTGTAACGTAAATGTTGAATTATTCCACTTGTGGGGGAAAATGCGCCTTTTTTTTTGCTTTTGTTTTTAATGTCTGCTTTTTCTCCACCTTCCAAACATGAATAATTCTATTCCCCACTATCCACTGTTCTCGCATTACAATGAGAATTGTGCACTTCAAAAGCAAATACTGAGATTTGTTTCAGCTGGAGCTCATGATGTGGGGGAGAGGTTAATGGGACACATCATACTCTGAAGATAAGGAATGTGAATTATATATATATTAGTTTAATGTAGAGGATATGGACTGGAAAGAAAGTTGGTTCCTTTCCATTAAGTTTAGGGAGGGTCAGAGCAACAGCAGAGCAATAGTCTCTGGCTATCTGCCACCATATCTTTATTCCCCATCAGCTCAGACCTCATTTTAATATTTAAAATGGTACTTGCTTGCTTTTTCTAGCCCTCGAAAGGGCTTTAATTCTTTCCCTTGTTCTGCCAGTGCTCGAGCTTCTACAGCTGTTGCTGTCACATTTAGTAAGGACTTTGTAGAATTTAAATATTGAGTTGTTGCACCAGCTTTTCTTCAGTGTAAGAGAGGAGCTTTGTTGTTAGGTTGGGGTGCCCCTCACTGACACAGCTGCTGACACAGGGTGTCAGCTGAAGGTGGCAGGGACTTGTCACCTGCCCTGGCACACACGTGGAGCTCCCTGTGGTGCCTGACACCACAACGGAGCCATGGGTGGAGGTGCTGCGGGCAGACCCCGTCCAGCTCGGGGCCCTCACTGATTTGTCCCGGGACTGTGGTATTCAAATACTTACGTCTTTCAAATAAGAATACAAAACTGACCACATTATAGTTCCTGGCCTATAGTTGTGCCATTACACCGACTTCGTGGTCACATATTTCTCATTTTAAAATCACCACTGATCCTGTGGTTCTTTTTATGCAGTAAACAGGTGACTTCCCCTTGCTCACTTGTAGACGAGGTGGGAAACAAGGCAGCAATGTGGACAGTAGCTTGACATTTCAAAATGTCAGAAGGAGGAGAAAGTGAGACTAAAACTTGATGTCCTCATGCCTACAGTAACTTAGCTGCTTATTGAAATATTTTTTCTGCCCAGCCTTGAGCTCCGTATGTGTCAATCCAGCTGAATATAATTGGGGCTGTTTACTGTGACAGTCAAAATTCACAGTCCCCTGTCTGCAGTGTCTGCTGTATACCCTCCTGTGTACATTGTTTCTCTTCCCATTCTCCTTCCCCTCCAAACTCCTCCATCTCTCTGCACAACCAGACTAGATATTTACACTCTTTCTCAATGTTAAACTGCACTAAAAAAGCTCATTTCCTTCCTGAAGCTATTCACCATCTCTCTGGACCTTTGATGGCATACTCTTCCTTTGATTCTGAATCAGTCTCATGTTTTCAGTATGATGGAGAGTGATTTTTTTTTTTCCTTAACATTACAAAAAGACCAGCCTCTCTTGTTAGGATTTCTTTTGAAGTATCCAGGGTGAAAAGAACTGAGCTGCAGGATAGAAAAGTATTGCTAAAACATGACATTTTAAAAAATTGATAATAAAATCTAAGTTAAAAAAGAAGTTACTGTACAATGCATGTATTTTCATCTAAACATTTCAGGCTGTTCTTTTGTTTGAATTTTCTGGGTGATGAAGGAAAACAGATAAGTGCTCATTTTGGTAAAAGTACATTTCAAGAATGTTACCAATATATTTGGATACCTCATAGCATATTTCTCTCCTTTAAATAGGATTGATTTTGGCTTAGTGTGCTTGCTTGTACTGCTCTGATTCTGCCTTAATTCACAGAATTTGCATTTCTCTGCTTTTCCCTCTTGGTGACATGCTTGGTGAGTAACAGCTTGCTGGGTTTACATTATGAAAATAAGAAAAGGAAATGAAACTGCAGATCCTTCTCTTCAAGTAAAGATGTTTAAATTAGAGGAAATCTTTTTGTTGTTCTTGTGTTTACTAAATATAAGGGAGTAGTCAAATCCCAGAAGCTGACACGAGAAACACCTGCAATTATGGAAAGTGTCAGTTTGAGTTCACAAATCCATGACATAGCCATGCCTGTTAACCCAGATCAGAGGAAAGATAAACCCAAACAGAAATTGTTTCCATCTTTGCCTTTGAGGTTCTCTGATATTCTAATGCATGCTTGAGTGTTGGGCTCAGAACTTATAACCAGTCTGTGCTAAATCACCATGGGGAAAGAAGGAGGCAGTCTCCAAAGAGCGGATGCAGTCAGTGATCCAGCACCAGTAGTCCAAAGACCTGGTGGAGGGATGGAAGGAGGCAGCTAAAACAGGTGCCTAAAAGCAATCCAGAGGCTCAACCAGCCCAAATCAGCAGCAGAAGTCAAGGAGACTGCTGCTTTGTACTGACCTTTGTGTTTAATTCTCAGTTGGTTATTATGGAGGTGGGTTACAAAGTTGCTCCTGTTTAGATTCAGCTTGCAGCTTGTTGTGCATGCCAAGGACCTTGCCACCAGAGAGGGCATAGCAAGATAACACAAGTAACAAGAGCAATTGTTCTCCTCTCATCTGAAGCCCTGGTGCACCAATTACTATTTAAAATCACTATTTAAAGCATTTGTCGTAAACCCTTTCATAGCAGGAGCACTTTTGAAATATTAGATGCTGTTTTCCTTTTAGCCTGAGCAAGGATGGGGGGAGATGGAGTCACTGGAAAGCATGTGGCTGCAATTCTGTGTGTGAAGCTCATTTGTCAGCATAACAGATGTGGTGCTGCCGTGATGGGGTTGTTGTCGTGGGTGCTGTAGATCACTCCCAGGGCTGTCCCGGAGGCAAGATGCACATGTAATATAAAGCAGTGGAGGAACATGGCTCTGTTCCATCTCTGTCAGAGGCCGTGATGACTGTCCCGAGGGACAGGGCAGATGCCACCGTGCTGACGTAGTGCTGCATCCTTGTGGCACTGTCGACTGGGCTGGCTGGCACAGCTCCCTGCCCCAGCAGCCTGGGCATCAGTGAAATTGATAGTTACATTGGTGTAAAAAGAATGGAAAACTGGTGCTCGGCTTTGAATATTTTCAAAGTATTTTTTTCTGAATTTGACCTTGGTTTTGTGTTTCTGACCTTCAAAAGGGAAAAAGAGCACATCTGAACAGATATTTTCCTTGCAACAAAAATGGGAGCAGCAAAATCAACTCTGGCCTCTGTTCAAGCCTGAGAAATTTCAGCCTTGAAAGAGGAAGATTTGTAAGTCACTGACTTGGCATGAAAGGAGCAGCCTTGTAGAGTACGTGTATGGACAGCTGTAAGTATTGTAACAGGGGCTAATGTGTGCCTACCAAAGAAAACTCAAAGTGGAAAAGCATAATGTGAGAAGTGTAGGTGATAGAAAAGTAACCAAGTGAGTAAATGGTACGGGGCTCACAAGAAATCCACTACAGTGTGAAACTGAAATTAGGGTATTTGCCAGCTCCCTGAGGTGAAGGTGACTGTGCTCTAGACAGTCAACATCAGGAAGCAAATCCATGATGCAAAAGCAAAGATGGAATAATCTGGTTTCATCTAGGGCAGTCCCTTTGATCTAATAGCAAATAGATGGATGTGCCGCTCCTGGGCACACTGAGTGTCACTGGAGGGGCAAACCATCTGAAATAAACAGTCTGGCTTCTGTTGGTGTTCAGCAGAGGAACTTGTGTGGCCCTCAGTGGTGCTCACCGTGGGCAGGTGAGCGTTTGGTCTGTGGCAGACACGTGTACCAGTGCTGGAGAAGAGCTGCTCAGATGCATGGGGTAGAGTTAGAAAAGTAAGAGTTGCGGGGAGCTGGCAAGAAAGAGCTTCCATTTCCATGGAAGAGAGTGAATTTTTGGTGGGCGTTAAGTTTCTTTTGCCATGGAGAGCAAGTTTTTCAAGCCATGTTTTGTTCCCAGCTAAAGAGAAACATATGCAGTTCCAGCTGTGGAAATTATCATGCGGTAAACTAGTCTCAAATGACTTTGCTGCTCATTTCATAGTTACAATTTTGGAAGCATATGACAGCAAAGGCCTTCATCCAGGACTAAGTTCAAATCAAGTTTTGGGTTCTGAAATTGAAGTCTGTTGTGAAATCCCCAAGCATTTAAAAACAAATGCCCCTGGAGAATTTAGCAGATGAAAAATGTATTTTATGCTAAGCTGCTCACTCAAAAGATAACAAAGGGGAGGGAGGAAACAGTTGTTTCTTAACTACAAAATAATCTATTCATTTAATTCTTGAATTGTCTTCTCACCTCTGCAGAAAGATGGGAGGACATGAAAATAAAAGTAGAGGTAGGAATGCATTTATGCCAGGAGCAGGCATGCACATACATCTGCTGTGTATTGTTGAAATGATACCACACATTGAGTTTACTCAGAGCTCCTCATTCTCTGCTTCCCCATCTGCATGATGGTTTAGCTGCTTGTGTGGATAAACACCTTGGAGCTGCTTGAGCTTTCCAGTGTCAATTCTGACTCTGAAGTCCCTTACTCAGGAGTGTCAGCAGGGTACTCATGGGCTTTAACTGATTTCTCTGGGACCAAGGTAAAGCATGAGGCTATCGCCCATCCCTTAGACAATTGTCTGTTGCATTCAGCAAAATATAAACAAGTGTTCTGTTTGCTGGAAGTGGAGGAGGTTTAAGTACAATGCTTAAGGGCAGAAGAGAAACGGAGTTTCAGAGGAGGGTACCTGTGAAAAGCTGTGCAGGGCTCTTCTGTTTCCCAAGGCTGCCTGTGGTCACCTCCCGTGGCACATGTCAGAGCACAGCTTTTCCAGCTGTGACAGCACGGCAGCTACTACTGTTCTTGTAAAACATCCAGTCCTTTTCCTTAATGCCCTCTAATCCCAAACACTTGAAAGTATATGGGAAACTCATGCTGAATCAATACCTTATGAATAAGGAAGCTTTTCTTACAGAGCTCTCAACAGAAATGAGTGTTTAGCTCTTTTATTGAACAAAGTGTACTTGTGCAGCAGCTTCATCTCTAAATGGCATTTTTAGCTGCAGCTACTAGAAACATAAATGGCAAAAACCCATGCTCTGTTGTGAAGACCATGTTGAAAATAAAACTTGTCTTGTGCTCGTGTACCGAGTAATAATGATAATAAAAAAGCTGTTCAGAGAGTGCTACTACTTGAATTAGGCCTGTCTTCATCTTGTTAAAATAAATGTATTTATTAAGTATGCATATCTTTATCTCTTATGTAATGAGAAGAACAGAGGCATATCACAGATCTGCAGTGTCTTTTGTGCTCTACAAATTTGATGCGACAGTCACCAGACAAAAAGTGATTTATACTATGTCTTGTAATGGGTGGAATAATTAGCAGTGGTGGCATCCATCACTTCTACAGCATGCTTATCACGGAACTTTCCCATTGATTCAGGAGAAAAGCAGGAACAAACCACAGGAACAGAAGAGTTATGTACTCGGTCCTTTAACTTGGTGTGCCTGATTTGGACACCTGATTAATAGATCTCTACAGCTTGAACAAAGTGTCACGTAGTAATGTGGACACAGTCCGGGTTCAGTTTGTCAGAAATTAATTCAGGCTAAGAACAAGAGAAAAATAAGCACCACAACTGTCTATGGAATGTTAAGGCTGTCAAAGGAGTTTCAATTCTGCTTTCTGCACAGACACTTTATTCACTGGGAGCATGAATAGCTAAAGATTTTGGAAAAGCTTCCTGTCATTGTAATGCATGTGATCTTGGATTCGAAGGAGGAGATGGTATCTTAACAAAATAGCACACGAATAAATCATTGCTTGATTCTGGTGTAACTTACCTCTAATTTCCAACACCTATTCACTCCGTCAAAACTTCGAGTTTTTAAAAGTGAGACCGATTGGGAGTCTGAATCTGACTCCAAGCACTTCTCTTTCATTCTTCTGGCAGAGACAGGCATTTGGGGTTGCTGCATTTCTCTCTTTTATCTTTTTTCTTTGAGCAGCTGTTGCAAAGCTGCTTTGCAAGTTGCAGGTCCATCAAACTGGCAATTCAGTACAATCTTATCTTCTGAGAGCAATTTGGGAGCAAAGGAAATGTAGCATTAGATATGGGGCATGCCCTAGTGTAACCCAGACTCCTGTGCATCTTCCTGGAGCTTTTTTCTTGTTTTCTGCCATCAATAGCCTTCTGTTAAAAAGTAAAGTTTATTTGCTAGCTTTGTTAGTTTTGAAAAACAGGGAGGCAATAATTCTGTACCAGACATGGAGATAATGACTCTCAGAAAGCAACTGTAGAAACCAAAATCTGTGGGATTAGTCTTTTTTTTCTGCATTGAAAGTAAAACAGAACACATTACAAGTATGGGAAATATCTGGAAGATTAGATACAAGGTTTATGCATAGCCTAAGTGCAATATGAAATTGGCTGGCTAAAGATAATTCAAAGGGTAAATGAGGAGGAGGTAATTTTCTGGATATAAATAATATTTGTAATTATGCAAGGTAAGGTTAAAAGGGGGTTTGGATCTTGGGCTTCCTCACCTGAGATAGTTCCCTTAACACTGATGTCTTCCTCAGCATCGTGTGATGCTTCCTCATTTGGTGTAAGCCAAAGGAGGGAAAGAGAGTTGGTGACCATGAGTACCTAAAACCAAATCAGATGGACAGATTTTGAATATTTTACCCAACTAGATCCCAGATTAAGGACAGGACAGTTTCACACTTTGTCTCTAGGAAAGTAGGAGTGAGAAGCTTATTAATTTTCAGGAGTACCTGTGAGAGCTCAGAGGAGGAGGTGTAGTTATCTCTAAAGCCCACTGCCAGTTCTGTCCTAAGAATGCACTCAGAAGAGGAGGAGGCAATAGTACAGGTCATCTAGAAACCATTACACATTGATATGAACCAGTACTGGGGAAGTGAGTCTGAAAAATCACAGTATCTGCTTGCAAAGGCAGGAACCCAGGGAAAATGTTTTGTTCACTCCTATTAAAATTGTACATTCGCTGGTATGATTTGAGAGTAATTTCCATTATGATCCAAGCAGAACGAAATTTCCTTTCAAACAAGAGTGTTTCTGGCTCCTATAACTCAGCTCACATTCAGACAGAGAAGGAAGAAAATCTTTAGTTCTGTTGCCCTTGGAAAACAATTACTTTTAATTAAAGAGTGATATTTTTTGTGAATTGCAAAACAGCTTAATAAAATAGAAAACTTTTCTATTGGTCATTGAAATTCAAAGCACTCTGAGTTCTGGCATTAGTGCAGAAAGAAAAGTAATACAAATATGTACATAATGTCTGTCACTGCTCCCATGCCATGTTGGTTGTATTCTTAGAGCACAGGCTGCTTTCTGTGAATCTGCTGACTGCTAAATAATCGTGTCATTTGCTGAGTCCCTGTAACAGCAGACACATAATCATCTGTTCAAAATAATTATGTAAGATTCTAGTTGATCTGAAGAGAGTCATATAGCTTTTTAGCCTATAATTAGCATACATATTTTCCAGCTTTGCTTTTTCACATAAAAATATGAGCAATTGTGTTATTTCACTATATTTTTCTTTGCTGGAAGTCTACATTCCAAACACTACAGAAAGCTTTGAAGGTTTTACACACTTGGTGCTGTAAAACAGATTTTAACACCCCATATTTTATGTGCAAGAACCACAGTTCAGTTACAGAGCTTGCACACTTGGATACTCTTTAAATAACTTAAGAAGAAAAAAAAAAAAAGGAACATTCCCTTAGGGTGCAAGTGCCGCTGGTTTTAGTGGACATAACTCTTCATCTGTTACTGAGGTGCTTCTGTCAGTGGGCTAGAACAGATGGAAGCCACACTGGCAGAGAATGAGTCGTTGCCCCCCACTAGTGGTTGACCCGTGATGATAAAATTACCTCTGGTTGCAAGTAGCAGTACTACTTACCATGGCTGCTGCCTGGTTGCATAGAGATCTGAAGCTGCCAAAACTTAAACCTTCAGGGTTTCAGCTCTGCTGTTCGCCCTATTCAACTCATGGCTTTGAACAAATTTTTAAATTCGTCGTGTGTCCTTTTCCCCTCCCAGCAAAGTTCGAGCACCTACTGAATGCACAGAGTGTAGGATAACTGGTGAATTCATGCTTCCAATATTCTGTAGGTAGAAAGATAGAACTCAAAATAATAGTTGTTGTTATCTATCGGGGCTGTAACTCTGAATTCTTCTTGTTCTTGGCCTTGGCTAAAAAGTTTTCACGTTTGGATAAGCCATCACGTAATCTCAGAGGGTGTTCTAGCTGGGAATGTGGAGGTGATTGTAAAAAAGCCCATGCCCCAGCAAATAATTCTTATATAATTGGTAATATGCCAGCAGGACAGCGTTCCAGTAGCTTAGATTCATGCCAGTCCTTAGAAATGGAACCTGGGGAAGAACAGCACTGCTGTATGGTGTTACAGTGTTTGTCCTGCATCCAAGCACTTTTAAGAAAAGTCAAACAGACCTCAGGTGTGTCCTGTAATCAGAAAAATTATTATGGATTCTGAGGTGTTAAATCAGTCACCTGGAGTGTGAGGAGAATTGGTGCAGGACTTCCAGTTCTGGCCTGTCCCTCTGGGTTCAGAACTGAAGGGTACCTTGCTGCTAAGCACCTGATCCCAGGCTCCCCCAGCTTCTCAGGTTGCAACACAAAACCCGGGACTGTACACAGTGATAAATAACAGCAAGGAGTCTATTCATCATGGTGTCTGGGACATGAGCACTCTTGTTAAAAGGAAAGCTCTATTCATGTAGTTTCATATCAGCTATTTTCTTCATAGGGAATAAAAATATCTGGATGAGCGCCATATGACTGAAGTCTACTCAGAAGTTAGCCACCACAATAGGAGCAAAAATTTGCTGGAGAGGCCTACTGGTGTTAAATCTCTCTGCAGTGTCTGGCATCATTTTATTAGCAGACTAGATGTGATGTTAAAAATTATATCTATTGTAGCCATCCCAGAGGCATTCATTCAAAAGAGAGTAATGGAGCACAGCTAACAAAAGAGATTTGTCCATTTGGACTTGCTGAAGGGCTTTGAGATAAGAAATAATTCTCACATAAGCAGTTCCTGAGTTAAAATATTAATTTATAGGAAATACTTTTAAAAAGGTCTTTAGAGGAGATTTTACAAGGCTCAGGTTTCTCATTTTTGAAAGCTTTAGAGCTTACCTCACCTGGTAAGAATTTGCAAATCCAATCCCAATGATTTCTGTGTTCACATTCACACTTTTGAAAGCATAATAACTTCCTGAGCAAGGAATATGTTTTTCTCAGGACATAGCCATGCTGTGTTTCTGGGATTAGTTCGGGGAGCTCATTTTTCTGGTGGTTTCAGTGGACAAACCTTTGTCCTGATGGAGGCTCATTTGCCTTCCCTGAACAGTGCAGTGGGGATGGATGGGCACCACTGCAGAATCCTGCTCTCTTCACTCAGTCCCTGAAAGCCCTCCTTGAGCAACTGGGTTGGAGGCAATTCCCTTACAGACTGAGTCGTCATTTAAAAAATTAATTAGAGACATAGCAAGTACAAAACCAGTACAGCAACAGCCCTGCTCTTCTCCTTGGAGGAGCTCTGCTTCCCTGGTACTGTGTGTCCCACTCCACTCATTGTCTCTCTAAGGGCTGCTCTTCACTCTGACAGAGGACAGTTTTTAACCCCCCTTGTATATCCAATTTAGCAGCCAGATTTCAGCTTACAGGCCAATAGTGTATTTCTTAGGATGTCTATATACCTTTTTGTAATTAATTTATAAGGTGCACTGTCAGGTACTTTGCTAACATCTGAGTTTCTGACCTGTGCTACTGCCTGCCTTTGCTGTTACAATTCTGCCAAAGAGCAATCAGCTTGTCTAGGGTGGTTAATTCTGTGTGTACTGTGCTGCCTGCTGCTTGTGTAGCCATTACCCAGTAGGTACAGAGAGAATGGTACTTTGAGGGGTGGAGGAGGAGGTGTGAGAGTTATTTTGCTCTTTTATCTTGCAAGAAACACGGAAGAACTATGAAGGTTTCCGTTGAGCGTATTCTTTAGTTGATGTAGAGATCTCCACTCCTCTAAATGAGTCATAAATTCCGTATACTCCAGCTACCAAACCCCCCTGGTCAGCAGTGTACAGGACAGAAGTGTATTGCTTTGGCCTTTTTCTGATTTTGTGATTATTTCTTCTTAACTTGGAGAACTCTAGTTCAAATTAATAGAAAAGATATCAGGAATGTAGCAGTTAGGAGAAATTGCCCCTCTTCAGGAATTGCTTTTATATTAGTAGATTTTTAGATGCTTGGAGTCTTTTCAATGGAAGGGACAGTTTCAAAGCCCCATTTGTGCCTGCTTGCTTCAGATTGCAGTGCTTTTTCAGTTCTCTTAAAACTGTGTTGAAAAATGACATTTATGAGAAAATGCAAAGAAATTGGACTGTGTAAAAATAATGGACTTCATTAGAGAGCTTGGGGACATGTACTGTAACTGGCATCTCTCCTTATTTTGGTTTTGGGAACATCTGACGTTAATCTTGATTGCACAAGATGAAAGAGAACCATCCCAAATTTCTGCAGAGTTCCCTGCGCTTAAGGTTACGCTTCTAACAATTTTATTTTCAGGAATTGAGAATAGTTTCTTAAAGGTGATCGCTAAAATTAAAGGTTTCTCTTTGCTTTGATGCATTTAAAAGGCCAGATCTTGCAGGGACTCAAAGCACTCAGCGAAGTCCAGGTTTTTTCTCTGCACTTGATGAAAGTGCTGTTGCATTTGGTGAGACGTTCCCAAGTAATATCTGCTGTTTACTCACTGTTATTTGCTATCATACAGACAGAGTGTGCTCACTTCTCCAGCCTGCAAGAAATATGAAATTTGCCTCTGGCTCTTTAGATTTTATATTAAGCTATTTTTCAGTCTTTACTGAAGAAAATTATTTTTCGTGCTGTTCTCAGTGCTGAAAGTGGCAGAAGTCTGGTCCTGCCATCTTGCAGCCCCCCTCCCCATCAGCACTTCTCTGATTGCTGTGAGATTTTTTTCTTCTTCACCATGTAGCTCAAGCAGAGACTCCCAGCCAGTCCTAACAGCCTGTCCATGACAGGCAAGAAGTTCTTGTTCTCCGCAGAGCCACGTGCCGTGTTTTGGGGTGAGTCTGATTGCTGCTTGTGTGCACAGAGGTAATGTTTCCTGTCTGCTTCGAGGTATGGTGTCAAAGGAGCATAGGGGGCTAAACCCTGAACCTGATTTTCTTGGGAATAAGACATGGAAGCCTCTTCTTCCTTGGTACACAGGCTGGGCTACAAACAGAGCAGGGTAGCCAGGCCTGGAGATGTGGGTGCTGGCGGCTGGAGCAGCTCACCAGAGCCACAGCTCATTGATAGCGCCAGGAATCTTCTTACCATTCATCTCAGATGATCCTGTCTTCTTGTGGCAGCGGCTTTTTTGTCTGCGTAGAGCTGCTGTGGAGCTTTCCTGCGTCTGGGAGATGAGGAACAGGAGAAATATGGAATTAGGAGCAACAGCAGGTTTTGACAGTAGCAGGAGAAGGGTTGCCTGCAAATCCCAGCAAGTGTGCTTCTAGTTCTGAAGTGAAAATCATGAGAAAATCTCAGGCAGGGAGCACTTCACACAGCCCCAGACATGGGGAGGCAAGGCAAGGAGAAAGAAGAGGGCATGTTTTCTTTATTGTTTTTAGGAGTTATCTCACACAGTCTCATCCACCCATGTTTTGTTTTTCCAGGCATTTTTCATTATTTTGGATTTTGTTCTGCCTTTTTCATTTCCCCAGATGTTCTCTGCAGTTTTGTGGCAGCAAGGAGAACAGATGCATCATTTCTTTGCATTCCCAGTATTAGAGGAGAAGCTTCATGCATGTGTACAGACAGACACATAGACATAGGTGTGCAAAAACGCAATGGTAAATGCTGCAGGCTTAGAAATGGGCATCCACAGTGGAACTACTTCCACAGATACAAGCTGTCAGCCTACACATGTTCTGGCACCTGCTTAACTGTACCCAGACTGAATACTTCACTATTTGCCACAAGGCTTTTGAACCCAGGTATAACATTTCCCTAAACAAGCTCCTGTGTGCCGTGGCATGTCAGGAAAGGCTGTGCTCTCATCCTGGTCTACAGGTGTTCTTCTGTAAATGGCTCCATGTTCCCATTTGGTCTATGGTCCCCTTCAGGTGCTTTTTATCCTGAGTTTGTTTTAATTGCCTTGCATTGACCGTTGGCTATCTCTGTAGTTACAGAACTACTGAAGCGATCTCTCATTATGCAATTTGGCGTAGGCATAATTATGAAATTATGGTGTGCAATTTATTCATTTTGAGACAGGCCTATGATAAAATTCACAGCTGCTTCTTTCTCTAGAAAAGCCTTTTTTTAATGTATTTTTTTTATTTTTCAAGGTTGAGTGGGAGTTTCCACAAAGCGGGTGAGGGGCTGTGTTTGCCTGGGGAGAGGGCAGGTCAGGAGGCTGGCACGGGTGGGCCGTGGGCACACAGAGGTGGGGACAGTTCTGTGTAGGCAGGGGGTGAAGGCCTGCAGGATGTGCCTGGCTGGGTGCAGCCCTGCCACACCTGCACCCCATTCCCCCCACACCTGCACCCCATTCCTGCCACATCTGCACTCCTCAGTGTGTTTTATCTCAGATCTGACCATAGCTTTCCACCCTTGGGTCTTAGTGCAGGATTAGCAAGTAGAATTCCTTACAGAAGCCAGACTGTCACTGCCTCCAGGTTTGGAAAGGGGAATGGAAAAGTGAAGTATCTTTTCAGTGAAACAAAGGAAGCTGATGAAGTGTGTCCTGTGAATTGAATCTTCATTCTATTACAGGGCAAATACTTGACGGATTGAGATGTTCTATTGAGAGCAGATCTGCTCACACGTCTTTAGGTGAATACAGTGCCTTTTAACTCCCATCTTATTTCCATTTAGAAGTAATTAAATGACTTTCAGATTAAAATGTGAATCATTTTGTGGTGATTTAGATTTTCATACAGACAGGGTATGAAAGTATCCCATTTTTTATTTTATCTGCATTTTAGCAGAAATGTATAATAAAATTGAAATATTGCTTTTTATAGAAGCTTTAGATGTTACTGAAGAACTCTTTGCGATTGGGATTGTTTTAGCTCTAGGTTGGTTTTTTTAACTTTAACAACTCTGTTTTAACCCAGACTTATACATTTGCATGATTAAAATATAGAGTTAATTTAAATACAATACATTTTTAATAGACAAAATCCTTCAAATACAAATTTTGGTTTTGGTTTGTTAATTGCTGTCTCCTAAATATGGACCTGCCCATGGAAAGGCATGGATACTGGTGGAAATTCCAGTGTATTGGCAAATGTGAGGGCATTATGGGAATAGAGAGGAGGCAGATGGTCCATGCAGTCACCTTGTGGAGACTAAAGTTCTCATCTCCATGTAACTATTTGCCCTTTCTACTAGACCACTGCTGCTTCTATTCTGGTGTCTCCTATGCTGATGTTTATTCCGTGTTTTGGGATAGAAAGATCAGGATTTGCTTATAGGTTAAAAGCAATATTGGGAAAGAAATGTTTCCTCTGACTTTCCTGCCAGATGGAATTGCTATTTTCTGTTTACCCCTAAATCATTGCCATTGTAAAGAGTGGAAAACAGACAGGAAATATGTTTGACCCAAACTCTGGGTCTTGGCTTGCACACTGTACACACATCAGCCCTTAGGGTATCGCTGGGTGTCACAGCCTAAATTGTTTCAAGGTCTGAGAATAATTCCGTTTAATGCTGTTGTCACAGGTGATTAACATGATGAGTGTCTTGCCATGGCAGTGTTTCATTATCTGCTCTCAGCAGTGGAAGGGGAATTGCTTCGTGCCACCCCTGCTCTGGGCTGGGTGCATCTTTGAGTGCTCCCTGACAGCTCAGAGACACGTGGAGGGAAAAGTGCCTTCTGCTGGGAATTCCAGCGCAGCCCAGGGAAGGGATGCACGAGCCCGTTGGGTGTGTCCCCTAACTTCTGTGTGCAGGAGTGCAGGGCAGGTGTATCACGCTCCCTGGCAAGTGAATGAGCAAGTCCCTCGCTGGTGTAGGAAGACAACAGGGCAAAGATGTTACTAGAGCACAGAAATCTCTGTAACTCACAACAATTCTCAAGTATCAGAGAAATCTTGCCCTCTCTGCAACACTTTGAGTTGGTATTTAAAGATGTGAAGCAAACACTTCCCTAGAAAGAAGACTCCTTTTTGCTGGATATTTCTTTTCTTGCAGCATATTTCTCTCTAGTCTTAGCACTATTTTGTTGTCTTTAATACCCCTTGATTGCATCTTGTTATCATCTTGTCTTGATTGGCTTTGTGGCTCATTATACAAAAAGGGTGCTAATCTTTGTTAATTAGTTCCTTATTAGAGCCAGTTGAGATTTGTAGCACAATAAGTGAGCTGTATTTCTGATGATAAATAATTGGCTGCCAAGTAATTCTTGGCGTGAAATCGTGTCAGTGTAACTGATGATACTTTAATATTTTATGTGGTTTTGTATGTGTTTACTACAGTACTTCTTGGTTCTTCCAGCTGCCATTCCCAAGACTTCTTTTTTTGTCCTGCAGTTACTAGCTTGAACATACCTGACATTTCCAAGGTATTTCTTCCCATGCTACATTCTATGATTTCATTACTTCATTGCTGGAGAGCTGTTTTGTTCAGAAAACTGTCTTTTGTAAATGGCAGGAAGGACTTTTATTGCTTTTCACGCCTGTCTTTATTCTGTCCTGGTTTTGCCGTGTCACAGAATTGGATAAGCTAAGGTCTTTGGAGAACATTAACACCTGAGATGTTTTCTGGAGAACTGGTAATAGAAAATGGGATATAGGGTTGTAGCAATACTTTAAATCAGTGGTGTGCTCCTGTATTTCCCCCGAAATCCAAGCATTGCTCTGTACCTGGTCCCCACTGATGATGGCCGAGTTCCCACGCTGGGATGTCTCTCACAGCTTACCAGAGCTGCTCCTGGCTCAAGAGGGAGAGCCCGTGGGAACTGGGTGTAAGGACTAAACCCCTCTGTGCTTGCTGACCTCTGGCACCGGGAGGTGGGACTGAACCAAAGCCAAGCCTTTGCCCAACTTTCTGCTATGTCACAGTGCTTTTCCTAGGAGGCAAATGAAGATATGCTTTACAGTATTAATGTGTATCCAAACGAGCAAAACCTTAGGCATTTTGAGACCTGTGTTCCCACCCTGCTGCAGCTCTGATGCACTGACCTCGGTAGTGTTCTTTCTCCTCTGAAAAATGAAATAAAGACACCCCTGGGAGTACAGTGATGAACAGAAGTGTACAGAGGTTGAGTCTATCTTCTGGCTAGTGCTAGAGGAAGATTGTCTGAGGCCGACGTGGGCACCTCTGCAGCAGAGCTTCACTGTCCTGGCACGTTCATGTAGAGAAAGGCAACTATCAGTGCGTGCTCATTCAACCAAGCAAGAGGAACAAGCAGAGGGGGAGAATGCTTGTGTAACCTCTAACTTAGTTTTTAGTCTGTTTGTAGCCTTAATACTTCTATTTGTTTTGTTAACATGCAGGGCTCAGTGATATGCCAAATGTCCCTGCTACTGTGTCACAGTCGGCAGGATTGTGTGGGAGAGTGGGATTTCCCTGCATGTGTGTCCCTGTTGGAGCCAGCCAGTCCCCCTGCAGTGCTCTGCCTTCCTCTTGTGCATTCATTTCAGTAGGGATCCTCATGGTTATGTAGATTACTGCTTTGCAGAAGGGTTGGGGATATTCTTGGTGTGGGTCTCCTGATCTGAGAGATGCTTGTTGAGAGCTTTGATCTAACGTGCTGCCTTTCCTAAGAAGCACCAGAGAGAGCAGTGTATGAGTAGTCTTACATATTAAGGGTGGTTTGCCACATGGAAGAGAAGTGGGGCAAAAAGCCTAAAGAAAGTAAGAGAAGTCAGTCTGAGCTGTACTTGGTTAAGAAATCCTTGGGTTGTATGTTCCTCTCAAATACTGTAGTGTTTTGAATATCATTAACATACATTTTACAGAGCAGAAAAGTAAGTCAATTATTTTAGTCCCAATGATAAATTTTGAAGTAGTTTAGCTAGCTTGCTGCTTGTTTTCAATTTCCTTACATTACGGATGGAGCCTAGATGTACCCCCCAAATATATGCTTTATTATTTGCTTTTTATGCTTAGCAGTTCTTCAGTTTTTCATAACAACCAGAAAAGTTCTCCTATTCAAATAGCACACATAGAAAAATTATTATTGTGACTCTCCCCAGAATCACATTTATATTGAAGAGTGCTTTGACATGGTAGAAGGGCATTCTGGAGCATGTTACCTCAAGTATAGGAAAGGTCATATCTCTCTCTTGCTAAAATCCTATGAGACTTTCATTTTCAAAGAACTGCAGCTTCAATTCTGCACGTTGACCCTTAGCTGCCTGTTCTCTAAACAATGGGATTTATACAAGTAAATGCTGTAATCCAAAGATGGGCGTGTGGGAAGCGTGCCTGGTGTCCGTGGAGTGCCTGTCTGCTCTGTGCAGGTGCTGCAGTGTTCCCATGCCATGCTGAACTCCACATGTTTATCCATGTTTATCCATGCTCACATGAGGGAGGACACGGAGCAGTCAGGTGCTGACCCCCGTTCCATTCCCAGTGTCAGCAGCACTGTGGGCTGGGTTCCAGCTTTGTTATCAGTTCATATGGCAAAGCATTTTTAAAAGCAGCCACTGTACCTGCAGCTGATGTTGATCGTACTGTGTACAAATCTGTAGAGGTTGTGATACAAAATCCATCCTAACTTTAATCATAAAATTATGTTCTCCCACTGCACAGCGCTTAACCTGGTTTGTACCAATTTATCAGTCCTTCAGCTTACATTTCTGTCTCTAGTCTCTCTAATATACTGTGTGAACCATGGTCTAGGTCATGGAGTTTTATATCACAGTTTGTAAATTTTACCGTTTCTTCCAAGCAATGTAATTTCACAACAAACAAATTTTAAAAATAATAATATAAAGCATCAAATGCTTATAAACAGGCTAACCTCTAGGCATTCTATTTTACTGTGTGGTGGTTGGAACTCATCTGCAAAATAATGCTGTGCTATTTCTCAAGGATATGTTCCAAAGTCTCGAATAGTTTTGATATTTGAATTGCTGAAGAATCACAGTACATATCCAAACTATTTTTTGCATTTAGGATGCTGCATGTAGAGTGATGTGGATTTAAATAGTGCGTAAGATATTTTGACAATGAAGTATTTTGTCAGACATAGACTGAATGTTTGTGAGTTATGAGCTTTATCCTCAGTAGTCAGAATAATGCATTTATTCCCATTAGTGCAAAAGAAGTCATAAATCAGAGTGTCAAGATACCATACTCACAAATGCTTGTGTATATGCAGATGCCTGTACTCTTCCCATTTTCTACTGTACAGTTGTGTTTATTTCATTATCCCAAACCATACTGGTGAAAATCACCGTAGCTCCCATTACAGTTTGGTGAGATAAGCTGCTTAGCTCCAGCTGACTCTAGTCCACAGTGATAAATAAGTCAGGAATTTTATGGTCTTGAATTCTGTTTTAATGGGACAATTTGTGGCAATTTCTCAAAGACAATTTCTGTGCTACAAGTTGGAAGTCCCTAACTGAATGAAGATACAACCTGCTGTGGGCATTCTGACTCTTTCTAGGGCTGAGCATTCCAACTGTGTGTGCTCTAGTGAGTGCTGTTGCTGCTGGAGCGCAACATTTTTTAAAAAGCTGGTTCTTGCTGCATGAGTGCAACACAAAATGTCACCAAAAGATCCTCTTAATCCAGGAGTGACTGCTAATTTGTAGGTGAACAGGCAGAGAGGGCAGACAGCTGACCTACATTATCCCTTCTGAGTCTCTTTTCTGTTCTGTACTTGGAAGTATGTGTTTGAAATGTGCATTATAATCTAACATCTGAAGCAGAGGTGTCATCATAGGACAAATCTTGTCAAAGGAAGACACCTTCATCTTAATGATTGCGTATCTAACAAGTTAGGAATGTTTTTACAGTGAAACTAAAGAAAGCACAGTGCAGGACAAAGTCACAGTCTTGTAAAATAATAATAAAAAGAAGATTATAAAAGAATACAGTAGCACCTGTCATTTAAAAAATTATTAATCCTGAACCAAAAACTATCATGAATAAGATAAGGATGAAGCTCTCGAAGAAATGCTTCAGGGAATTTCTTTTAATAAGACCTGAAAAGTATGCCTTGGGCATAATATCACAGAACAGAGATTTGAAAGCCTCGAGCCAACTTTCTCTTTTGCCATTGTAATTTGACCCAGCTATTGTACTTAATCACTGAGTATAAGGTATCTACAAGTTCCCATCCTTGAGATAACTTTTTAGAAATTCAATAATTAGAAAAGTTTCAGATATTGCCCATCATGGCTGAAGGGTTGGGAAAATAGTGTTAAAGCCCTTTCTCAAGCATTTTAAAGAAGCAAGGCACTTATTGGGGAACCTCCCATTCCCAGTTGTTTGTTAGGGGCATGCAAAGAGGAAAACAAATTTCAAAGTATTAAGATGTTTCAGTGAGGTGCCTAAGGGAAAGTAGGGAACACTTGACATGCAGTGAACCCAAACTTACAGGAATCCAATACCCTCATCTCACTCGAAATGTAGGTAGTTTTGTGCCGGTGGGAGCTGAAAGTGCTTAGCCTTGCGTGAACAATCCCTGAGACTGCAGTTTACTCCTGCACTCAGGGCTGCTGGAAAGGGCCTGGTGGTTACAGAGGATGCCAAGTTGAAAATGAGACAACAGTGTGTTGCAAAACACACACTGAGGTGTGTTGTGAGGGGTAAAGTCAGAAGATAAGGGATGAAGGCAATGCGTGTCCGTTCTGACTTTGTTCTTGTTGTGGGAAAATTGGTGCTGACCCTACTGAGTTTTTTGTTTTGATTAACACTAGGTGTACTGTCTGATTCTGAGTGTGTTTACTTGCATCAGCTCCCTTGGAGTACCTTAGTTTAGGCCAAAATCCTGAGCTCAGTTTGAGAATAGTTGAGCTTTGCTTGTAGAAAATGTATGAAGTATTAAGGGGTCCATTTCACATAGTGACTCCTTGTCACCTTGAATATCTTACTGTAATATTGAAGAACAGGTTCTATCAGCACTTGTCAGGAAAGCAGTGGTAGTGGAGGATTTTTGAAAGTGGAGCTGATCCTCCCTTGGGGTGAGGGATTGGTAGAAATGGTCTCTATAGGTACCTTGCCATTTTTCGTCAGGCCTTGGTAAAATGTAGCAATGATAATCTGTCTAGTTGCTTTTATTTCTCTGTCATTAGTTCTACTCTTGAGACTCTTTCAAGCACAAAAGGTCCCTGAAGCATGAGGAGAACTCCACAGTGTACATAAGTATATAAGATTTGGCGGGGTGTGTGTGTGCAATCTGTGATCACATCAGTCTCACTTAATCCTTCCTGATACTTGGTGTACTGAGTTGCTCAGTTATTTGGCAGTCAGAGTGTGTCCAACAGATGCACTATTGATTTTAATGTACCTTGTTCTTAGAAACGTGGACGTCCTGTTCATTGTCTACAGTGGGTTCCTTCGAAAAAGTTACAGATTAATGTACTTTTTTATTGTAAGAATCTTACTAACAGGAGTAGCATCCAAATGCTTGAGAATGTTTGTTTGAGAATCAATAATGTCATTCTCCATGGTGTCCTCAGGCAAGGAAATGACATTTTAAAATATTAGCTTTTAAAATGTATGAAAGACCCTGCACCCAAAGTATTGCAGGAAATCAAAAACATTGTCTGTTACATTAATGCCTTGATTCCAGACTCTGTGAAACTATTTTATGAAATTTACAGCTGCAGTTCTCTTGCAGAAAATCATGATTTATTAAAAAGTCTATGGAAATAGACAGGCTCCATGTGAACCTACAAAACAAAACCAAACAGATTATGAGTCCGAGTTTGGTTGGATAGCACATCAATCATCTTTTGGAAGTCATTGTTTAATAGTAGATGCAGGATAGTCTCTTAGAATTTAAGTCAAACATATTCTAAGCAGGATTTATTTATTTGTTTGCAGTTTCACTAGGAGAGGCAGCACTTACAGAAGACACTTCTGAAATTGTTGTTTTCATCCTGAGTTTTGTCCTGTGTCTTTGAGAGTTGGTTGGAGGGAACAGAATGACGCCTTCTGAACATATTTAGTCTTATGCTGTTTTGCAGTATGGTATTTACACTAACCATTGGAGAAGTCACTTACAAGTGGGCATAAAATTGCACACTCACAGCTCACAGGACAGCTGATTATTACTGTTCTCCAGTCTTCTACCTATTCCTTCATTCTAAAACAAAGCCAGTGAGGGAATTCATGTTTGTCTTATACTTTGAGTTAAAACACATACTCTTGAACAATGTGAGTTTCCTCAGTTCAGCAAGGTGAGCTCTACTTCTCGAGCCCTGTTCTCGTGGGGTAGCTTTGCTCTGCCTTTCACGGCTGCATTCCCCCTTGTCTGCTGGGCCGCGAGCCCTCGTGCTGCAGCGTGCCCTGAACTTTGCCATTTTGAATGGCTTGAGAGGAGAATGCCTCCCTCCTGAGCACCTGTGTGTGCGCCTTCTCAGGATGACAGGGGGGAGCTGTGAGAAGCCAGGATAAAGAGGCAGCCTTTCACAAAGCAGTTGAGCAGAAATGAGAAGAAACGCAGGACATGTGTAGCTTTACAGTTTTATATCCTTCATATGGACAATATGCTGATTTTCCTCCCTACTACGTGCATGCCTACTTTGAACTCAAGAAGATGTGTTCATGTTTACAAGGACAGTCCTTGTGCCATAAGAAAACATTTACATAGCAGAGGATGCAGTTGTTTTCTCAGGTTTGGATGTGTCATGATTATCTCACCCACTTTTGTGAGATCCTTGACATAAAAACTTGGTTCAGGCTTATACAGTTCTGGTGAAGATCAATACACTGTGTCGTCCAGTTTGAGAGAACTTTTACCATTTGTATTTCTCAGACTAGAATTAACATCAGTGAATGCAGATACCTCAGTTCCTGAACAGACATAGAAAACAGTGAAAATACTGAGTCCAGTCCTCAGAATAAATCCTTTCTCCTCTCATTTTTGTTAGTCTGAGAATAAAAGCTAGATTCTAAAAGGGACCTCAATGCAAAATGGAAATTAACTTAGGCCATATTAGAAGCAGGTTTTAGATTTTGTGTAAATATGGGAATGTTGGAGGCTTCTGGCTGGACTTTGCTTAACAAAGTTTTCCCATAGCTTTGCTCATAAACTGGAAATGGAACCCACTGTCTGCTGACCAGTATGGATGCACAGTTCAGGGCTGCGCAGTGGAAATTTGGGGCCAAGATGTTCCCTCCATTCACCTTTACCTTCTTCTATCCCTTGATGGTATTCAGTTCTGAAATTCCCATTTAATTTGGAATATTGCAGCAGCTCGTGTGCATTGTGTAACTATGAATTCCAAACTCCATGGCCTGACAGTCACTATTCTGCAAACAGTGCTCTTTGTCAAAAGGTCAAGAAGGGACACGTGCTCAATATGGATGAAGCTGTCTGTATGAAAGGATCTTCCAAGTCTGTCTTCGCTCCAGGGAAGGGTGAGGCTGTTTGATAGTCACAACTGAGTTTTGGCTAAGTCAAAATGTTCACTTGCTACATGTTCCCCATATTCCAGCGAACAAACATCAGCATAATCAAGCACGAAAGAAAAGCCCCAATTCTCAGATGAAAGAGTGAAGGCAGATTTGCGTGCATCACCCACACAGGCATATCATTATGGAGTTTGATCCTTATCTCCAAGATACTGCAGGATATGTACAAAGCTCCCTCAAACCATTGTGCTGCGAGTCCTGTGCGGATGTTAAAGACTCCTCTGCAGCACCAGATAAATCAGCACAGGGACTGTGCAGTGCTCACTTTACAGCACAGGGATAGGGGAGTGACATGTTTTATTTAATATTACAGTGTTCAAAAGGCAAGGCTCCCATGTGATCCACTTCCACTCAGGAGACATTAGTTTTTACCACAGAATTTGTTTTTCTTAAAGGAAAACATCAGTCCATAAATGTGTCACATAAACAAATGAAGATATTAGAATTGCTCCCCACTCTGTTTTGGGGGTTTTTTCCCCCTCCTGTTTGTGTGACTTTTCTTTCTCAGTGGAAATCCCATTTAGCTTAAACTTGTGGGTTTTTTTCTCAAAGTATAACCTCAAGCTAAACTCTTTTGCTTGTGTTGCTATTTTTTGCAATGGTTTAAGCTGAAGTTAACCTTCCCATTAGCATTTTAATGGAAAAGGAGATTCTAGCACTTAGCAAGACATTTTGTCTGCTTTCAAATGGCAGCATGGTAAAGGTATGAAATGCTGTTTTCCATTGTTTGCAAATTCCTTCTTTTCCTACAGCAAGGCTCTTTTTCTTTTATTGATATAAATAAGAACAGCATTTGGCAGGGACATCCCAGGTCATCTGTTACAGTCATTTCCTTTATAACCACATCAAATACTTGACTTTATAAGCTAGTCGGTCCTGTTTTAGATGAAATGGAGGGGGTTTTGCTCATGCTTTCTAAGCCTATTCTAAATGTTCTGGTGGTTAAAATACCTCTTCGTAGCTTAAATGATTTCATGGTCAGTTATAACCACTTGTTCCAATGCAAGAGATGTCCTTTTGCTGAAATATTGTTCTTTTTAGTGAGGATGACTTTCCAAATATGGTTTTGTTGCCATAGTCCTTCCTCACAGATGTCCCCATTGTGTGACACTGTATGGGGAGCCCTTTCTTTAGTGGGAATCTGAAAGTGGGTCAAAACATTGTGTGCCTAAGTAAATAATATTAAATGTACTGTCAGCTTTCCAAAGGTACTGCAGGGTCTTTCTAACACCCTCCCAAAATAATGGAGGTTAAGCCAAGTGAAAATCGAACAGCAAGCATCAGATTTGCTATACAGGCAAGAATTATTTATTAAAAATTCCCAAGACAATAAGGATTATAAAGTAACAGTTATAATAAGAGCTTTGTTCCTGCCTTGCTAGGATTTCCATTAGACTTTAATTCTATTATTAAAAATTAAATTTGTTTTATTTATGATCCTGTTTTCTTAGGAAACACCTATTGATAAAAACAGGCCTTGCCTTATTAAAAATTCAGAGCATTATCCAGATCAGTTGTCAAGCTGGATATATTAAACCAGAAGACGTTTTAACAGTAGCAGATACAAAGTGATGTGTCCAGCAAGAGGGAAAGCCAGGCACATCTACAAAGTGTATCCTGAAAACCTGGCATGTTGAAAAAATTTAATCTCTGTACTGACAGAAGTACTGGGAAGGTGCCTTTTTGACGCTGTGTGTGGTGCTGCCACGCAGAAAGTCTCACTGACTGCCACTTATAAAGGGAAAGCAGAGGCGAGGAGGTACCCAGTGAAGCCAGAGAGGTGCGTGCAGGACACGGTGCCCATGTGATGGGGACGGGGATGGTGCTGTCTCTGTCCCCTGGCCTCTCCTGGCTGGAGGGGAGGATGAGCATCAGCACGTGCCAGCCCTGAGCTCTGTCAGGGTGTGACATCTGCAACGTGCACTTACACGGGGACAGCAGGAGGGAGGCTGGCTCTTTCCTACACTGGCTGGAAGTTCAGTTGACAGAAAGCTACATTTTTCTTGTCAATTGGCTATTGGAATAATGGTGTGTTTGGGGAGACTGCTGGGTCTTGCACACAGGTATGTGATGAGGCTGTGTTAAAAGACAGAAACCTCCATCTGCTGTAGGAGAGCCGTTCAGTGTAAGTGTCAGAACAGCAGGTCATCGGGGCTCGTGTGACTTAACTGTGCCAGGAGTTTTTTATATTCTTTTATTGAGAGCAAGGTCCACAAAGCTGCTGTCCTGAAGAATCAGAAATGTGAATGCAGGAGCATTTCCAACCAAAAGATGAACATTGGATCAGTAAATTAAATTTAGTTATAAGAGGATAAACATACCCTGTCAGGCACTCCACCCTTCCTACTCCCACTGTTTTGGGGCGGTGTGGGTTGGTGATGTTGCATTACATTAGTATAAAAGTCTTATGTGAGGTTGGGTGACTGTACCTGAGATTATCCACTCTGCCAGAGGAGAAAGTAGCTGTTAATGTAATGTATTTTCTGCTCTGGATAAACTATTTTGTTTGGACAGACAGATTTTACAAATTGCTTTTCCATCCTTTTAAACAAAGAGTCATGAGGAGAATAAAAACACAAAGACTGTGCATTAGGTCTTGAGATCACCTTTACTGCAAAGTTAAATTGTTTGAGTTTAAAAATAATAATAATTATTATTATAGTAATAACTATTATTATTATAATTTGAAGTTATGTCATATTTAATATTGATGAACATAATTTCAAAAAATGGTGATATCTATGTCCAATCTGCATGCATTTTGTCTATTTTTCAAAGTTATTCATTTTAAGAAGACATTTACAGGTTGTTGAGTTGTATATATGTTCCCTTAAAGGATTGTAACCACAGGCAGGTACCCCAAATTCCCACACATAAAACTGTCATCTTCATTTGAAATAGCTCAAAAGTACCATTTAAACCACTCAATTTGTCCCAAATTCACCTTACTTGGGGTCAAAATTTTGACCTACAAAGTTGTCAATTGTGTCTTAAATTACACTCGTTTGATTTGTCTGCATTCAGGTAGGAAGATTAGAGGCACGTCACACGATTTAACAGGATCATGTATGCAGGAGGAATGTTGTTAGTATACAAGTGCAGAGTGACTGGTGTTTGCCAGCTGCTGTTCTGGCTCTGCTCCGTGAACAGACTGTTGACTTTGTGTATATGTAATGATTTTTTCAAAGAATCAGTGTTCATTGAGGCAGCAATAATTGGCACTGGGGAAACCTTTTAGTAAGTCTTCCCTAGCAGTTTGTGGTGTGTTGATTTTCACTGGCTTTTGAATAGCTAGAAATAGTGCTAATTTTCAGTTGTGTAGTAGCACTTAACTAAAAATGCTGTAGAGACTTGGAGGGGTGGGCTCAGCATTGGGCAAGATCCTGGTGAGTGGGCAGTGGGTGCTGATGAGACTGAGAATGAAGTACAGTCTCAGACTAACTGAGCAGTGGATGAACAGAAAGCCTTGTTTGTAAAGAAAATGTAGCAGGAGGAGAAAAATTCACAGCAAAATTCATTGTCATGAACTAAGAATGGAAGTACCTGATACAGACTGGCCAGCTTGAATTATTTGAGCCAAGCATCCAACCATGCTGTTCAACAAGAAACACTGGACTTCAAAATGAACACCCACTAGATCAAAGCCTGGGCTTGGGATGTTACCAGTTAAGGGCATGTTGAGTTCTGTGCGTGTGTGACATACAGGGGACATCTGGAAATGTCTCATCTGCCTGTGGGACTCTGTTCACTTATCACTTTCAAGCCTGATCACCATCATTATTTACCACGTAACACATAAAACTGATTTATGCTCATGCTAAATGTCAAGCATATGCAATGGCTGCAGGTCTTTGAGCTAGGGCTCAACCAAAGATTGAACTTGGGATTTGGATAGGGTTAGGACAGGGACAAAGCCTGATTTGTAGCTGTAAGTTCATTTGAGCAGGTATCAGTGAGGAGCAACCTCATGTTCAGGAGCAGAACTAAGCAGAGACAGGAATTGCTTCTCTTTGTTTCAGTTTCAAAACACTCCTGCAGTTGTCCTTACTCCTGCTCTCCTGGCCTTATAACACAGACTAGAGTAGAAGTTCACCCATTTGCCTTAAATATTGGTGTAAAACAGGTTGTACGAGCGAACAGGGAACTCTCAAACAGCATCTCTGTTTTTCCATTTTCTCTTCCAGTTTAGGCAATAACTCAAATTGATTTGTATTTTGTGTAGATTTGGATTTCAGCACAGGGTTTTCCTGAGCCTCATTCACGTGAGCATCGTATGCTGCAAGACACCCAGTCTTGAACAGCTCTTCCAGTGCCTTAAAGGCTGTGGTCTGCCAACCCAAAGAAAGCCTGTTTGTGCAGGGACAGACAGCTGAGTTCTGTGAGGGGTGGGACATTCCTCCTTTGAAAGATGTGATGTAGAAGATACAGACAGTGGTATGTTTTTTCTCCAGAATTCCTGGTTTCTAAAGAAAAGACAAAGGCAAAATTAAAGGCCATAGCTGCTGCAGCTGTGAAAGGAGCTTTCAGAACTAACATGAGTTTAAATGAGGAAGTTTTATCTGCCTGAATCTGAAACCTGAAAATGTAAGAGTCATTGCAGTCAATTCAGTTGCTTAATGAAATAATGAAATCATCACATGAAATTATGCAAAACCAGGGGAAATTCAATACCCTGAAATCCTACACACAGATTAATCAAATTAATGGCAAGGTATAAAAGGACACATTTGGGAGATTATGAAGAAATTCAGCTGTGCAGAGTTTTAAGAGCCTAGGAAAGGGAAGATGAGCCATTGCTTAATGCTGTATGGCAATTTTCTCAGTATAGTAGTTAAATATAATATTTTGGAGAAAAGAATTAATATGATTTTTTTTGCTTTTTTAAGTGGAACCTCCTCAGCACATTTGTTTTACCTTGGAGGAAGTTAAAATTGCTTCAAAGATATTGTCTTAATTTTCTGAACAAAAAGATATAACTATGTTTTATATAGCAAAAATGTCATACCAAGGTGTTTCTACTTGTGGAGAGGAGATATATTACTCTTCCTTTCTTTTTTGTTTTTTTAAAAATTATCTAAAACTGAATTTGACATTAATTTACAAACAGTTTCAGGCAACCAATAACACATTTCTTTTCCTTCATAAACCATTTGTCTGAAAAAATTAATGGGGCTCCTACCTCGAATATTTGAGAACTGCTCAGTGTTCAAACAGTGTGAAAATATAATTGGAATCTCCTAGTTTCTTCCTCTTCTCACTGTCTTATTTTAAATAGAATAAACAATATGTTGAAGTGAAAAAGAAAGAATTATAACCTGAGAGGGGTGACATTTGGAAAAAGATGTAATATACCCAAAACTTGTAATAAAAGTTAAGAGTTAAAATATGTGCTTACCAAGAGTACCAGAAAAAAAGAACACTAAGAATCAGATACCTTACTGCCAAACAATTACTCCCAAAACTTAGGAACTTGGAACTCAGGTGCCAAATTTACTCTTCCTCAGTGACAGGCTGCTGTGCCAGCACTTAGACCACAGAAAGTCAGGAGACTAAAACCATAAAGGATCAAGATAAATAGCAGCATGACAGTAATCAGCCCAAACCTTCTGCTTGCCCTGAATGTGCTCATGTGAGACTGCAGCATCATCTCTCAAAGGAAACATCCCCAGAAGAAATTTACTTCACTAGAGGGACTCAGATTGGAAAGTTTCCTGATCTGAGGGGTTTTGCCTGATTTTAAGGCCATTCTTCCCCTTCAGCAGTGCAAAATGCATCAATTAATATGAGACCAGGCCTTTATGTGGGGTCTGAGTAAAGCACTGCTTCACTGGTGGCAGAGAGCTGTTCCCATCAGGGCACCTTGTCAAAGCCCACCTCACATCTCAGTTCCCTGTACAGAGTCCCTCAAGGAGACGCTCCATCCCCACACCCATGTGCTTATCTCAGTGTATCTCTGACAGGGCCCACGGCTTGTGCTGGTACTGTATGTGCCTCTCCTCTTCACACCTAGGAGCCCTCATGCTTGTTTCCCCAAAGGAGGCATTTCAGTGTGTGATACTGAAAATCATCCTCCGAAGAGGCACAGGGAAAAGGAAAGGAGGAGGAAGAGGGCTTGTGCCATTAGAAGGATGTCAGGAGCACACCCTGTGGTGCTGTTTCCTCCCACCACAGTGCAAATCTGCAGATTTTGAGCATTCCCTCGTGGATGTTACTCGCCCCAATCCAGATTTTTCGAATATGTTGACACAGCAGAGGTGGGCACCAGGGAGAAACCTGTGCTTCTCTGAAAACACTTAGTGAAAACCGGTTTGTTGTGACTCACAGCACTCAGTGTACAGAGGAGGTGGCATCTCTTAAGATGATAATGAAAGAAAAGAGAGAGAATAAGCAAGTTTCCTCAGGTGCAGCCAAAGCTCCTTCCAAGCCAGTTTGCCTGCCCTGGCCAGCTCAGTGCAGTGACAGCAATGAAGCATCTGCCTCAGCCACAGTGTCAAGGTGAGCACAGAGACTCCTGACCCTGAGCTGCTGCTTCTCTCATGGCTCACATCAGACTGGGTTAAGTCAGGTTCTTTAACCTACAAAACACAGCTGCAGAATAATCCTTGTTGGTTCATTTTCATTCCAAGTAAGCATAAATCCTCTTGCTAAGTCCTCTGTCACAGAGCTGTGGGTGTTGTGCTGCTGGGAGCTCTCAGGCAGAGCTCCCATTGCCTCAGAGGTAATTCACTTATTGTTAAAGGAAATGTCAGACTGCCAGAGGTGGAGAGATGGTGGTTTGGGATAGGCGTGTTTGTAAAATCTGGGAGGAAAATACTGGGGAGGAAGATGGGGGAAGAAAATACGCTCTGTTAGATATCTTTGTATCAAAAGTGACAACACCTAATACTACTAGCAAGAAAATCTATCACATGGTAAATTAGTGTACTGTTTTGTGGGATGCTTTTATACAGCAATTTGGCACTCTTGGTGAAATTTTGTATTGAGAAGTAATAAAGAAAATTCTAGTGTAAAATATGCTACCTTCAATAGTCATAAAACACGCCACACTTTAAAGGACCCAATCCTGTTCATATCCACAGAAATGGAAGCTTTGCTTTTGACTTCTGGGGAAGCAAGGTCAGGTACAAAATGATCAATTAAATAGGATTCCAAGAATGATTTATTGTCCTCACGATACTAATTTTCATCCCATTAGTGTTCCTTTTCGTTAGTGTGACCTTCAGTCTTGCACAGTGAAATGCTTATTGCTCCAAACCATGACCTAGCACGATGAGAATACAACTGATAAGGCAATGATCCGAGTCAAACAAGGTGGTGCCCGTGGGCAGGAGCTTCTTGTACAGTACAGTGGACTCCTGGCCTACACCTTGTAATGATTTTGGACGCCCTACAGAATAAAATCCGTGAAATTCTAATAAATCAGTGAATATGTAGGTTTGAGGAATCAAAGTATCTTTTATGAGATTCATTAGGTTGCTGATAATTTTTTAAGTACTTCAATGATTAAATGTGCTGGTTTTGGCTGGAAAGAGTTAATTTTCTTAATAGTAGCTGATATGGGGCTCTGGTTTGGATTTGTGCTGGAAGCTGTTGATAACACAGGGATGTTTTTGTTAGCACTGAGCAGCACTTACTCAGAGCCAAGGCTTTTACTGCTCCTCACCCACCCCACCAGTGAAGAGGCTGGGGGTGCACAAGGAGCTGGGAGGGAATACAGCCAGGACAGCTGACCCCAGGTGACCTGATGGATATCCCAGATCATGTGGCCTCATGCTCAGCAATAAACCTCTGGGAGAAGGAGAAAGGGGGAATGTTTGGAGTGAAGGTGTTTGTCTTCCCAAGTCACCTGGGAAGTCAGTACGTGTGATGGAGCCCTGCTCTCCTGGGGACATGAACACCTGCCTGATCTTGGGAAGTGGGGAGTGAATTCCTTGTTCTGCTTTGCTTGTGCATGTGACTTTTTTTAATGTATGAAATTGTCTTTATCTTAACCCATGAGTTTTCTTACTTTTACTCTTCTGATTCTCTCCCAGGTGTCACTATGGGGGGGAGTAAGCAAGTGCCTGTTTGAGTTGCCAGCTGGGGTTAAACCATGACACTAAACTATAGCATCCATACAGGCACTTTCTTGAGGGGCAAAATTAGTGTTGGTTTGCTTTTTCAAATAACAACATCTACTTTGGATCTATGAAATGGAAAACAAGCAAAGGACTAATCCCGTTGGAACAAGAGTTCAGTTACGAACCATCTATATCACAGACCTGGGAAATCTTGACTTGCAGTTTCCATTGAAAGATAGAGATGTTTGATGAAGTGACAGATGATGCACTGCACTGTATGTTCTTTTTCTATTGCTGTTGGAATTGTATCTTTAGTGAATTAGTTGTGATTGATGATAGTGTTTTAAGGACTTGCTAGTTCTTCCTGGGAAAAGATGACATGTTTTAACTATATTAATGGTTTGAGACTTAAGGATAGCAACATATATTTTTGTAATCTTTCAGCAGCGAAGCCACAATTTATACAAATGGATTCACTCTGTCTTTAGCTCAAGCAACTCTGACAAAAGATGTCATGTGAAGTAATGTTGCTCATCATTCATGGACGCAAAAACTTAAGGCTCCATTGCTTTGATATGAAACTGTGTTGCAGTTTTCTGCTTCTTGTAAGATCAGTTTATGGTGTTAATGATACTTTAACCATTTTAAGCATCTCCAGGTTAGACGAAGTGAACAGAAAGGTGCTTATTTGCCTACAGAAAGATTTGTACTAACTTGGGAATATGTAGGCGGAGAAAAGCAGCATTCCAGCAGCAACTCAGAATTCCCTAAATGTCTGCTGTGGAGCAGTTAAAAAATAGTGCTACCATGTGTTCAGGCAAAATTGCCAATTTACAGAACAGTACAGTATATTAGATCCCTTTACAGCACCTTGGTAAGGAAGCACATCATCGCAGAGTAACACCAAGGGCTGGGAGAGGTCTCTGACTTGCTCTGGTGTGTTTGCTGAAGTGGAGCCCCGTCCTGCAGTTGCATTTGAATGCTCCCTTTGGTTGTGATGTCGGTAATGCACATACAGGGACACATCTCTGGATGGGAAACAGACAACAAAAGCATGGTACAGAAAGTAGTCTTTAGACACAATCTGAGAGTAATAACAGATTAGGACAGACATTCTGCCCTAAAAGTGTATCTACTATTACTGCTGCACTGTGGGTTTGCTTTTGTGATCCAGCCCTTTTACCATGCCAGGATGCTTTTACTTATTAAAAAAAACCCCTAAACAACAACCAAACAAACACCAGCTCTTCCTTTCTGCATTTAATCCGGTGGTTCTCTAAAAAGCATTGATATTATGGTTTGTAGAGAAGTGATAGATCCTTATACAGTGCCTGTGTTACAAGTGTGCTGACACACAAAGATTTTCTTTAATTACTAATTAAAACCTGTGAGAGAAAGCGCTAATATTGCCCATTTCTAATTCTCTATTTAGATTATCTTCATATTGCCCTGTTAAAACACTTTTTTCTGTAATTATCAATCCAAATGTTGTTCACCTCCTGAAACTGTCATCCCCTTTAGCTATGCATCTCATGTCTTCCAGTTTAAGCCATTGCCTTACATGGCTAGAAAACAGACCTTAGCATTGAAGTAAAAGGCCTGCTGAACAAGACATAATCTTCTTCCTTGTAATAAATAAGAAGGTGTTTGATAGCTGTTGTGCCTCAGAAGAAGTTGATGGATGTGTATGTGTTGATTAGAGAGAACTGAATGTGGTGAATAATGCACTTCAAAGCAGACAACAAATTTTCAAATGGGGATAGGTGGTAGGTAAAATAGGCACATGTGCCTGGGCAGGTTATCACATTTACTGTATGAAGAACATGACAAGTAATGCAGCTTTACTGTTTCCTGCACTGCCACTGCTGAGTTTGTGCTCAGCCTCTCCATCCTCCAGTCACTCCATGCTTTGGGACTGAAGTATTATAGATGGTCAGAAATTTACATTTTTTTATTTGGGAGGAGATTGGGGAGGGGCAGGGAGGGTCTCAGATTTTGCTTTCATTTTACATTGGAACAAAACGCAAAATTCTCAAAAATCTTGTCATGAAGGCACGCCTGACGAATGCTGGGTGAGAACGTTTCAGAAAGAAATAGAAGTTTCAGGGTGGCCTTATTGGAAAATTGGAGGGGATCTTCTGTAAATGTCTTTGTTGTTTGAACATTATTCCATGAGCTGGGGCAGTAACACTACATAATCGCACAAAATGGCAGTCAAAATAGTATGTTGAGTTTCAATTGAGTGATGTATTTTAAATGTAATGGCAGTTGCTACCTAGAGCAGATTGAATCGTCTTGTTCTCTTGTTGAAAATGTCAAAGCAAAATCTGAAATTGCTTCAACACATGACAAACAGAAGACACTTTCAACAGGAAAATGAAGTGTCAAGCAGGTTCGTTACAACAAGCTGACACAATTTCATGAAGAATTTCTCAGAAATTACATTTCTGAGATTTGCAAAGCTTTAATCTGGCTGCTGGAAAAAAGCAGCAGAAAACCTGAAAGCTGAGTAATGAATGGTCCTCTGAGAACAGCAGGGCAATGTAGAAGCTGAGGAAAGTGACCTCTGTTTTGAGCTGCTTCCCCACCACTGTCCTGGTGACTGAGGGACAGGAGCAGTGCTGATTTTCTGTCCTGGCACTTGAAGGAGGACTTACAGAAGAACAGAACACCCGTCTCAGGACTCTGCTTATGTGCAACTAGCTCAGACAGAGGCTGGGGGAGTGACAACTCTGCCCCCTTCCCTCAACTTTCTGTGTATAAGCCTTGGCTGAGAGGATTTGTTAATAAAAATAGAGTTGATTCCTCTCCTCTTTCTCTGCTTGATGATTTTTGGCTCTTTCAATTCTTTTTTCTTTTTTTCTCTTGATTTAAAGATTATCTCCATCTTTTAATAAAGGATGGAGGAAATATACTGAAGGATTAAATCCTTATCTGCAGCCATTTGAAGTGCCTGTGGGGCTGTTTAATCTCACATTTCAGAGGATTTGGAAGCGAGGCCTTTCTGCACTTTCTGCTGCATACAGTGTAAATGTGCTCAGATTGACCTGTGGGACAGGTGCAGCCCATCGCTCACTCGCTGACAAGTTTGTTTTATACTCCTCTGATAAAAATGTCTGGTGTGTTGACAACCTGCTTAGCAATGGTCACACTGGTTCAAAACAAGTATACTCCACTCCCAAAGACTTTTTTTTGGCCATGTCTTCACCGTTTCCCACTGCTTTTAGCGTTGCCTTGAGGTGTTTGTATTGTTTCACTGGGAAGTTCGTTTGTTCCTCTCAACTGTGCTGTGTGTCACTCACTGGGCTTGCTCGTGGGGCTACCCAGACGTTCCAGTGGGCACTGGAATTACATCCATGCTCTGGATGGACCTCTCTGCAGCCTTTAGCCACATTCCCATTGGAGGTTTGCCTCCAATTCTTTGCATCCCAACTGACCATTTAACATTTTCAAGTAATATGTTAGTCTAAAAATACTCCAGGTTTATTGTTGAGTAGTTGCCTCCTGCAAACCTGATGCAGTGCTTTGCACACGTTTGGTGTGTTTTTGTGAAAAAGAAATTGCATTCTTGGATCAGAGACACTTCCCTGTGTTTGATAGTAGCTGATACTGAAAGGTTCAGGTCCCAGGCTGATCACCAGGGGTTGTTCTGCTTCCCATCAGCTGCTGGAAACTCTGAGGTACATGGCAAAAGGCAGCAGAGCCGACTCTGAAAATGGGTCGTCCCGCCAGAGATTTCTATGGATGCTACTTTCTTTGTTAATTCTTTTAAATCCTTTGCCTCAAATAAGAAGACAAATTTCCTGGGATAACTATCTCCTTCATTTCTTAAAGCATTGTCTTTCATCAGAAGATTTACATTTTCTTGATTTTTGGTCGTGAGTCAGGATAAACAATAGCAAGTGTATCTGTAATTTCCTTATCTGCCTATATTACACCTGCTTTTATTCATTTTCCTGCTTATCCAACCAATAATGACATGATTTGCCCCAATTTTTTCTTAACGATGCTCCGTGTGCTTAGTGAATAATACAATTCAAAACTTCTTCAGTGGAAAAATGAAACATAATAGCAAAACCTGATGGAATATATTTTGCAGCTTTTGAAGGCAAATTAGAGACAAAGAACCTACATAAATACTACATAAACATTTTACGAAAAGGTTTTCCTTGTCAAGTATAGTAACATTTTTCATCACTGTAACAAGCTTTGGAAGCCAGGATGCTAATCCAAAGAATGCCTCAGAATTAATAGACTGGATAGGGCAGGTGAAACCTACTCATTAGCCCCCAACAGAGCAAAATCAATTGGCAAGAGATGACTTAACTGAAGTTTCATGTTTCTTACTTGTGAATGTAATTATTCTAAAAAACCTACAATTGAAATTCCATCTTAAAATTGTTTGGGATATGGCAGCTTTGAAATCGTTACGGTCCTGCTGAACATCAAAGCAGGCTGAGCTGTTTCACTGTGCAACATCTAATCTTGTCCAAAGTACAAGTTTTAAATGGTTTCTGCTGCCTTTGAGACTTAAGTCAAAAGCATTTTTAGTGTCGTTCTTCGGTAGTTTGTCCTTTTCTTTGAAAGGCTGCACAGGGGTGTTGGGTCTGTAGCAAGGGTTTGGTCTGGGCTGTCTCAGGGCACAGGTGAGCCATGGGGTTGCCTGAAACAGCAGAGTAAGAGAGGTGGTAGAATGGCACTGACTCCTCCTTCAGCAGTTTGTGGTGAGCACTGGTGGAAGCTGCTGCTGAGCTTGGGGATGGCTTTTCACAGCCTCAAAGAGAGCACCCTTTAATTTGCCTACATATGGTACCAGAGGTGCTTAATGTTTAGTTCAGCTGGTGTTCATCACCCACAATAATTCTCTTTTGATACACTATCTGTATTTAATACAAGTTTTTAGTTTCAGAGAATAATGGATTGCTTTGAGTTTTATTAAAACAGTGCATAAAATCCACTCCATGATAATTCATGTGGCTGGAGCTGTGCTTTGGTGCAGTAGTTCACTGTGCATGAGTGGTCAAATTGATCATGGAATATTAATGCATTGTGGACTGCAGGCTTTTGGTACTCTGGCTTCAAGTTGACAAGAATGATAGTTTTCATTTGCATGCAAAGTCTCCAGCTGTTCCTTTAAGATGAATTATGAGATCTGGCTTCATCCGTCACCATTTCTTTACTTTTTTATAAGACAGAAAGAAAAAAAGAATTAAAAAAGCCAAACCATAAAATGTCATAAAATGTTCTTTGCAGATCTCCTTGAAATAGAGGGTAATTTCAAGCATCTTATTTCTGCCCAGAGTCCAAGAGAAACATTTTGAGTGCAGATGAAATTATGTGTCCTTTGTGCTAAATACACTCTGTTCATTAAATAAAGCACACTCCATTTGAGATTTTCATGAATTACATTGCAGGAAAATGTAATTTACATTTAGTAAGAATTTATTACACTTTTTCTCCACTTCAGAAGAAACTCACGTTTGCTTCCTAGAAGAAAGCTGCATGATCCACATTTAGGAAAATAATAAAATGATCACAGAAGCATTTTGGCTGGGAAATAACTTTGCATAATCCAGCGCAATCTGTGAAATTTAGAAATGCACTGAAAAGAAAGGTGTGTTGGCAACTGTAGGAGTAAGGAAACTTGATAACATCATACAGTGAGAGTCCTGCTAACACAGAATTCCTCTACTTTCCAGCAGCCACCTTGCCATGACGGTTCTAGTGATGGCACCAGTGGTAACCCCTGCCATGAGTGTCACTGAGTGTTTCACATCAGGAGATGCATAACAGCCAATGCCACGGGCATTTAACACGTATATTGCAGTTGTGTTAAGTGTTCAGCCCTGTTGTAATTACTTCGTGATAGGCACCTTGTGGGATTCTGCCATCTGTGCTTTGGTAATGTGCAATCTGTGCTATTGTTTCTCTTCCACTTCACCAGAGTCCTAACTCGTACTCTATTGCATAAGTGCCACCAGACTCTCACCACTGCATTTTCTACAGCCCTACATGACTTAATTGCCTTGTGAGAAGGGGGAAGAAGGTCCAGCACAAACCTGAAAAACAGATCCCAAACCCAAAATCTAGTTAATCTCTACTTCTCTTATCATTTTAATGAATTCAGCAGAGTTCATCCAGTACCTGATGCTCCTGCTCTTCTCTCCAAAGCCATTTGGCTCTCTCCGTGCGCTCCGATTGCATCCCATGTGCAGTAGCTGAAAACAGGTGAGCAGGCTGGCAGCAAGACTCTTTACTCAGAGATGATTTTGCACATGGAATTATTAGCTGCTCTTACTAGTTCTAAATAGTTACCATGGGCTTCAAGGTCATGCCTGCAGCAGAAGCTGTTGGAGCAGCTGGCAAGAACAGGACAGACACAGCCAGTTGTGCAGGATTTTGCCGGCTCTCAAAGTCAAGGCAGCTGCAGTAATGGCCAGCTCCTTCTTGGTGCCAGTACTATGACCTGTCAAACACCGGGCTGTTCCGAGCCATTTAGGACTTAATGGGTTAGAATCAAAACCACCAGTAACGATCCAAGATCATTTGAGAGCCTCAAAAATCATTTCCCTTGTGAGCGGCATTTTAGCATGGACCCAGCAGCATCTTCCTTGAAGCTGTGATTGTGTTGTCCTTCTTTCTATGTCATAAAAAGAATTCATGTGATGAATTCCAATTATTTACTGCTAATATAAAAATGCTAAACTCCTTCTTGCAGAAAATTTTCCCACAGAGGCAGTCCAAACAGTGCATTAAGGCACTTTTGATCCTAGGTAGAGTTTTCAAAAAGTGATGTTCATGGTGGTAGTGGCAGAGGGGGAGGAATCCAGTTGCTGAATCATTTCACAGCATTGTCCCAAAAGAAGCATTTCCTGCTAGAGTAGCAATAAATAGAGAAAAACTCTTTGCCACTGGTTAATGACTCCTGACTTCCACACAAGTTCGGAGTTTATTAAGTTGGAGTTTTTTGAGAATAAGTGTTCAGTGTATATTTTCAAAGAGGGAGATATTTATCCTTTGACAACATTTCATTGCAGTGGCTCTATTTCTGTTAGAGCAAATGACGGATGGAGGTGCAATCATTTTGTCAGCTTGATACTGAGAGGAAGGAAATAACACAATAGCCAACTGATGGAGAAGTGTGTTTTGACTGACTGGTGGAACACACTACAATACAGCTAATCAGGAAACAGGGTCCCTGTGTAAACACAGCCTCACCAAATTGCATTTTTATGAATGAGTTGCTTTGTGTGGTTTCCTACTACTTTTCACCTTGTGTGGTAATTTACTGCTGTGCCAAGGAAATGAAAAGCAAACATTCTGATCTGGTAGCAGGACTTGCTGGTGATCCTGTGTTAGAGGTTCAGTCCACAAAGTCCAGGTGGGAACCCTTGGCTTTTTAAACAAGCTTTTAACTCTTCAAGTGCACAGTTTGTTCCCTGGCAGCCAAACTGCAGCTGTCCCATTTACATTTACATCTGCACAATTGGCTCTGACATTTGCTTAGTTTTAAGCAGCAACATGAAAGATAAAGCAGTAGCAGGTCAGGCCTGAATCATTTTACTGCCAGCCACTGAGAAGTTTCTTGGCACTAGCTGGGATTTCAGGTGAGACAAAGGAGTTAGGTACATCACTTTTTAAAAGGTATAATGCTGAGCTTCATAGCAACTTGTGCCCTCTGGTTAATATATTGATTTAGAGTTTTGCACGCAGTGAGTTCCTTTGTCATCTATGGTGTGAAAGTTGCAATGTCGCTGCCAAGATTTTTAGTTGCCAAAGTAGATCTAAGCCATGCCTGGAAGCACATGTATTTGAACTGGGAGTGAACAAAAGCTTAACTTTGGGTATGAGCTAGTTTCAGATTAAGGGTTTGGCATGTAGTTATTTGCCCCAGAGGATGCTATTCAAACAGATCTGTTCTGCTGTCAAAAGGTTAGCCAGATTCTTGATTGAATGATACTAGAGGCTCTGTGTTAATTAATGGTGGGGAAATGCCAGATCCTTTGATTGAAGGAAGTAGGTTGGCATGCAATTGTCTCATAGAAGATTTGAAACAATTTTGTTAGATTCCCTGCATTCTGCTTCATATTTGGATAATTTTTCCTTTCATCATGGCAAATTACATGAACAAATGTCCAGGAGGTACATCAATAGCAAAATTATAGAACAGCAAATGTACTTTGGGTGCTTATCAGAAGAAGAGGGAAGTCATTATCCACCATGAGAAAGAAGAAAACTCTTCCCCAGCATTTGACCAGTTCTGGGCCACATGGGACTTAACATTTTAGCTCCCTTAGAAGAGTTATATGGCCTGGAAAACACTCCAGCTGTGCTGAGTCACAGGAAAGAGGCCCTCCTAATCCTAAGCAGCTGGATTTCAGTGCATGACGTGCTGACTGGCTTTACCCTGGCAGCAGTTCAGGTCCTGGAGCACAGGTGACGCCTGTTGGCTCAGAACCTGCCCTTTGCATGGCACAGGGGAAGGGGCTCTGCATTCAATTCAAGACGTTGTGTTTGGCTGAGTCGCTCAAAATACCCAGTAAGAAACTTGAGTTCATTGTAACAACAGCTTGAGCTCCCTGTCTGCCACTGTGGATGCTGTAAAAGTCTGACTGGAGTGGGGTGAGTACTGTGAGGCTGCTGCAGAGGGAGGGTGGAACATAGTGTGAGGAAACAGAGCTGTGTCAAATAAACTGTGAAGGAACTGGTGCTTACTGAGGAGCCTGATAGCTTTTCTAGCTGGTTATCATTGCTTATCCCTAAGTAATGATATCCTAAGGCTGTTTGTTTCCAACTGCTTTGTGCTTTTTCAAGAGAACTCATTAGTGTGTCAGATATATGTCCGAATATGGAATGACAGATTTTTTAAACAGTAGGGCTGTGGTGGGAAAAAAAATGTGCCTTCAGGCTCTGAGGCTTCACTGGCACTTAAAGTGGGAGTTACTCCTTCAAGGCAGTTTTCTTCTTTAGTTAGTCCTGTGAATAGTTAAATACTGACCTGTGCAGCACATCGTGCTCTCCTTTATCTGACAGAGATCACTGTTTAACTAATTAAAGAGACCAAATCTTTTACAGGTCTCTTCTCTGCTTCTCTGCAGTGCTTCTGGTGGGACAGCATACTCCTTGTGCCTATGACAAAGAGAATAAAAGTATCGTGTATGCTGGGAAATAAAATGCACCTGTTTGAACAGTTACAGAGGATGTGATCAGTGTACAACAGCGTGCCTTTAAACCTCTTACGGACAAACAGAGTGACAAGTGTTGTTGAAATCACAGCAACTGGATTATTGTTTTAAAGTTTGTGTGTTACTTTTGACTGAGGTGAATATAATCATAGGGAGAAAGAGCACTTTAGGCAGTCTCTGAGCAGTCTGGCTGCTAAACAGCCTCTGGCCGTGTTCACCGGGCTCTTTTGGGAGGCATACGCATTGCCAGGTGCTTCTGGGTAAAGAAATGTCTTTCCAGCTTGTCATCCAGCTCCTGTGACTTCAGTGCTGCCCCAGGCAGTGTGTGCTGTTATCCTGGGACGAGGCACAGGGCGGGTGTGAGCCCTGCCCTCAGTCTCAGTCCAGTGCTGGATCTGTCTGATAGCACTGCTGTGAACAAACGCAGCCAGGGCAGTCCTGGTCACAGCAGGACACCCTAGAATGGCAAGTAAAGGCAAAGAACCCCGTAGGGTTCTGCATTATCCGAAGGTGGCCACAGGAATTGCTGCCTTGGAAAACTAATGCCATCCTTGTTCTAGTGGCTTCACCATGTGAATGTTACTGCTCAGAGCAGCCCAGGGACATGGCAGTTTCCATGGTGTCTGGAAGGGAAAAAAACCAAATAGCTGTATCCCAGCTCAGTTCATGAGGTAGATTCAGTTTCACAGCAGAAGTACTGCTGTCCCTTTAGTAATAGGAAGAGCATTTACATTGCATTTAATTGTTTTAATTTCACATGGCTTTGTGGGAGGTTGAGTTATACCATTAGCTTTGTTAAATACATGTTGATACAGCAACAGCACTGACTTTTTGTTCTGCTTCCCCTTGAGCAAGGCTGACGATCAGTACCACACATAAAACTGTTCCTAGAATTAAAGAAACTTCTTGTAGAAGAATAGGAATTTGAATAAAGATTGTTTATGGACTTCTGTCAAGTACGGAGATCATGTATGATTAGAATCCCTCATAGGTGAGAATGTCTTGTATTGCCTTTCTATTTAGGAAGGATCAGAAGTAAATTTCATAAGGTGAATAAGTGATCTGATGTCTGACCTCTAAAATAAGAATAGCTTTTGTTTTCGGTAAACACATCTGACACTGAAGAGCCTTCTCTGACAGTTCATTGCCTTCTCATCTTAAAATCCCTTTGGGCCATTTCAGTTCCTATGCAAAGAGCTCTGACAGGCTGCCAGTTCATTATGGTGATTACTCTCCAAGAACAGTATGGCAAAATATAACCGTTTAAAATGTGACGCACAGGAACACATCTAGAAAACATCTGAAGACTGCAAGTAAAACTGAGGGAATCAGAGGGAAGCCCTGGTCGGCTTGGGTTGCAAAGGGTGCAGATGGAAATGGGATGTGAAGGGAACATTAAGCAAGAAAAGCTTGAGCACACTGGCACAGCATGGATGCAGCTACTCCAGCAACTTTTCTCCATGTCCTACAATGCACAGAGTACAATTTAGTTCCAGAAATGAAAAATAATATAAGAAAAGCATAAAGGTAGCAAGAAAAGCCTGAAAAACTGAAGAAAAAAAGTAAGGAAAAAGAAGTGTTATTAATAGATGAGAAACTGAAACTCTGTTGAGGCCCTTGCGGATATAAAATAGTTTTGTAGATTGACAATGTTTGTTGTTTATTTTACAAACTCAGATCAAATAATTTCAGGTGATGATTTAAAACAGGAAAAGTTTGGAGGTAATTTTGAAATGTTTAATCTCGTGTGGTGGAAGACGCTGTATTTAATTAAAAACACTTCTCCCCATTTCTAGGAATACTCATTTATTTCAAGCTAAGCCAAATTTACACAACCTATTTGCGCTGTCTGGCCCTAAGCTCTCAAACAGGGTCATGAAGCCTGTGCCTGTGCTATGCTTTTTGATAGTTGTGTTATCAGGTGGCTGGAGCAGCTCCCTGGTAGGACCAGGCTGGGGTATTGTTTCCTGCTCTTGGATGGAGATATTTCTGCATAGCAGGAGGCTTTGAGAAGAGGGTCCAGGTGCCCCACCTGCTGGGGTGGGAATCTGAGCTACTGTGGAGCTGCTGGGATCCTTCAGGCACAATTATGTGCAAGTTTTCTGTGTACTGTTTTGGACAGGCGTAAATACCTGTTGGGACTGGTCACGCTGAGATGGATTTGTCTGGCACTTCAATTCATTGTGTTAGCTTTGCAACATGAGGGTCTAAACTGCTTGATCTAGTTATTATATGTAGGTTGAAGTGAGAAGGTTGAAGTGAGAAATTGAGTTTGTTTTGCTACTTTGTATTAAAAATGTAATTCTTGAAATAGGTTATTTCTGTAGAATCAGGGGACCACCACAGCCACAGGGAAGGTGGTAACACACTGCCAGTGTGACAGCCATAGTATGTAATAAATGTTTGCATGCCATCAAGTGTACAAGCTTTTGATTGTTTACATGACAGAGCTTTTCTTTTGCAGTCATTGGTCTCAATTTTTCCATTACATTTTCTCATTTTCTTTTCTAGCTTTACTCACAGACAAACCTCCAAAGCCATTGTTCCCCATGGAGAACCAGCCAACTGTTATAGATGTCCAGCTGGGTAAGTCCCCTTCTGGGAATAATAGATCCTAAACTTCCACTCTGGTAGCAGATGGGATAAATTGAAAGTGGTAAGAAAGGTTTAGTGGTACTGTTATTACATGCAAATCAATTTGCAGTTTCTCATTTATAACTGTGGAATTTATTGCCATGGCAATTTAAGGGAATGAACTTGTGTAACATCAGGGGATGGCAGTACTAATTGGTTACAATGGGTATTAAATATAAAACACTGATGCTCTTCTTAATATATGATTGGTAGAGTAATATATGTCTACGTTGGTGCTGTATTGATCAGTTGATGTTCACCTTAAGATAAATACTCTCATAAAGGAAGTGCTGATTCCTTTAAAAGTTAATGTAAAGCAGTGCATTTTCAGGTTGTTCTGAATGTATACCAGAAAGAGCTTTTGACGAAAATGCTTGTGTGCTTTTCTCACTCCTGTTATATGTTTTTCTGTGAATGCACAGAAGAATCTCAGCTAGCAGCCTCTATTTTCTGTCATGTTGGAAACTAATGTTAGAGAGTTCTGCTAACTTTGGGGAGCTGTGGGGCATCATCATGCTGAAAGAACTGCTCAGCATTGAAGTTCCAGATGTTTTTTTCAGTTTATTCAGACTTGAAAATAGATTTCTAATTTTGAGGCAGAACTGGAGTTGCTGTCGCAGACTGTGGTGCCATGAGCTTAAGTTACAAGAGGTGTATTGAATATGGGGATTATCCACTCAGTGCTGGAGCTGTGGCACTTTCCTTCTTGAGCTTGACTCTCTTCCTCCTTTTATACCAAAGCTGGCTAGGATTCAGAGGTGGAATGGTGTTTAATGGCAAGCAGGGCCAGCGTGAAACATTTTAAGAGGGCTGTGACATGGTAGTAAAGCTGTTTGTATTTGTGAAACTCTACGGGGTTCTACTTGAACTGAGTACAAAGACACATCCTTGTTCTTAACCCAGGTGCCAAACAATGTCAGTGAAGCACTGTAAATGCTATGAAGTATTTAAAAATGGGGATTGGGTTCTTGACTGTGAGAACATAAATGAGAGTCTGAATTATTTGTGACTTTAGCTAATCTTAAAGATTAACTTCCTCTCCTATACCTGAATAGACTTAGGAGTCTGTAAGGGACTGGGAAGACAGCAGTGGATCTGAGAAGCAGCCAGTGCCAGATGAGTTCTGCAGACAGGTGCATGTGTGCATATTTAGGTTCCCCTCCACAGGGCTTGAATGTCTGTAGCTAAACACAAATTGTCCCTAAAAGAGGATACAAAACGAATCTGAAGCCACAGTTAAAACCCTACCTGAATTAAGAGCAAAACACAGACACTGAAGTTTGGATCAATCCAAAAGACTGAATTCAGTCTCCTGGTCCAACTTCTTAAAAGTCAACTTTGTAATGATTTCCTTTGGGACCACACTGTCCCTGCATACATCTGTATAATAATGGCACTCAAAGAGTACACATCTTTATTTCCTGCATTTTCATTTCATCTTCATTTTCTCTTCCAAGTTTCCCTGTTCTGCCAGGACTCTGTTGTTTTCATGCTGAATAATTCTTTTTTTTTTTTTCCCCTGTTTTTGTTTGCGTGAAAACATTTTGTTCTGGCTGATTAAAAGGAGGTTTGATTAAAAAAAAAATTAAAACAAACAAACCCCCTCCTCTCCATGGAGATGTGGCTCAGTAATAAGATTTTTGGAATATCTCTAGAGGGAAATACAAATCTTGCATCTTTACATGCTGGAATGTAATCCATTAGTTGTCCCCTAAGATCAGGGAATTTACATATGGTGCTTTTTTTTCTGATATGTTAATGGGTTTGGTTATTGCCACTAAGCCATATTCACATGAAGGAACCTGAACTTAACTTCTGTTGCAGTGAAGTTCACTGATTTCCCCCTTGATTTTACTTGGCAAGTAGATGAAGCTGGAAGATTCTCAGGGAGCACCTTCCTGTTGTGGAAGCAGCCTGGGGCTGGCAGGCTGTGCTGCCCTCTGCAAGGTGCCAGAGCCCTGCAGCACTGGAATCGTTTGACTGCACAAAGAAACGGAGGAGAAAGTTGTCTCGGAGGTCACCTGCTGGAATACTTCTTTGAAATCTGGTTAAGCTCCTAGGAGTTTCGAACAATTGAATTGGTATTTTGTGAGAAATCAAAGCCAAGTTTCTGTGTTTTACAGGCTCTTTAGCCCATGGAGTCAAATCACCCAATATGCCTGATTTTTCAGTGATTCTGCAAGTGTAATTGTGCTACTAAACTACAAAAGAAATGGAGTTTAATCCATCTGCTTGTTCTGCAGAGATTATTTTAGTTTTCTATTGGAAAACTAATCTATAAAGAAATGGCTGTGTTTTCTCCGTAAGTAGAGGAGCTTAATAATTATTTACTGCCTTTATCCTTAACGATTAGCACAATGCAAAGCAAAATCTCCCTAGAACTCTAGGCATTGGCCTAACTATTTAGCAGCTTATTTGACCTTAATGCAGGCTTCAGTATTCACCTTTAAGCTTTCAGCATGTATAAGAAGATTCAGTGAAAACAGGTATGCACAATTCTTATTGACAGTGGATGAAAGAGCTCCTTCAGGCTTCAAACGTGGTCCAGAGCCTGCCTTGTTCTTCTTAAGGAGCATGGACGTATTTTTTGCTTTTTCTGTTTTTCTTTGGAGTGTGACAGAGATTTAAAACCAACCCTGTCAAGGTTAGAGAGAAGCAGAAACTAGAATTTGCTTCTTTTTTTTGTTTTCTATATTTGCTTGTGCTGGAGAAACAGAGCCAGAGAAGGGGGGAGGGTTGACAGGAGGACAAGAGACCATCCCAAAGGACTGAACAGTTTCACTATCTCAATTGCTTACCAAGTCAGATAATCACTTCATCTCTGGGTTGACCTAGAAAATAATGATTGCATTTTTTTTAATTGTCCATTTACTTCCTTTTTGTAAAAACAAAACTGTGTTTAGTTCTTTGCATTGGGGTCAATATAGAAATAGTTCTTGATTGCACGATGTGCAACACATTTAACCTTACTGTATCTTGGTTTTAACAAATAATGTTTATTCTTACTATATACTGAATGTTTTGCAAATATATGGCATTACTCTGATAATAAAATGTTCTTCCTGAAAAGAAGATATCCCTGAGTTGTTTTCATGACATTAAAATCAAATTTGATAGTGCAATCCAAAATACGCACAGCTCTCGTGCCCAGGAGATGGTGTGGCTTTGGCAGAAGGCCACTAAGACAATCTCCCATGTAGAGCTCTGACTGTGAATGTATTAAAGTTTATGCTGTTGTGATTCAAAGGAGTTGTTCAAAGGCCCCTTTTTTTAGAGCAGGAGCTTGCTGCTGCTTTGACCAACCATGTAAACCTAAGGGTGTTTATGGATTGTTCATATCAAATCCCTGAGTTTAGAGAATTCCTTACGTGATTTAGAAGAGCAAAGACTGAGACCTCAGTCAGAAGTCTTGGGGCTGTGAGCAGTAAGTTTTAAAGATCTGTTATCTGTTTTCACATACAGCTGTCTGACAGCAAGTGGAGCATGCTGTGCTGTAAGTCTTAAGGTGACATGTTGGTACGTTGCTCTGCTGATTTCATAGTGTATTTTAAAAATTCTTTTCCAGCTAACTTTGTTCACTCTTAGTGCTTTGAGAACGTGGAAAGAAAGAAAACCAGAGCTTTGTGTTTTGATTACGTGATTGCAGAGTAGGTTTCTGCTCTGAGTTGGCTCGTTTGCGCAGTTCTGGTAGCACCAAGAAGCCAAAATCTGATACCTGATAGCTGTGAGCTGTTTGCTGCCAGCTCTCAGCTGGTGTAAAAACAGTGTGGCAGAGGCATTTGTGAGAGAAAGGAAGCATAGTTGTGCTCTGCTGATTTTTGGCTGGACACAGATCTGTAAGGATCTATATCTAGCCGGTCTATGTATAAGCAGCTGCCAGAGTCCTCCAGCTTGCAGCATGGCTGCTATTTTTCATTTGTGTGTTCCAGAGAGTATCAAAAAAGCTAAAAATACAATATCAAAATAGAAGCTAAATCTGTTAATTCTGCACCATGTATTACAGTGACTGCAATGTTAAGTTAGTCTTTTCATTATGAATTAGTTAGTTGAGTGCAATGAATATTTGCTTGTTTCGTCTATTTTAATTGAATATATAATTTACATATGATTTGCTTTTCAGCTATGGTTTTGTTTTCAGGTGTTTACTTAAGAAATGTAGCAGGAGTCTTAACAAAACAAAGCAAGAATCCTCTGTGATAATTAATTTACTGAACAGGGGTTTTAACTTGCTTTTGTAATGGTAGTTTCTCTGTTTCTAAAGATGCTGAGGAAAGAAAACACATAGTTTATGAGGATTGTCATTTTTCCTAATAGCTGACCTGTTCAGAAAGATTTTGTTTCTAAAAGATTTAACAGCACGATTCCTTGGGACTCATTATTAAGCAGATCAATATCGATCAATAGAGCTACTGTAAAACAAGTGCAAGGGAATATACAAAGTTACATCTGCTGACAGGTATGGGAATAGAATAAAAATAGGTAGGAATAAAAAAGTCCTTTTTGTTTGCAGCACTGGCTGGAAGGAATACTTTTGGAAGTGAAAATTCTTGCATTTACTGACATTTAAAATATACTACTGTCCACAGTCTTCAATGAGACCTCACTTCTCTTCTTAAAAATAAATAATAGTTGTTAAAAAAAATAGCCCTGCAAGATGTTTAAGACATTCATTTCATACCAAGACTGTTTATCCAGGTCAATGCAGCAGTGTCTCACATTACTGATTTGCTCATTGTCTTGCCTTCTTCATGTTTGAAGATAGAGGTATTTGATAAACAGTTGAATAGAGTGGTGATCTTGGATAGAAAACAATACAGAAATTTTGAACTGTAAAATGCTTCAAATACAGTAAGTGATTTGAAGGTGAACTTGGGAAAAAATTGTCATTTAGTGTATTTGCAGTGAGGAAAGAGCACTGGTGCTTGTCCGTGGTCTGAGTGTTGTGGATGTGCCTTTTGGTTTGCTCTTTGATTAAAGGGTCATGAATGGTAGCTGCTCAGGAATGTAGCAGGTTTGAATGAAAAACAGGGATCCTGGGTGTTGGTTACTCCATGATACCCCGCTGCCTTTCTTTCCCTGAGCTCCTCACAGGCGTTCTCCAGCCTGGGGCTTAGCTGGGGTCCTCAGAGGGAGATCTGGCTTTCTGTGAGCTGGGCCAAACCCAGAGCTTTGCACCTCTCTGCTCAGTTGGGGCAGCACAGAAGAAACAAACGTTGAGAACCCAAAGGTGAAGCTGAGACCAAGAAGGAAAGTCTGAGAACGATAGAATTAAAACTCAGAGGGCAAAGAGGAGATAGGACTGCAGGTTTTTAATTTTGTTTTCCTTCTCCCTGCCTTTTCTGTTGAGATTCCGAGCTCTTGTCACTCCGTATGAAATGTGGTGACAGCCTAAATACATGTTTGCAAGGAGTTCTCAGAGCCCAGCGGGAGCACGAGGTGGGCACAGAAGTGTGCTGGACTTCAGCAGCTGGTGCTCAAGTCACCACAGAACGTGTTCAGAGTAATTCTTCAGAAAGTCTTCAGCCTGATTAGATGTGGAGGCTTTTCCTGGGAGTGTTTTGTAGAGAGACTCTTGGCTATCGAATTGGACATCTCTTCTCTTATTGTGAAAAGAAGGAGGATGGAAGGAAGGGAGGAAATACCTTTTTTTCTTCCCTTCTCTTCACCCATTCTGTGATAATGTTTGAATGTTTTTGATGTAGATTTCTAATCAAGATAATTAATTAATATCTCAGCTTTGATTTCACCTAACAGATCAATCCATACAAAATCATAAGCACATGAAACCAGAGCCTTAGGAAGAACAACCTTGACAGGAGATGGTATTACTTATATGTAAACATTTTGGGTTTTTTTCTTGTTGAAAAAGTACAATCATCAGCATACTGGTTTTTTCTGTTGAATCCAGATTTTCAAGATGCAACTCCTTTTCCTAGCAGAATAGTCTGTAAATATTAAAAACGTTAGTATGTTAAGTGGAATCGTGGCTTATGGTGCCCCATCTAACTGGTTGGATGGTGCACTGAGTGCCCTATAGGGAGAAGACTGAAAGTTATCCACAGAGAGTCATTGCTCTTTGCTTGTGCTAGGCCTGAGTGTGGGATCAGTGAGTCTTGCCCCAGATCATGTCCTCCTGCTTTATTCTGTCCAGGTATGATAACCCCTACCCGCCCCAGATCCAGATCTGTGTGAGCTGAATGGCAGAGCAGATGGGAGGTGGGACTAAAGATGGAGAAGGCCTGTGGGTAGTGTCCCCTCCACCCCAACAACAGCAAAAAATTGGTTTCCTCCATCCCCAGTTCTCCCTGAGCTGCACCTTCATCTCACAGTCTGTGCTGTTGCTGTCTGGAGGAGCAAGCTGGGACCCTCACTCTTGTCTCCCCCACACCTTCTTCCAGTCATCCATGGATCTTCACTGCATCCATCCCCTCCCACAGATAAGCTAGGAGATCCCTGTTTTTCCCTGGGCAGACCAAACCTCACACACTGTTCCCCTCCCTCCATGAGGTTAGAGACTCACCGTGTGAATTACCCCAGGCTCAGTGCTGGAAAATCATCTCCTCCCAGCAGGGCAGTCTCACGTGCCAAAAGCTTCATGTTCCTGCACAGAAGTACATGAAGGAGTGATTTGCACTAGGAAATGAGGAGAAACTGGGGGGGATGGTCTTTAGGACGTGCCTGCCTTTGCAGCACAAAGGATACAATTCTACAGCTATTTCAGCTGTACGTGCCTGTAGGAAAGGAGGCAGGATTTACATCTATTACAGTCATTTTGTACTAATCTGCAGGGAATATTAGAGACAAATTGTCTGACATTTAGGTTTAGAAGTAGTTCCCTAAATACCCAAAGTGTGTTACTGCTAATGCTTTGATGCTAATTTGGTATGTTGTTAATATCCCTGCTTCCCTCAGGGGTAATGGTGAAATGGTGCACTTCAGAGAGTTGGGCTGGGACCTGTGGTTCAGCTGGTGTAAATCCACGGTCGTTTTGCCTTTTGCATGGTTAATCCAGGTTTACATCTGTGAAACAGAGAACAATTCATTGGCACACTTCTTTGTTTAGTTTTAACGGACTTGGAAAGATAAGCCAAATTCTGACTGCTGATCCATGGTTTTTACACCCATTGGGGTCCATGGGATTGGCATGGATAAGTCAGAAAGCGAGATTTAGCACTTTCCAAATATTTCTCAATACTTCTATAAACTATTTATTGTTTATGTTGAGTTCAGTGGTTGTTAGGTCAGTCTTGAATATACTCTAAGGGCAACATAACTCTGCCTGTATAGAAATAATTAATTAATTGATCTCAGCTAGACACCCTTGCAGTTAGTTTTGAAACAGCAATACTGTAGATCAATCTGTTGTGTTCTTTTTATTCCAAGAAAATAAAGAGGAAACACTCCACTATATCCTGACTTACAGTTATTTCAAGCATTCATCTAAGGACATTAGCTAACTAATGGTGATTGAGGAATGCCTGAAATCATCTTGCTCCAGTAAATCTTTCTCTGAAAGTGGTGACTGTAGTGTGGGGGTGTCCAGGACATGGACCTTTAGCACTTCACTAGGACTCAACTGCCATTAACAAATTCAATCATCACATCAGCTGCCACAGACATGCAGCTGTGCTGAGCTTGGCTAAAGGATCTCATTTGCTTTTCAATTTACTGCATTTGTCTAGTATCTGGAAAAGGGGAACAAGTTTGTTTCTGCAAAAATGAGGTCCAGCCCATGGGACAGAAAGTAGAGAAGATGGTCTTGGTGGAGAGCAGGGGCCTAGGGCGGTTGGTGAGAGCTGTGGGTTTGGGCTTTTTTGCTAAAGCTCTCCTGGCCTTGATCAGTACTCTGTCCTCTTTTAAGGTGAGGATATTACTTCTCTAGTTTTCAGGAGTGTTGTGACAATAAAATCACCTGGTATTGAGAAAGTGCTCCAAGAAGGGCAAAGAAGGAGTACAGGCAGAGAAGGCATTGACCTGGATTTTTTCCTCAGGAACGTTGCCTTTTGGGCTCTGAGCCTGACTGCAAACACAGAGGCATTTAACTGCAAGTCCGCAGACATATGCTATTGTGCATTGAAAGTCAGACAATATTAATGTTCCAGAAAAGAGAACCACAGGGCAAAGTTTGCACCATTTTCTGTGCTCGTTGGAAACACTGTCACTGGAAGGAATTCATGTGCTGCCATTTTACATTCTCTCTACAGTGTTTATCATGTGAATGAGTTATTAAGCTGTGAATGCCTCATATATTCTGTAAATTACAGAGTAGAAACATTCGGCACTACTATTTTGACCTTTTCAGCATTCTGTGATTTGCTGGGCATGCCATTCCACATCTTTTGTTTACGGCCTCACTAAAATGTAGGGATGGAGCTGAGTGGGCAAACAGTCAAAATATACGGGGCTGGGAAAGGTCAGGGTCATGCATCACAGCACTGCTGTTCAGCGGACAGGGAAAATTAAAATCTAGACTAAGCGTTCTTGTGATTTTTCCTTCTTCGCTGAAAAATAATACAAAATTGTATTTTGTAATCTGTTCCAAAGGCAACAGTGCAGAAAATGAAGACTGATGGTATAATTTTTATTTCTTAAAATTTCAATATCGTAATGTCATGATCTTAGAGGCTGCGAAAATCAAAGCTGTCATAGTCCTTCAAAAGAAGTGAGATGGAATTCTACTCACTAAATCTTTGCTTCATTTAATCCATGTTTGATAAATGTTGCTCTTACCTTCATCCTCAATACCCTTGCGTCTGTCTCCATCCTGCAGAAACAAATAGTTTGTATTAGGCAATTGAACTTCGACCATTAGAACGAGGTTGATTTACAGTTTTCGTGTTCGGTATTGCAGTCTGATGAAGACCAAATGAAAGGCAGTCAAAGCAAGATTTCTCTTGAAATTAGGAGATACTTTTATTACCTACTGAAGACAGATGTTATGTGACTTCCCAGGCCCCTACTCAGCTGGAAAGTAAAAAATAGAGGAAGCAGTAATCTGCAGAAAGGCAGCAGAGGCACACTGGTTTCTACCATACATCTTTAGTTTAAAAAACAAGCCTCACAGTAAGTGATGATTGTAACTTTCTAGTACTGAGTATGTTTTTGTTATCTACTTATGCTATATGGGAAGCTGACTAATTTTAACATGCTTGGCTCAAGTCCCATAAATAAATGAATATAATTAGTCATGAAAACATCCACAGAGATCTCAATGATGCACAACCAGGTGTGCAGTTACTTCAGCTCACAGGAGCCTAAACACTTGCTCTTTGAGCAATGCTTTATATTACTGAAATACAAATTTCACTGATGGTCTTGCACACTGCATTAATTAAAAGACCTAAGAAAATTTCATTTTATATCCAGCCGAGTTGCAAGTTTAAGTGAGCTGCATATGCTACTGCTGTAATCTAAAGTGATGAAGTTTGTAAATGGCACTACGTGGTTTCCTGGGCAAATATGATGTAATACTTTGCAAATTCAAAGTGGTTTTCGCATTTTTCTGATCAAGCTCAATGGTTTGAGTTGACAATTTAAATATTTAGGATGCAGTAATTTTAATTTTAAAAATAAAAACAACCAGTGTGTGAAGTGTGCTTTTTCACTGCTAGTGAGCTGAGTAAATAATAGCAAATAATCTATTCTGTGAATTTTGTCTCTCTTTATGAAAGAAAAGATTTGCTATGTGAATCTTTCCTTGGATACATCCTGTAAGTGCTTTTGGACTTAATACACTATTTTGAATAGTTTATTGCTAAGTCTTAAATATGCAGGATTTGAAAAGTGAAGCTGTCATGATTGGGCAGACTGATCAAATCAAGATTTCTGTTTCCCGATTACATTACTGTTAGCTCTTTTTAATGATTTCCTGATCTGCATTGAGGAATTTGAAATCCAATTTCTAGATAATATTCTGCAGCTTGTCATTCAAATTGTTGATATTAATAAACATTGCAGGCAGAAAGCTGCTTTGCTGTAACATTTGAGCTTCGCCCCGGTGGAGTGAATGCATATAAAGTAAGCAGAGGTTTTTATTTGTAAGTGTAGTGGGTATCTGTGGTTTAGTTTTACCGGAATGCACCTGCCTCTCATGCTTTACTTAGTTTGGAAAGTAAGTTGTAGAGACTGCACTGTGTGCAACAAGGAATCTGCTTTACTAAGGGTCATTGACCAAGCGCTTTTATTTAGGACCTTGGTTTAACTTTTCTAAATATCACCTGCCACAGTGAGTGGTGTGCAGGTATCAAACTGTTGTTCACCCTGTGGGCACATTGCCTCTGAGAGGGCATCTCTTGCATTTGAGCGGTTATTCAGAGGCAGGCAAGCATGCTGCTGCTCTCAGTGTCAGGATTTCAAACACCAGTTTCTCTCACCCCTTCACAGCCTGACCTCCCTTGTGTGAAATGCCTCCGCAGTCAGAAGACTCTTAAACCTGTGATTCCAAAAACCAAGTTTTCAACAAACATTTGGGGGTTATCAGCTGTAGCTTTGCCTCTAGAAAACCCCCAGGAAATCCACAAGTGAATTACAGTATTGCAATGTGTAACAGCAGGTGTGGCTGTCTTAGATTATTGGAGTAGCTTTTTAAGAGGAGACATCAGTAAATCCTCCCTGGGAATTTGCAAGCGTCTTGTTTTCTGTGCTAATTTTGTATCAGGACCTTGGTTCCCACCCATCTTGTACAATATTCTGTGTCAGTGGTGTAGTGAGGTGTTCTACCAACATTTCAGCAAAACTGGCCTTGCAGATTCTTTTTTCTCTGTGTGATGTAAGGCTCCTCTGTAACTAACTTGTAAATATGGGTGTATGTGCATCAGTCTTGTTTCCTGTTCCACAGTTATTTACCTTTAGAGTATCAAGCACTTAAATCACTGTCAGAGTTTCCATTAGTCTTGTTTCAAAGGCCACATTAATTAAAATTACAAATATCTCTTGATTGAGAGAGCTTTGAGGAATTTCTGCTGCAAATACCATTTTTGAAATGTGATACTGTTATTCTGTATAACCACCTCAAAAATACATCATGTCCAGAAACATCACTTTAAACTGTTTGGGGAGCTGTTATCTGAAGTTTGTGTGTGTCAGCTTTCGGCACAGCAAAAATTAGGTGACAAATGGGAGTAGCTGAGGGCCTAAATTATGAAGAGAGATGCTAAACCAGCACTGAGATACCCAGACCCAGTCTAATTCACTGTGTTCTGTTACAATGCAAGCCAAAGGTACTTCTGCCTAGCCAGGATGTGTTTGGTCATGTGAAGCAGCACCCATCATTAATGTTTGCAAATGTAGAATTATTGTTCTCCTTTGTTGTGTCAAAAAAAAAGATACGACCTGCTATGTTTGGCATGGTATTACACGTTACTGCCACCGTGGTGTGCCTTTTAAAGAAATGGTGCAATGATACAAACTTCTAAAATGAAGCCTGCTGCCCATGTCATCCAAGTGATGGCACTTTAAACACACCTGGAACTCCAGTGTCAGTGAGAGTGATGTCTCCTGTAGGAAAGGATGCCTGGTCTCATAGTGACAGTGTAGTGTTCCTGCTCTGACATGAGCTGAATTCCCGTCTGAGGAGCCATTGCTCTCCTTGTGTCCCTGTTTCTGATGGTATGAGTAGGATATATTTTGTCTAGATCTTTGGGAATTTTGGAAGTATATGTGAGGGGATTACTTGCTGGGTTTTGTTGTTCTTCTTCTAATGGAAGCCAGAGAAACATTTTTAAGCAGGGTTTGGGTTTTTTTGACCAGACAATAATGAATGATTATGAGATCAAAAGTGGGCAACAGAACAGCTGGCATGAGTAAAAACTTGGGGGTTTTTTTTTGCTATATCCCTGATTGAAATCACCAGTTTTCAAAGCTGATGCTGACTCTGTTGGATCTAATTTAGTTCCTGCATCAACTCAGTTGAAGCGTAAGTGTAACTGGGAAAGAAACCAATGTTCTCTAGCAAAATGTCACATCTGCAGTGTCAGACACGTGAGTCCCCACAAACAACTGTTTTAATAAACAGCCAATTTGCTAATGCTCAGTTATGCCCACAAATAGCATCTGTTTCTGGCCAGTTGTCTACCTGAATATAGCATCCCTCTTAATCAGTGAAAGCCTCTGTTGCATAACTAGTCTGACTCATTTTTCACCCAGAGATGGGAATTACCCACTCTGCTCTCTGCCCTTAATATCCTTGAGGGAATTGGTGGAAAATAGAAAGTCTGCTGGAACGGTTCCACCCTCCCTTCCAAGCAAATAAAGCTGTCAGGGCTTTGATATGTACATAAAAATAAATACATTTTTAGAGCTGGGTGTTATTAAAATACCACATTGGCTGAATGATAATTAGTGATGGACCAGTGGAGCACCTAGGGCATTCCCACGGTGGATATTGCTTTAATGATGGCTCAAAACAAACTCCCAGACATTTATAGTGGGGTTGGACGCTGGCGAGAGAGAAACAGAAACACCGTCCTGACACCTGGAATTCAGCACCACGTTGTCAGCTAAAAGGAGCCTGGACAGCTGACCCGTGCAAGCCTGGCATCACACGCTTCCCCTGTGCTAAACGTGGGCCTTGCACTGTTTGCCCATGGACTTTGAAGAGAGCCTGGCCTAAGGGCACAGTAAAGACTTGCTGTTCTTCCTCTGGAAGATGTTGTACCTGTAGGCTTAAATTCCAGATCTAGTGATAAATCCTGTGTGCAAAGGCTGTGTGTACAGCCTGACGGTGCCAATAAAGGAGTAAATAAAACTATTACACTGTATAATCGCTAAATAATATCCTGCCTTCTCCTTTGAAGGAAACAACATTGTGGGAGAAATAATGGTGATAGGGCTAATCCTTTTCTCTTCCTGCCATGCCCCATTACTAACTAGAGAGACGCAGTAGAAGTGGATTCAGGTATTAAACTGTTTTATTGCTTTTCTTATTAAACATTCCTAATGGGATTACAACCAGAGGCCACTGCACTTAGACAGGAATAAAGCAACTCCTGCCCTCTGCCCACGCATGTAGTTAAGTAATGTATTGTCTGCTACGCAGTTATTGCAAGCAATAATACATTGATGATACAAACTATCAAGCAGGAGTGACTAGTGAGACAAAGCAATAAAATAGCAGGATTTTGGCAATTTTAACCTTTCAGAAGCAGCATAACAACTGACCATGTAGCCAACACAATAACCTGAAACAGCATAATAATATAGCCAGGGAGAAGTGAATCTAACACAGCAAGAATGAAGTCATGACTTAAAACTTGACGTAAATTTTTTTTAAGCCAACCTGTGCTATTTATTAACAAAAGATTAAATCTTTCGTCCTCCATGGTAATTCTGCCCAGCAGATTGTATTTAGTGGAAAATCAGCTCAGTGGAAGCCAATCCAAACTGCTTGTGGCTTGAATTATATTTTATAGAAATCAAGCTGCCCAAAGTGCTACAAAACCAACTTGGTTCTGTGGCCACTGATTAAAAAATGTGATGGAGCTGATTATTCACTACTTACACTACATTTTCAAAAAGAAATACTCATATAGTGCAAAACTATCTGCTTAGTGAGAGATGAAGCAACCAGTCCCTTAAACCTCTTCTGTAAATGGGCAACCAGCAGTGGTAGATGCTTATGTTTTGAGTCCGTAATGCACCCTGACAAGGGAGGTCACTGGGTAGAGGTAGGCAGAAATAAAATTAAAATTGAATAAAAACAACTGAAGCCCTGGGACAAAATTGCAACATTCTATTTTTATTTTTGAGACATCTGGGCTCACTGGGATTTTCTGAACGTCTCTCACCGAAGTTGCATATTAAGTACCTTGAAAGCAAATGATGCAGCACAGGAGGGAGTTGGCTACTTGCTGTGCACTGAGCAGAGATTTCTCATTTCATCCATCATTCACAACGTGCTGCAGTACTTGCAGAACTACTGAACTTATCTAACGTAGGGTGGAACAAGACCAAGAGATCCATTTGCAATGTGTGCTTTGCCTCTGAACTGAATGTGATAAGGTGGTTTGTAATTGCTGGGTTTAGTAGCATGGTTAATCCTATAGAATACTGTGTAGCTGTGCACTCTGCTTTTTAGGATACATGGAATTATCAGCTTTCAGGAATCATGAATTGGTTATTTATAAATCACAAGACTGACTTACATATCAGACTCCAGGGGGGTTTTGCCTTTTGTTTCTTGTAAATGTAGATTGCACTCTACCTGTGCACCATTAGAACTGCACTTTAAGAACTGCTATCCAGCTTCTCCATTTCCCACAGTGTATCCCATAGTGCTTATGTTAATGGATTTATGGCTTTCCAAGTCATCCCACATCTGACTATCCACACAACAGAGAGCAGGCTGTATAATCATTTACTCAGAGTAGCAGTAAAATAATGCAGCTGAGTCTTGCTGGCTTACTAACAGTTGGCCAGCCTTGGGAGCTAGGGATGGAGTGTAGCTGATCTCTCAAGACCCTTCCTGGTTCAGCATCCATTGTGTCATGATTTAAGAAGCTGGAGATTTTAAAAAGACTCAGGGTAAAATCCCAAGATACTGATTAATTTGGCAGTCTACATCTTCTGTCTTTCTGTTAACCACTAAACTGCAGTAAATTTAAATGCCATTATCAAATTATTAAAATAGCTTTTATTTGTCCAGCTTCTTGAATACACTTCTGATCTTTGCTGTTGAAATGTGTCAATGTGGTTGGAGAGTCCTGTGACTCCACAGAGTCATTCCAGGCCTTGCTCAGGTACAGTCTGGCAGCCACAACAAGACCTTGCACCCGAAGGTTTGCTCTCAGTCAGCATGTGCCCAGTGCCTGGGTTGTTCAGATTACTGGCAGACAGAACTTTGACTTCTTTGGTGCTTAAGTTTAGAAAAGAAGCTACAAATTGAGATTTTTTTTTAGGGGGAGAACTATGAGGATCACATTCCTCATATGCCCTTTTTGTGACATCTTTTTGGAGAACGGGAGACTGTGGGGCCTGTGTCACAGACTGGCTTCCACCATTTGTGTGAAGTACCTCTGAAGAAATAGCTTTGTAGCACTTGCAGCCTGTTGCAGGAGACATTGTTTTATGTTTTAGTGTCTGGCTGGCTCCATATGTCACATCAACCCGAGCTATGAAAATCATCATTCCGTGTGGATTTTGTGCTCCCCTGTGAGGACAGTGTCTGTACAAACCCAAAGCACATGCAGCAAGGTTACTTGAAGATTTATTTTACAGGAACTTCATTTCTCTGCATGCCATGTGAGATTAAAGTCAAACTTAAAAGAATCATTTTCCAAAACAGGAAGCAAACAATGATTTAGCAAGTCCATACCCCATCATTCACCATTCAGGCTCGGGACAATGGCAGCATTATGTCACTGTCTTGACTGTGAACGTTGCCTCTAAATCTGTACGTTCTAAGGATGGAAAGTGAAGCAGCCTTTCTCTGATAAAAGAAAGGCTGGTTGTCTTTGATATCATAGATAAATGCTTTGATAGTTACTTTTTAATGGCTTTATTGCAAAAAATTTTCAATGAAGCCATAAAGGAGAAAAAAAATGATCAGCCTAATTGCCTCAAGATGGATATGTAATGCATAAATCTCTTGTTTAATGGATCTAGTAATAGACCACCTGTTTCAGTTGCCTTTTCCCATTCAGAATATGAATGAATGATTCTCTCAGATGTTCACAAAGAGAAAACACAATTGCTCCATCAAAAACTCAGTGATTTGTCTTTTTACTTTTTTTTCCTTGAGGTTTGTTCACTCTTGTTCTATGTATCAGCCAATCTTGGTACATTTAACCTTGGGAAAATTAAAACAGTTTGGTATGATGTGTAAAGCTTCGTGAACTTTTGTTTTCCAGTTGTGTTTCAATGAGAATAGAGAGCCATGCACATTAATAAAGCATTGCCAAATCCCCCAGACTCAGGCCTGAGTCGCAAGTATTCCTTCATAATGTGGTCCATGTACATTCCCAGTATGGCTACCATCCCTGTTGTCCAGTTCTGTGTCTTCTAGTAGTAGTATTACTTGCCTCTGATAAGGCTCAGTGTGTTGAGGGTGTTTGAACTCCACAGCTTGTCTTGTGATTCACTATGCTTCAAAAATAATAATTAAAAAAAAAAAAAAAAGAAGAATGCAGAACTCTGTGGATTTGGGCTTTTCCTTTTTTGTGGGCAAAGAGAATTCCTGAGCCAGTTCTAAAGATAGTGAATTTTAGTAAGTAATCTTAGTTTTTCCTTTAGCAGTGTTGGTATTTTTCATTGGTAATTTTTTGAGGGGAGAGGGCTTGGGTGTTTGGGGTATTTTTTCCCTTAAGGGTAGCTTAGAATACATTTGCAAACAGCTGAAAGTGCATATATTGCCAATTACCGTGTCCCACTGATGTGGGTAACTTTCTAAGACATGCTAACTTGCTGTCTTTTTAAATTAGGAGCAGCCCAGTTCTGAGGTTACATCTTCCTGTTGTAAGTTCTGGCGTGATCACTCTGAGCACATCCAGAAAAGCTTTCTCTGTGTGGCTCTTCCATGTTCCCTGTGGTAACTGTGTTTCAAAATTGTGCATTTTCCTTATGAAAATCTCTTTTCAAAGCTCAGCCTCACAACAGTAGACACTTGGAGGATTTCTCATATCCAGAGGCTTCATAAGCTCCAGTCAAAGATGAATGAATGAAGCAGTCTAGGAGGCATTAAAATGGCAACAAACAGGGAAGGGGAAAGGGAACAAATGAGCACTCATTTAGAAAAAAAATCAGGATGTCAAGAACAAAATTAATCAAGCCATCAGGGGATATAAACATTATTTTTATTTTTTTTTCTTAACGTTTACACAGCCATGAAATGAACCTTGGTAATAAACAACAACAAAGAGGATGGCATGTTTATGGGCTTAAATTCAACCTCGTCAATAGAGGAGAAATCTGGTGGGAACGATTTGCATGATGGAAGCGTTAAAATCCAAGTTTATCACCTATTTAGGAGCAGAGGAGGGGAGGAGGGGCCATCTGTTAGAGGTGGTGTTTGCAGCTTCTGAGAACCTGGCACCAGTTTCCGATGGATGCGCGCCCATCGGTGCTGTAGCCGTGGCAGAGCAGGAAGGGGGACGGGCTGGTGCAGACTGGGTTTGCACTGAGGACAAGGTGATCACCCACTGTGAAGCCTTTCACTGTTAGCTGAGGGCTGGGAGAGCTATTCCACAGTGTTGTGTTTCGTTCCCATTGTGGCCAGCTGGAAATCACACTTTCTCCGCAATGAAACTTGCCCCTGAAGTACTCTGTCCTTAGCAGGGGACTTCTATGTCAGCTTCATCCTGAGCAGCAAAGAGGAACAGACCAGAGCACTAAAAGCTAGTTGAGTTTAACTAGACATAGAAGGCCTGTGATTTGGCAATCTTGTTTCCACGGGATATAGGTAGAGCCCAAACGGGTGAAAAAAGCTTGAAACAAACCAAACCATGAGCACTTTAGTAAAAGCTCAGAAGCCAGTGGGTCAGGAAGGCTTTGCTCTGAAGTGACACTGAAATGGGGACAGTACATCGGGCGTGGACGTAGCAGACAAGAGGCATTTCAGTACAGCTAAATCAGCGTGTCCGAGAGAGCACAGGCTGTGAAAAGGATCAGGGAGTCTGCTGGGGAAGCATTTCGGGAGTGCTGCTGTGCCCAGAAGGACTAATACAAAAAGAAACTCTGCTGTATTCAACACAGCACCACACGGCTTAGTCTGTGAATTACGTATAGAGGGAATTGGAATTTGGGGATGGAGAGCTCTTGTATCCATTAAGCTGAAGTGTATAACAAGATCTGATTATGTTGTGTTGACGCTGTGAGTGTTTCCCAGACTTTCAGCACAGGCTTTGTCCAGGGAAGGCAATAAAGCAGTGCAGCAGCTCGTCAGCCTGTGGCCCTCCATCAGTGTCGAGGCTTCAGCCAAGAACTGGGCTTTGCCCGACTCAGGGTGTGCTGCAGTCTGACCTCCTCCTGTGGCCTGTGGAATGAGAGCTTAAAGCGGGAGATCAGTGAGCCCTCCTGCCACTGTCCTCTCCAAAAAGCCGGATGCCCAGTGTTAAACTCTTGAACCTGTAGTTATATAAGTGACTTGGTTTTCAAACCCTTTCAGAGTCAATAGGATCTGGACCTTGGTGCATAGCCAGAGTGAAATTTCTGGTCTGTAATTGTTAATTCTGTGTGAATGCTCCATTATTTACAAGTACACTCTGTAGAGGACCAGTACATGAGAGAAAATAGCCTAATTCAGACTAAAATGTGCTATTTCTAATAACTGGTCAAGCCAGAGTATGTTTAAGATGTAGACCCCAGAGGCCTGGGGTTTGTCTTACTCCAAAACAAACCAGGGCTCATATACCATAGGACTCCCACCCCAAAATCTATCCTGGACCTACAGTTTTGTTTGCTGCAAACTAACTTGTAATAGTGGGGAATGCACCTGCATGACAAAGGTGTAATTTAATAAGGTTTTGGGGTTTTTAAATTGAAATAGTTATGCTGCTGCACTCCCTGCTATACTGTTTTGCTAATATAAAGGTATCTTATATTTCAAAATACTTTGTTGATCTTAATATTGATCATCTGTGCTTGTATATAAAGATTCCGAGATAACATACAGTTTTAATAAACCCCTTTGATTGTCTGAGTCTACACAAAACAAATATCAGATTATGCTTAGTTTTTATGCGCCAACTCTATTTCTGGTTTTATTTCTCTATAAATAAAGAGCTAAGCTCGAGTTACATATGCCTAAATGCCTGAAGAGAGGGATTTGATTCCAGAAGCTGTTGTTGTAATGCAGTTAGCTCTGATTTTTCTGCTAGAAAATTCCATTTTGAATCATGTTAATGTAGAAGAGTAAAATAGACTGTGAAAGTTAGCTTTTCTGGTGTTCAGATGAATTTGCTTTTTTCATCCACTCTCTATTTTATGCAGGAATAAGTCTAAAAACAAAGTTTTATTTAGCTATTCCCAAGGAAATGGAAGTGCATAGTCCGATTCTGCCTCTTACAAGAAAAAAGTAATATATAAGTCTTGTGGTTTGCCTAGGAGCCTGCAAAGCCTTATCCTGTAGAGTAAATCTCAAGTTTGGTCTGTATTACCTGGAAGACGAGTTCATAAACAGCTGTACCAGGAATGGACATGTTCATTGTACCTGATGGTTTTGACATCATCTGCAACTTCAGGTGCTGAGATACCCTGATAAAATGAAAATAGATGCTCATAGGTTTTTATCTGTTCTTTCATTGTTTAGTTCCTTGACTTTTAATTGTTGCATTTTAGGCCGTGGCTTTTTTTATCATAGTGTAGTGTTATGAGTGTTTCATGTGTCTGGAGGCAATATGCCTTTCCCCAGTTTCTGAGAGGTAAAGGGCCAAATTTTCAAAGGTATGGCAAATTACCAGGGAAATCATAAATTTGGACATGGTATTTGATCCAGGGCTGCTAATGACCCAATTTATTGGCTTCAAGGGAACTTTCCCCAAGGCAAGTTGCTGCTTTTCCAGCCAGCCCTCTCCTGCTTCCCAACGGTCCCATCTGTGGCAGAAAATGATGGAAAATGTAGCAGAGCCATTGCCATACTCAAACATCTTGTCCCTTTGCCTGCAGTGTACTGTCATAGGGTATTCAGACAAAAGGGCTAATTCATTATGACTAAGTTGTCATTATTAAGAATAAATTAGAGCAATTATGCTGTTATGTAGACCCAGAACATCCTACATCCGTTGCTGTATTTGCCATGAATTGTATGATTTAATGGAATTCTATCAGCGCAAAAAAGGAAGAACCAGTCAGTGATGAGGAACTAAAGCTTAATAATTATGTACAATCAAATGTTTAACAGTCTTGAAAGGGATTTCATATAACTATAATCTGCAGCTTCCATCATAAAGACCTTGGCTACTCAGCCATATGTTCTTCATGTTCTGTTCACTTTTATTTGCACCATTCTCTTTACCTGGATTCATTTCCATGTGCTACTCAGAGAAGGATTCACACAAATAATTCATAATACCAGTGTTAATGCATCTAAATGTCTCAAAAGATCATTATGATGTTTTAGAAATTGTGAAAATGGAGTTGGAGGATTTGTCCTTTTCCACGGCAAACCCAGGAAGGGTTTTGCACAGGGTCTCTCCTATCATTGAACTATTCCGTGATGAATGGCCTGTGAAGGTAGTGAAATGGGTGTGATGTTACATCAGCAGGAGAGAAAGGGAGAGATGTGAGGAAATACTATAAAAAGTGGAGCAGAGGTTGAAGAGAAGGAAGGAAAAAGCTGTCTGGGTGAAAAAGAAAAGAAATGGCAGCAAGGCAGGAGGAGGGAAACAGAAAGCTCCAGAAAGTAATCACCTATCAGTGAGAAGAAAAGCAGAAGGAAAAGGTTCTGGTGAAGAAGAAAGGATTTTTTAAAAAGAAAAAAAAAGAAAAAGTAAGACAGTTAAGAAGTGTCTCTACCTAGCATCCAGCCTCAGGAGAGCTGTTCTAAAAATGAGGTACATAAATAGGCTATGTCACTTCTCCTGGCCATTTGCTCAGATGTATATGTTTTATTAAACTCTGAATAATTTGCTCAAATTCCATTCAAACACTGATATCTGTGCTTGCCACTCTCTGAAACCTGGCAGGATTGCTTGGATATTCACAGCAGATTCTGAGTCTTCTTCTGTTACGTATTTATTGGTAAGTGTGTGTGACTTTCAGTTAATCTGTACTGGTTGTGTGTAAAGGGGTGAGTCTGTACATCCACCTGTATCTGCAGGGCTACACAACTGTGCCAAAAGCAGGGCAGCAGGTGTGTGTGTAGTTGGGTTATGTAAAGTATTGCAAAGGAGCACAGATTCTGTCTCCAGTTCTTCGCCCTGAATCATGCAGTATTGGAGTTATCATTGATTATTGCCTGAGAAGTTGAGCATATGGGCTCAAAAGAATTCTAAATGATTTTGTTTTCTCTTTTATTGTTACCCATCTGATACATACAACCAGGCAGCATAAGGCACTTGATTCTCTTCAGCAATCCCTTGTGTACAATATTGAAAGAATTCAAAGCAGTGCATATTTTAGCTGTCCTTTAGAGATGAATTATTGCTGTTTATGCTTCGTGCAGAAGCTTGGAAACAGATTTCTGCATATATCCCATATTTTGCTTGCACGTAAGTGTTTAAAGCCACAGTTACATGAGATTTAAATCTAAATTATTCTGCATTTGTTTAAATCTGAGATGAGTTTTTAATTAGCTATCAATAGTAAATCTGAAGTGAATGAGTGAAATACTGTGAACTTAGCTTTTTAACCATTTCGAAATCATCTCTTAACAGGAGAAAATAGTCAAGATCCAGAGAAATATCTTTCTAAGTGGACATGCTCACAACCCTGAAAACAATTTGTGTAAGAGTTCGTGAAACTCTCTCAGGTCTTCTCACCTTGATTTAGACTGAGAATTCAGGGTTAAAGGTGAAATACTGGCCCTTTAGAAGGGGAAGATAAAGCTGATACTAATGGAATAAACATTTTACTCCACTGTCTGTGTATCCATATGGGCAACTGAGCAACAGAGTTCTGCTTTTGGGCAGAGACTGGGTTGGCATACACTGCCTCATCACTACCTCACATGCATATATTCATATATATGTGCTGTGCCCTGCATTCATATGTTACCTTTCTACAGTGAGGTTAACAGCTATCTTTTTTTATTACATATATATATATATAAATTTTTTTTCTTCTCCTTGTTTGCTTAAGTGCAGATAGTGGTTAAGGAAACTGTATGCATAAATCACAAAAAATATCTTCTGTCCCTCTGCCTTTATAGCGAAAGTCACTGCAAAGCCTTTTTTTTCTTATGTACAGTATTGTGTTATCTGTGTCTTTTCTTTACTGTAATCTCTTTTTCTGTGTCACTTATTAAAAATTCTGCCTTTCAAACAGCTACATAAATTTCTTTAAACATCTCCTGACTCAATAAAAAAGCAAGGAAGGGATTAAATTGAACACTCAAGCTTCATTCCATCATCTCACAAAAGTGTTCAGATAAACTATGAAATAAATCTTTCTGTCCTGTCAGGTCATTTCAATAGCTCTGATATTATTTATTGTCTCATCTGTATAATCCTCACTCAGAAGTAATCAGAAAGTTCCCCTCTGTCAGCCTGCATGATCTTTAGAAGTGGAAAGTGCAAACGCTTTTGCTTAACTTCAGCTCTGATAAGGGACAGGGATCACACAGTAGGAGTGCATGGTTATTCTCAAATGATATTAATGTTCAATTAAATGAAAAATTCTGGAGATGCTTTGCCCCATTTCAGTTCTGTAGTATCAAAGCTGGAAGTGGGCTGCTGCTGCTGCATGAGCTTTTCTGGAAAACGATTCTATGATTTCCATTTTAATTGTGATGTGATGGGAAAAGAAACCCATGGGGGATGAGTGGCTCCCAGTCTGCTCTGAGCTGTGAAATTTCAAATGGCTTGGGGAAGGCAGGCATGGGCTTGGTTGGTTTTTGCTGTATGAGCAAGTTTTTTGAGGGAGAGACATAATTCCAGAGCAGCTGAGAGTCCAGAGGAGAGCGTAAGGGAAAGGAGAAGGACAGCTTCCAGAACCTGGTCTGCTCGTTTTTGACCTTCAGTGTTGGTGACTCCTAGCCCAGACCTGGCTTTAACCAGAGGCCGTTGTTTGATTTTAAACCAAAAGATGAAGTCCATCCATGCACCAAGCTTGTGCCAGAATCAGCTGCCCACTTTCTCATCCCCTACAGGCTCCATGTCGGAGGCAGTGCTGGACAGGGACACAACTCTCAGCTTTAAAAACCAATGTCTGACTCTACAGGAACCTTTGGAAAACTGTTGGCATGTGGTCTGTGCCACAGAACATCAGTATGCCAAAGACAGGAGGGGAGTTTGCAAACATTGTTGAACTCTGCTCTGAGTGCTCTCCCTCTCCCTTTGAGTAGGCTTTGAACAGCTCCTGGTGGAAGAAAGTGATATTGACTTTACTGATAGTCTTTAAAGGCTTGAGAGAATTGGACTATTACTCCTTAAATTATGTGTACTAAAATTATCCGAATTTCTAAATACAGACTTCAGATTTTTTCAATTCCCCATTACATAACTTGGCATGGCTGGGTTCAATACTACAGCAGCATGAAAATAATCATTGCCTTTAAAAATAAGGCTTTGCTACAGGTAATGTTTGGAAAATAAATATGTTCTTCTTCTGTACTAGTGAGTACTCGTACTTACAGCAGATTTTCTCCTCCATGCCTAAGAGATTTAGTATAGGCTGCTGCATGAAAGACTTTAATTGTTTTTAAATGTAGATGTTGTTCCTGCAAATGCTTTAAAAACTGAATCTCATCACATCTGTTTCATGCGGTTTAGAACAGTTAGGCAGCTTTCCTGCAGGTGTTTGCTGATTTTTTGCTTTTGTTTCAGTTGTCCCAGTTTGATTCTATCCGAAAATCTTTTGGTTTGATGTCATCCCATACATTGTGTTGCTGTCATGGTTTTGACTGGCTGTTATGCCATGGTGCCTAACCCTATTAAGCTTCATAAAGTTAGAATCCCTCAGCATAATCTTAGCCACTAACTCTGTTCTAAACCCTTTACAAACAGGCACAATATAATTTGTCACGTATATTACACTCCAGCAGATCATGGAAGAGAGATCTCTCTTTTACTGTCATAATTTAAACTGCAGTTCTAAGTTATTTTTCTGGACAGTGATAGGAAGGTGGTGTTGAACACACAGATTGTTTATATGCTTCTGTTTAGTGGGTGTGGTAACACAAAGATTCCTTAGGGGAATCTTGGGTGTTAGTTACTTGGTGATACCCTAGTTCGCATCATTCTGTTTTAAACAGTGTAGTTCCCTACCTTGCCATGTAGTAAGTCAGATCCTGCCACTGTTACTCTGGCGGAATCCCACAGTATTATGCTTAAAAGGATCATGCGCATGCAAAAAACCACAGCTAGGTTTGGGGTGGATACGTGGCTCTGTGGAAAAGCCTGGCAGTTGTTAGCAATTTTGAGGGCACAGCAGTGCCTTGCCTGCTCAGACATGACGTATTTGTCACTGAGCACCTCTCTACTTTTGCAAGTCGTGCCCCTTGCTGAAGAACAGTCCCTTTGACGACAGTGGGGCTCAGGTCAGCCCTCGGGTTATGGCAACATGAGTCAGAATTTTGTCCTATAAATAAAAGGCTCATCCTTTATTTCAAAGCTAAGTGGAAACTTTGAGTATGCCCAGCTGCCACCCCTCATTTAACTTCTTCTCCCATTTACTTCACAGTGACTGTTAATTACATAGCTCCTGCTCTCTTCTTTGGCATCTATTTTCCCGTGTTTTGCATGGAAGTGGTAGATAATATGGTATGTGTGTCTCCTTGGAGATTTGGCACTTCAAAGAGCAGAGTTGCAAAGGGATTTGGTGATAATCCATATTGTTTTGAATAGCTTATGACATTGGTAAAAATAGTTGTTATGCTATCATATGCTGCAGATTTCAAGCAAGTGTTGAATTTCTAATAGTCCTTTGCAAGCTCTAAGGAGTTGTCTTGGTGGAGGGAAACAATTGCTTCATGGCACTGATTATTTTCTTGTTTATACAATTTTATGTACATTTGAAGATCACAGAGTAGCACTGATGGTGTCAGTGAGACGAGGCCCAGCTCCATCAGTTGTGAGACACCTCAGCATTAACTCCAGGTGGCAAAAGGTTACATCCCAAAGAGGTGATTTCCTTCACTTGGACACACTTTTGGTGCCCATAAGAAGGTGAGGACTTTGGACCGGTATTCAGAGCATTTCAGTGGAACTAGGACACTACACTAGAACCACTACAGCACTGCTGTGCCCTTGCCTTCCAGGGCAGACGTGGGGATGTTGGCTTCTTTGCCAATGTGAATTTGCTGAATCCCACTAGCGAGGTGGTAGAGCTGGGGTTCCTGCTAAGGACCTGGCCCACATCTCTGACTTGGTACAGCTGGATCCACAGACAATAGAATTCCTTGGAGAAGGGGATGATAGCTTTCTGAAACTGTCCTTGGACCATCTGCAATGTCTGACAATGGCTTCTTGGAAAAGCCACAAAAAGACCATGTAAATTAAAAGTGCAGCCAGCTCACTGGGTAATTATGCCTGTGGCTTGGCTGCCATGTTTTATTAGCCTGAAGGATCAAAGAGACTGATGAATGCTGAATGACTTTCAAGGAATCAACTATATCAATCACTAGCTACTGACAGCACTGATGTTCCAGCAAGCTGATGTGACAAGTAACAAAAAGTTTTGGCTATAATGAGAAAAGACAAAGGCAAACTACTGATGTGTCACTTAGATCTCATTTTAACAAGGTGCAAAATGCTTGCAGCTTGGGCACACCACAGTGACTGTAAGTATTTATCTTAATGTGGCATTTATGGAAGTCATCAGTACCATTAGTTGAGAAAGCTAGAGATGTCTTTTTGACTTAATTCAGAGATTTTGTGGAGTATATAACCACCCCAGCCTCCTGAGCCATCCTCTTGTGTAAAACCTCTGCCTTCTCCATAGAAGAGATCTTCCTCCTTCTCATGGCTTTGTGGAGTGGGCAGGTCTTGACTTTGGTTTTCTAGTAATGGTTATAACTAGCACACCAAAGACCTAGGCTCCAACGTCCCAATTTATGAACACATTTGTGAAAATTTATAGGGAGACTGAATCTGTGGCAGATTGTGAAAACAAACAGCCTAAGTTTGGAGACTGTCTTAGCCACAGCAGATGCTTGAGTAAGTATACTGCAACCTGACTAGATATTTCTGAGGTTTTGTTGTTAAAGATAATTAGAAATATTAATGCGCTGCATAAAACTGGCATTATATTTCACTGTATCCCTTGTACCAAAATAGATTCCCTTCAACATTAAAGTGGTAATCTCAGAGGTATTTGTTATTTCCAAAGAATTAATGATCATTTAGTCAGCTAACAGCCCAAGGCAAAGCAGAAGGGTTTAACACTGTGCCAAGTGGTTGCTTCTTGTAGGAATGGCTGCTTTCAAAGAATTAGCGTGATGCAAAATGCTTTCAGGATGTGCCAATCAGCTCAGTGGTTTATGGCACTAATAGTCTGCTTGTTTTTCAAATCATTTACCCTGGTGATTTAGATGCTGCAAGTTACATTTACAAATCTAATCACTGCTTATAGATGAACCAGTAATTATCCAACCAGTAAGTATATGAGCTTACTCTCAATCAAAAAAAACCCCAGGGGTATGTGCAGTTGATGTTTGAAAACATGCCTGAGGACTGAGTCCTGTAGATAAATTGAGCCTCTTGGGTACATTTTTTAGAACGCTGATCTAACTTAGAGTCCATGGAAAACAACATTTTTGCTTTCACAGAGAGTAGAAGTTACTCTCGTGCATCTTTGTGGGTAGCATCAGGACCGTTACAGAACATGTTCATGTCCTTTATTCAGGTAGAACTTTGAAAGCTTAAAAGCGTTTAGAACTTTCATTTTGAAACACCTCCAGGCCACATAGGTGTATTATTTCCATATATTGCAGCATCACTGAGAATGCTGTAGCTGGAGAATACCTTTAGACCTTGAAAGTTTGAGACAGAAACACTGTTCAGAAATGCTGAGGCTGCCTGATCTAGAGCCCTATTTCTGCTCACAGAACACCAGCTCAGTTCACATTCACATGAATACAGTATTATATCACTTATTATCTGCCTTTATCTAAGAACTGCAAATGGAATATTGCTTGTGCTGTCAAGTAACAGTTCAAAACATAATTTACCCAACTCAGAACTATTTCTTTGTGTCTGCTAAAGCCCAGCTCTATGTGACTCCTGCAGTCCAGATTCATATTTTGTTAATGGAAATGACAAATGTTTCATAGTTTTCCCTCATGATCTGTGGTTTGGGTTTTTGGGTTTTTTTCTGGTCTCCACAAATGTATGGACAGTTGGTGTAAAATCGATGCCATCATCACGTTTGCACTGATAGTGAAGATGACATGTCATACATTCAGAGCTGTCTGAGTTGAAGTCCACATTTGGCATTTGCAAACCAGGACAAATTCATTACTTTAAGTTTGTTAAACTTGTTTACAACCTGCAAAGGCAAAAGAACCAGTTTTATGGAACATGGCTCATTTCCTCAGCTCTCAGCCTTGGGAACAGGAGTCTATCCTGGCTCATTTGACAGGACAAGGACTGTCCAGCATGACCTGTCAGTGATAAATATCCTCCCATCTCCCCACGACAGAGCTGGAATCAGTCCTGGACTGTTTTCTTCCACATGTGACTGAACATGTGTGAAATCTTACACTTTTATTACTGGATCTTTCCAACTGTGGCATATTTGCGTATGTTTTGTGGGTCTTCACCTTCACTAAATGGTGCTAGAAAGTGGTAGCAGACTTCCTGCTGTATAAGCAGAGCTCATACTGTTGTTTTATTAAGGTGGTTGGATATTCTCCACTAGAAAATGCCAGTTTTATTTGAATTTGGGTAAAACATAACCTTAGAATTCAAATTTCCCGTTCTGGGGAAATATGCCTCAAACAAACAACTAATTTAAATCTAAGCAATTCAGATACATCTGAGACCAAAGCAAAATCAAATGTTCTGTCTAACTGGGGCTTTGTAAACAAAAACCTGCTAGTTTGGAGAGGAAAGTTAATACAGATTTCAGGAATGTGTTATTTGGCATTGCCTAGAAAGTCTGTTCCATCTGACCAAACGACAAACCTTCACAGTGCAGATGAACTTCCAGCCTCTCACAGGTGTTGTTTGGTGTCATTATTTGGGGCTTTCCTCCGTGGACACACACAGTTGGATCCAGCTGGCCAGGCAGAGACAGGCTCTGAGGACAGTTCTGTTTGTCCAGTCCCCACATCACCTGGAGGAGAAAACAGATTTAAACCTTTGCTTCCACACTGTCTATAGAAAGTTACTTCATCCCATTATCTGACCTGTGGAGAGGATAGAAAACAGCCTGTGTGAGGGGGTATCTCACCAGTGGGCCTGTTGTCTGCAGTCAAATTGAGATCCTTCCTTTAAAGACCTGATGGTCCCAGATAAGGGCAAACTTGGGGATGTTCACTTCTTTACCAGTGTGAATTTGCTGAATCCCACTACTCTCCGGGACGTTTCTGTAGTGCTAAGAAAGTATGTGGAGGGTTCCTGCTGGCCATGTAAAGAAACTTCATGGTGAGGAAGTGGGCTTGTCTTCATTAAAGGGAAGATAAATCAGCTTAAAAACAGCCTTGAAGTGAAAAAGGGCCAAAAGCCAAAAAATGTTTAAAAGCTGTATTGAGGGCAGACAGCCTTGTATTTATTTAGTTGAACAAATTCCACGGCTACACAGTAGCTGTTAATCCTGAGCTGGATTATCTGTTTTTTTCTCAAAAGCACTCCTTCTGTGGCTGCTGCTGCTCCCAGCTGTGTCCTGGCCCTGGCTCTGCTCCAGCACAGGCATCGCCTCCCCTGCTCCACAAACACCTCCTGGGCAGGAAGGAGCCTGTCCAGCAGCGTGGTCTGTTCTCCTTCGCAGTGAACACTGATCGTTACCCTTGGCCAGAGCTGCCTGTGAACTTCAGTCTATTGGCTATACAGTTATGCTTCCTCCAGCTGTTTTGAACTGAAATAGGTTTCACAATAGTAAATATCAATTCAGTGGTTTGCATTTAAAACTTTCTTCCATTGATGTGGCAAAGAGCTGATGTCTTCATGGTATTATTAATCTTAGATCTTTCCTGTGTGCAAATGCATCGTTTAATTTAAATGTCTAAGGCTTTATTTAGAAGCAGTAGAATTTTATATGGCATCAGTCTTTCCTGCACTTTTGCCTTTCAAATATTAGTTGAATCCCATGTGAGCAATTTTTTTTCTCTCATCTTTTTGTTGATTTCAAGTCGGGTAATAATCACTTTTGGGTTTTGTCTTTTCCAAAGTAGGTACTTTTCATCTGAATGAAGCTGGGATGTGTAGAAAAAAAGACTATTGTCACACCAAACCTATTGTGCCTTGATACAGAGAGTTCTGCCTCCATTGTTGAAGGGAATAACAATAGCAGTGTGAAGCAGCTTAGCAGAAAGAGAAATGGAATTAAGAAAATAGTTGTAGACATCCGAGAGCTGATTCAGCTCATGTATCAGAAGTCAACACTACTACACTGCTTGGCAGGAACTGGTTTTAACTAATGGTGGTAAAAGAAAAGACAGGACTTTTGAAGTGGGAAAAAAAATTACAGCCTGTTATTGGAGAAACTCACAGGCTGAGAGGGGTGGAATTTTCAATGCAAATATGATTGCTGTAGAAATATGAATATCCCTTATTTTTCAGTGGAAACTCAAGAGTCTTCATATTCCATAGCTGCTTTTTTAAAATCCTCTTCTAAGGCATTTGCAGGGAACACAATAACATCTTCCCTGAAAACTGTATTTTTTATTTATTGCAACTTAACAATATAAGAAAATGTCTTAAAGCAAAGCAACTCAAGGGGCAAGAGGTCAGATCCCACATCTCCCCACCCAGCCAGAATGGGGCTCTGGGTCTGCAGTGCCCCAAGACAGCCCCTTGTGTTGTAGCTCACCATGCAGAAGTGAGCCTAGAACTGAAGCTGTGGTCACCAGACAGAGCTGCCTGAGCTCTCTGGTAGTGCTGAGTGTGATGAGCAGTCTGGCAGAGCCACTGACTTTAGGAAGGAGCATCAGCTGAGGAACCAGTGCATGTGATCTGGGCTAAAAGGTTGCAGGTCAAGGCCTTTTTGAATATTTTTGATACAAATAATCCCTGTGGTAGAGAGCTACAGATTAATTCTGCTAGTAAATTGACTTGGTTTGTGTTGAAATGTTGAAAAATATTAGGAGCAAGCCTTCTTTTTTGCTCCTTTATAAGCAACTTTTAGTGAGACCTAAGAAATCTCTTAATTATGATATTTGTGCATGCGTATGTAGATTTGTACAGTGGTGACATCTGCTATTGCCTAATCAGCTTCTAAAGAATAACAACAATAATCACAGAAAATGGATTTAGGAAATCGGTACTTTAATTAAATCTGCTAAGTGTCAAGTTTTGTTATACAACTTTCACTTGCTGGCTGTAGGTTTTGTCTTGTTATTACAATAGAATTAATAATATCCTGAGGCAGAATTGTACCTTACATTTGCTTTACTCTGCTCAGACCTATTGAGTGAAGAAGTACTTTCATTCTGCTCAAAATGAAACACATTTTTTACTGAGATTCATAAGCCTTGTTGGAGTCTGTGTGCTGCTGTTCACCCACAGTCTCAGCCACAGTGTAAAACTCAGGGGGGAAACCTCGTGTAAAGCTGTTGAATATTATGTTTTCCTTCTGAGGAAGAAATACGTTACTAGTTTCTTTTAAAGAGGGCATTTCTGTGTTAAAGCCACATTCTCAATATTTGACAGCCCCACAGTAAGCTGGGATCTGTAAGCACTGCCATGGTGCAAAATAACTGTTCCGGTTGTTGCAGTGTCCTGAGAGCCTCTTGCAGGGCTGGGGTGCCACATGCAGGGGACAGCACACACACAGGGACACGGGCACAGGAACTGCTGCCCTCTCCGTTTTCTTGGAGAGGCACAGAATTATTTGATAGAAGGCACAACTTGGCTTTACATCTGTTTTTCCCAAGCTCCTATGCTTTGGAACAAGGCCTCCCCAGTTCTTGGTATTACTGTGTGATGCTGCCTCTTCTATACAGGAGGAAGTTGGGTTTAAAAGCCTCATTTTTAAAAATAGTTTCTGGGCAGGCCTGACACTGGTGTCACCTAGCTCGTTTGTCCCCAGGCATTAAATCTGTGCAGTGGGTAGAAATAAATAAATAATCGGAGCCTTTCTGAACTATAAATGTAACCAGCAAATAGATAAGAGTTCAGTGTCCTATAATAGGATGTCTTTTCGCTGACTAGCAGAAAGGGAGTGACTCAGCCTGACTGTGTACACACACTGAAATAGACTTTTTCAAGTTTGGAGACAAAGGCCTTTACATGCATTTATAAAATTGCCTTTAAAATGCTTGTGAATGAGTTAATCACACAGCCATCTGATTAGACATGAACAGCCTCCCTATTTTTTACACGATTAGGTCATCCCAAGAGAATCACAAAATAAAATAGACACAGATGTGTCATCCAAGGGTGACTAATAAAATGTAGTTGAAAACAGTGCAATTAGGAAAATAGTGCAAGTAGGAATTTTTCAAGCCCATTTCACAATTCTGTGTCCTTCATCTGCCCCGCCAGAGCCTGCTCTTCAGGAAGTTGATGGAAAAAGTTCCCCCTGGTTTGCACAGGTCCAGACAGGCCTCTGCTTTCTCCTTGCTCCTCTTCTTTTCCTCCCTGGGGCTGTCTCCAGCTCTCTGGTAGCATTTTGAGCGTCTGAGCCTCACAGAGTCTCTCTGTTTTGACATGGAGACTGTGCTTCCCCATGAGCTCGCTGAGGTGGGAACTGCTGCAGTGGAGATTTGGGAGAGATTGGATGGCACTCTAAATTTGGAAAACAAGAGAAATGGCACAACTGGCACTCTCATAAATGTGTGTCTCAGTAGGAAGAGCAACCACAGAGCTGTACCCTTTCCATACCCTTGCAGAGGGCACATTTTGTAAAGTACAATAGAGGAGGATCTGAACCTTCTTCCTGGCAGACTTTCATTTTATGCTCTGAACTCCGGTGATGTGAAGGTTTTGATAAGCTGTGATCATTGTCTAGGTACTTGTAACCTATTAAATGGGCTTTCGATTGCAAGCTCAGGGAGTGAGAGAGAGAGATGTCAAAAGAAACGTGATCCTTAGAGTTTTCCTGCAGCTTTAATTGTGAGTGGCACCTAATCTCTAGCAGGCAGCTGCGAGATGCAATGCTGGGAAAGGAAAAAGCCCCTAGACAGCTGAGAATTAAAAAGAAACACACAACTCACTTGATTACTGGTGTAATCTTTGAGGTGTCTTTGCAGTCCTAAGAACCTTGTTTTACAGCTGTCGGCTTTAAAGAATGAATGTCATCTTTCCTGAGCCTCTTTTTCTAGTGGTGGCAGTTGTCTGGGGAGATAAAAACTACACAGACTGACACCGTTGCTGATATGAAGAGGCTTTCCACGGCTCTCACACTCCTGCTGTAATAAAATGAAGAAGTACTGAGTCCAAGATATCTTGTAGCAGATTTCTAGCAAGTAAAAAAGCTGCCCAGAGTAAGTCAGGCAAGTGCTAAAAATTTTTACAGTATAAAAGACGTTGGTGGAGGAAGAGGTGACTGCTTGGTTGCTACATTGCAATATCTTTTTGTACTATTGGAAGCCCTGAACTAGGTCTGCTCATTCTGAAAATGTTATGAATACTGTTATGGAAAAGTTCACTGCTTTTTGGTGGTTCTGATGTGAAAATACTGGGTACTTGTACTACTGGGCACTTTTATGTGTTCATTCTAAGGTATCCAGCGGGACTCCCTCATAGCAAAGTGCTTCCCTGCTCGGCAAAGGCTGTTAGTATGTATTTATTTAGCTTCTCTCCTCAAAGTGATTTAAAATTGGGCACACTCAGTTGCTGGAATTGAAAGGACTGACTGGGTGCCTGGTGTTTTACTCACTGCTGGGGTGTGTCAGCCGCATGGTGTTTGGCAATAAACATTACTGATTTAGACATCTGTGTGAAAAATCAATGGAACACCAAGTATTAATTCACTCAGGTACTTTAACAAATGTACCCTGGGGTTATTCAGTATGCTCTGCTTTGCTATGATGAATCCTAGAATTAGGCTGGCCCAAGCCTTGTAAGTGTTATTAATAGCACTGCACTAATATTGTGTGCATAATCAAGGGTTGCTTAATTTAAAGTCATGTTAGAATAATGTAAATTAATTCTTACCATGCTGGATGATGGCACTGCATAATTCCAGTTTGTCCATGTAGCAGGTCATTGTTTTGCAAATTGGGGATTCTGGGATATTGAGTTTTGATGCTGCCAAAATTTATCTCAGAAGCATTGAGATGCACAGTTCTTAAATGAATAAGGAGAGAAGCATCCTTCCTGGCTTTTTCTTCTTTTCTAACGTATTTTCTACCTTTTGGAAGTCAGATTTAATTCTTACTTTTCAAAAGATAACTATGAATTCTTATTCTTGCCAGGAATGTAAAAGTAATGAGTTCGGGTCTTAAACATTTGTTCTCCTGTCAAGAACAGCTCCTCTAAAATCATTCCGCCTAGAGAAAGATATGAATAATCTTAAAGAAGAAATCTGTAGGCGGAAGAGAGCTGCTAAATAAGTAGTCCTAAGAAAGAGAAACGGTGAGCTGCAGCCTTCAACAGCTAGAAAAAAATATATCTTATATAGACACTAACTGTGGTTTGCTATTCAAAGAGCTGGAGGGAGAAGGAAGCTAAGGCTATAGAAAAATTATTTCCTCAGAGACAGAGTCTGCAGGATGTAGCCTGTTGCCAGAGTTTAAGGGAAAACTGAAAAATCTCATGTTTGATTCAAAAGTTGCTGAAAAGAAGAAAAAGAATAGCTTTGGATGTGGAGTCTTTTTGAGAACTCATTTGTTAACATCCCACTGTTCTTGGGAATAAGGCACTGACCCCTTCCTGACAGACTGTGATGGGCTTGATCTGACCCTAAGGGCATTAAAATAAACCCTTTCCCTGCTTTTACCTGGTGCAGGACCACATCTCGGAGCCAGAGCAGTCGGTCATTCTGCGTTTGCTTCCCCTGGCTGGAGAGGAACTCACATCCAGTGTAACCCAATTATTCTGTAGGGCCCGGATCTGCTGTTCTGATGCCTCCATGTGTGTTCCAGAGCACAGCGTGTCAGGGTCGTGTGCTGAGCTGATGTGCACAGGGCTGGGGGGTGAAGTTAGTGGCTGGGCAGAGCTCCTGCAGCAACAGGAATTCAGGTGCTGTTTGTGATCTTCTGCCTGAACGTGGTGCCGTAGCACAGGACAGAGCCCGGGTGACACTGGTGTGTAATTAGAGAGTGCCTCAGTACACTAATGACAAATCCTGTAATTGCTGAGTTCATCTTCCCAGTGGAGCAGTAAGGCAGTTTGAGATGGCACATTACAAGTAACCGCCCCAAAAAACAGGCTGTAACTAAGAGAAAAACAACTTGCAAAATGCCACAGACAATAAAACCCTTATTTCAGAAGCAAAAAGAGGTCGGGAGTTGATGTGTTCACTTGGAAACTAAGCCCGTGAGGATTTGCATGTTCAAATAAAAATAAATAAAAAATAGCAGAACATTTAAAAGAAGCTTATTTCTTTAATAATGTAAAATGTTAAGCACAGATTTACAAGCATAAATAAGAACTCAAGTCACAAAATGGGTAGAGACATTATACCAGCAACATTAAATAGATGAAATAGCAGCAGTCAATCTAATAAATAGTTTTGCTTTGCTACCTCTGAAGCCAAAGAAATTGTACTGCTTTAGGGATGTATTCAAAAATAATTCAGAGAACTATCTGCTCTCCCTTCCTGCCACTGCCAAGATGCACCATCTGAGGTCACAGCACCAAACCACTTTTCACTGTTGCGCTGGCCATTGGACACATGGCAAAATTCAGCTTTTAAAGGGCAGCAAAAATGATGAGGAAAACGTGATGGCAGCGACCAGGGAATTCATCCTGCTGAAATCAATGGCTGTGTGAATTATAGTTGCTAAATTTATCTGCCTGCTCCAGGAGTTTCTGGAACTTACTTTCTTTAGTCCAACTCCTTTTTAACTACCTGGGTGCTGGCTTGCCACCCTGATTTCTCCAGAGGAAAAATAACATCCCGTCATTGCTCTGGGGTGGTGGAAGCACCGATCACTTTGTAGCTCTGCAGGGACACCTGTTGTATCGCTCACTCTGTGAGTGAGTGCCAGCAAAAGCTCAGGTCAAATCCTCTTGTTCTGTTCTGGTAAAACCAGCTTGGAGTTCTGGTTCGATTATCACCTATTATCAAACCAAATCCTTTCTTTTTTTTCTTCACCTTCAAGTAGCAGACACAATTTCCAGTTACCTGGAAATCAAATCTTTGTGTGAGTTTACAGGGAGCACATACAAGAGCTAAGGAGGGACTGGGAGCAGAGTGCTGGTGGGGAGTGTGAACCATTGAGCCATCTGTGAATGCTTTGCTGTAATGACAGACTCAGAAAAACTTGAAATTTTAGGGCTCAGTTCAGCAAAGCTTGTGCTGAATTCCATTGCTGGATACTTGAGCATATTCTTATGTCCCCTGGTAGGCAGCAAATCTGAGTCTTCTTTCTGTTGCCACCTGAGTTTTGTGCTTTGCCAAATAGAGCCAGAGAGCTGCTTTGAAGCCTCAAAGACACAACACCGTCCTCTCCAGCCAGGGGTTTCAGACACCATTTTATGATGCAGTTCATTTCATGAACTGCAGGCAAACCTCTTGTTTGGAAGCCCATTCCTATGAAAATAAACAAACTTGGCACTTTCTAAATTGTCTTTAGAATTTCACTAGAAACCTGTATTTTTAAATAGCCTTCTGCTTTCCAAAAACTCATATGCTAAGGTTTTTATTCAACAGAGAGAATCTGCAGGTGCCTGCAGTACCTTGTATTGAAGGAGTACCTCTCCATTTAGAGGGCTGGAACACATTTGATGTAGAGTGCTCTTCATTTTACCTTTGGCTTCTGTAACAAAAGGCTAATTCTGCTCTGCTTGAGGAAGAGAGGGAGACATCTTAAATCACTACAAAGCACCATCGATCTGGCTCTTGTCATCTGACTCAGTTGTTCCTGTAGTTAGCGAGGACCAGGATCACAAGAGTTTATGCTTCAGGAGCTGCCTGGAGTAGAGGAGTTTTTCGGTGTCCCTCTCAGGTGCCACAGTGACCAGTGTGTTGTCAGAGACCAAACCCTGTCGCGTCCGGTGGCGGTGTCCTCAGTGACAGCCCCCCTGCGCACGTAAGGCGTGAGGGATTTCCATCTGGCACCTGCTGTTGTCCTGCCAGAGCCCGTGCAAACTGCAGCTCAGTTTGGGGGGGCTGCCATGGGACATGTTAAGCTTTGTTCAAACTCTTCACCCAGGGGAATAGTTGAATTGTGATTTCGAGGCAGAAGACATGCTGCAGAAATTCTGGGGTGGGGAAGCATCCCATCCCTGTTACTGCAGGAACTCTGCCTGCCAGCAGCTGGTACGGGCAAAGGAGGCAGAGAAAGGTCTAAGGCATGTTTAACCAGCTCCCCTCTTCAGCTTCTATACGTAATAATAAGGCAAAATGAGTGAGCAGACTCTCAGCTTATTTTACAGATCTCTTGTGCCAGCTTGCTACAATTCTGGTTGTTTTGTTTTGGGGGGGGGGGTGTTTGTGGTTTTTTTGTTTGTTTGTTTATTTGTTTGGTTTTTTCCACATGGAGCTAATTCAAGTGAAATCAGCTAACAAGCCTTTGGAGACATGACCAGAGCTGGAACATTAGAACATGTTTTATGTTGCAGAGACAATGCTGTTTCATTTAATTTCTTTTCTCCTTTTGCAGTGCCTCATTTAAAACAAGTGGATGTTTTCTGTTTCAAAGCCTGTTCCAAATTTGCCTGATTTTTCTCTCATGTAAAATCACCTCCAAGTCCATAAAGGTTTCATTGGAGAAATTAAAATTGTTCAAGAGAGGTAATTTGAGAACATTCCTACCCATTTAGAAAAGCAACATGAATATGAGTTTAAAGGGTTCCCAACACAGTGAGGTGCTGCACGATATATATACAGACACAAGTCTTTGTTTTTGGATCTTTTCTCGTGTTTGCCACAGGCAAGCTACCCAGGCATCCTGAAGAGCTGAAGCAGGTTTCCACAATATAATTTGTTGAGCTTTTAGGCTTGGGATTTCCCTCTTTCCTGCAGTGGCATGCTGTGAATTTTGCCCACACTTGGCAGTATTGTATTTGTTGCTGATTGACAGTGAAGCCAATCTAGAGTAATACTGCCTGTCATCTGGTGTGCTGGAAGTGAACTGGGCAGCTTTGGGGAGTCCCTAAAGTGCTTCTAGGAAGAACTAGATCCGCTCCAGAGAAGAGTGTGAAATTGCCGATGTGAAATTGTGGGAAATGTCACCAGGGAGGAATGAATAGTACTAAATGAGCTGCCTTTCACAGCATAACACTAAAAGTTTACTGATATAACCTGTCCCCTCAGCAGCGGTGATGGCAGACCTTTTCCATGTCTGGGTATTGTGAACGGTGTCACTACCCATTTATAGGATATTTGTCACTAGAGCTGGTGGGCCCCCATTGCTGCACTGCAGTGCTTGAAGGTTAAAGGGAATTGTTACATCTGTCTGACACTCGCACGTGCATAAATGTATTTACTGAAAGGTAAGAACACAAAAGGAAGATCATTGTATTTCATACTCTGTATTAGAGCTCATCCTGGTGCTCTCAGCCTGGGCCTGAGAACTTGTGCCTGTGCCATACTTATTCTCCAAAGGCATCACCCAACTGGAAAGTAAAGAAGTGCAGAACTGGATGCATTGCTTGGCTCAGCATTCAAAAGCAATGCCTTGTTTCCCAAATGAATTTGTCTGGCTTCAGTTCCAAGCCATCAGTTTTTCTTGTGTAATTTCTCTCTCTCTGGTGGACAAGAGAGATTCCAAGTACTCAGTGTTTGTCTTCTTCCCGGGAAAGTGCTTACACTGTATTGACCAGTCACTTGTCAATTTTCTTTTTTATAAACTAGATGTATTGAGATTTCTGTAGTTTCACTATATGGATTGTTTCATATTGTCCATGTAATCAAGGGTTTGGGGCTGTTTTCTGTATTTTTTCTAAGACAAGACATGAACACACTGCGTACTAACCCAAGGTCCCACAGGTACTGTCTACACTTCCCTGATTCTTGTTGCCTTCTGGTATTCAAATTTAAGGAATAAGTTTCCATTTCCATAGAGCAGGATAATACTGGGAGCTGGTAGGTGTGTGTAGATGCCTGTGAGATGTAATGCAGGTCCTTTCTGGTATCACTGAGGCATTCCCATTCCTGCAAGTAGATTCGTATTTCTTAAGTCCTTGTACTTGGCTGAACTAAAATTTACTAAATTTAACTGGGCACAGCGTGCCAACGATCCCCACCATTTCTACTGAGGTTTGTCCTCCTCATGTGTCACTGAGGCGTAGCTTGTACCTGCAAATACGTCAGCACATGACCTTGTGCTTGCTTGCAGGGCATTGATGAAAACAGTAGCACAAGCCTTGCTTTTTGCAAGCCCCTCCTGTGGAGCACCCACCCCTCAGGGTCAGCCCTGGCTGCCACCATTCGTGCCCGCAGCTGCCATCCCCTTCCCTGAGATTTGTGCAGCTCTGTCTACATGCTGCAAACCATTAACGAGTTCTTTCATAGTCACAGTTCTGCTCTTGGCTTTTGCATTTTACTGAAAGAGAGGAAATGGTGAAAGTCCAGATCTTCAGACACTCACGCTTTTGGGACAGAGGTGACCTGAGGAGACAGACGTGTCTCGTGGTTTTTGAGGAGCTCTTGTATTCCTGTTGCAGGAGAATGAGTGGATAACGGATGAGCCAAAGCTACTCACCAAACCTGCCATAGCATAACTGCTTGTCCGGCAAAAGTTACAGGATTTAAGACTTTTGTTTCAGAGCTGGACTGTTAATCTCATTATTATATTCACTTGTCAGAGCATGTTAATATAGCCAAGTGAAAAATACTCCTAGACACATGCTATTGAATATTTAGAATGAAGAATTAAATGTGACTTTCAAGCATCTAAAATAAGTGTAGCTAAGTCATGGTGATCTTTAAGGAAGGGTTGGCTACCGTGTAGGTATTTGGAGAGTCCTCCTAAATGTAAAACATCAAAGAAGATTCAGTTAGAAATCAATTGAGTAATGAAAAAATATTATGATTATCTTTTAAATCTCCATTTTTTTGGTTGGTATAGTAATCCTTTTTGTTAGGGATATTCATTAATTATTGGAGTGGAGTGGGAATTCTGCACTTACAAAGTATAAGATGAAAATTTGGTCAGGAGAACTACGCAGGCAGGAAGAAATTAAGAGATTAAAAGCTTTGTTGATAAGACTATGCTGGGTTTCTGTGCTGTGTCCCTGCAGATTTAAGTCCTGAAGATAGTAGGAAGTTTGCAGCTATGTTCTGTAAGTGCTCAAACTTAGCACATGAAGGCCCCACTCATCCATATGATCATTTATTTTTCTCCGTAAGTACTCTGTTTTAAATATTTTTAGATAGCAAGAGCCAGGTGTTTAACAACTTCTAAAGCCATCAGGAAAGCAAAATACCCAAATGCACACAGCCTCACTGGAGAGTAATTTGTTGTAGTCAGTGAGTATAGTCCTTGAAAAGTACATTCTCTTTTCTGCCAGCTCAGTAACAAGAGGCCACGTCTCATCTGCCTTATGGATTTCCGTGGGGCCACTGATGTGGATGGGCAGGGAGGCTGTGACAGAGGGAATTTAGATGCAGTGTACAGTACTTGGGTTTTGAGGCACTGGAAAGAGGTTCCTTCCTCCAGTGGAATAATTCAAACCTATCCATCTTCTCCCTGATGGCGTTTGCAGGGCTCAGCAGGAGGAGGTAAATAATGGCTCCTCCAGTGCCTTTTCTCTGGGTGGCAGGGAGCAGGGGAGTGGAACCTTTGTCTGGCCAGGCTCCCTGCCTTTGCGCAGCACAGAAGGCATCTGGTGAGCCAGCCTGGGGCGCTGGGACACTGCTGCCCCTCAGTGCAGAGCCTGGGGGAGGCCTGGGTGGACACAGTGAGTGCTTCTGCTGGAGGCAGTGCAGATTTTGGGGTGGTTCATGCAGAGTTAGAGTTAATAAGCCCATCTGGATGTAAATGTGTCTGCTCCACAACTATCCAGGCTTCGGAGAAGCTTCCATCACTCTGTCTTGCTTTTATCCATTAGGCCATGAGACACATTGATCATCTTTCTGTGCTTTGTCTATGTCCTTTTTTAAGAGAAAAGACTAATTGCTGGTATTAGTGCATTGTGAATTTCCTAGAGAAAACATACATATATTTAGGTATTTTTATTACGTACTGCTACATTTCACAGACAGAGCCATTTGAGATAAATCCTTTATCACTAATTTAGTCCACAATTCTACGTTGATGGTCCTTTTGGCAATTGGCTGTAACTCTCATGACTGAGTTTCCCTTCTTTCCCCTGCCCCTATCAGTGTGTACCCACATGATCTACTGTACACCTATTTATGCAGGTACATCAGCACAATGTAGTATCTGTACAAAATAAAGTTATAAATTAAAGGAACCATCAACTCTTTACTGCGGCTGCATTTTTCAGGAAAGTAAATGCAGTGAAATAAATGCTTAATGAGGGATTTCTTCAAATTGGCGAGGTGGTCCTGGGAATATTTGTTACAATTTCATTGAAAGTCACATGTCCAACTCCCCTTTTGGGGTACCCAGGTCCTCCTTTCATCGCATTTAATGCTTTAGGTAACCAGCCATTAATTAAAATGTCATGGCTTCCCAGCAGTAATGCAGCAGTGGTTTGGCCCAGCCCCACTCTTTTGTAGGAAATGGGCAAGATGGATCAGCCGAGTGTTTGGTTCGGGGCAGTGCTGGCCCTGCTCACCCCTCCCCGGCGTGTTGGGGTCGGATGGGAGCAGCATGAATAATTCAGGGCACCACAGGACTGTGACGGGAGCTTTTCTGGCCAGTGCCTGGACAGATGGAGGGCAGCAAACGGAGCAGGGAGCGCGCGAGAGATCCGTGCCAAGGCTGGAGCTTGGCTGCCAAATCTCACACGAAGTAGGGCTGTGCAGATGAAATAGAGACATGAATTAGAGTTTGTTAATGTTCATCAAAACTTTCAGTGCTTCTAGTCCTGCTGAGCTGAAAAATTCCAGAGCAAATAGAAATCCCTAGGAACTCACCATGTTTTCTAAAAAGGTCTCCTTCAATCTCTTGATTTTACATTTTCCTTCTTTCCCAAAAATGCTTAATTGTCACATGTGTGATGGCTTCAGGCTTCTGGCTGTTAGGAAATTGAGACTGAGTCTTTAAGTGTAAACAAACCCCTCACTTCAGAAACAAACCTAGAATTATTTCTGTTCATTCCACTTCATAGTGCTACAGCAGTTTTTAGTAGGTACAGTGTAGTTTGACAGATTGTGATAAAAGCAGTGATAAATGTATTACTATTTATACTGTAAAATTGACTAGATAAAAACCTAGAGCATTGTCCTAATCTGACTTCCAATATAGAAATCCTCTGTCCTTTAAGCCTCTTTTTGGGGGATTCTGTTTGGGTACAGAGCTCTGCTTTTATAGGCAAATTGCAAGATCCTACACAGGGAGGGGCAGGACACTGAGGGATGAAGGAGGGCACTTGTGAACTGGTGATTGGCAGAAGGAGTGAAGCTCTCAAGAAGATGGGACACAATGGAAAAGCTTCAAATATGTTGAAAGAAATTTTTCCCTGTCTGTTTTTCACCTTTGAGCTGTTGGTTGCACAACCTAAAACACAGTGTTTTGCCTGAGGTGGGATTCCAGCATTCAGCAGTTCGGGGTGAAATCCAGACAGTTAAATCCTTTAAGCTGAGTTCCTCAGCTTTGAGATACTTACAAAAAAAGGCAGATTGACCTTGGAGAACATTTAGACCCCAGGAGTGGTGGTCTGATCGAATGCAGATAGATCCAGAAGCAGAATAAGTGGTAAGGCTTTTGGAGTTTGTGCAACTTCACAAAGATGTGCCCTGTGGTAGGTCTGCAGTGCAGAGGGAAAGCATGATTTTAATTTTATTGATATTGCTTCAGGTTACTCAACTTCTTTTGGTAGATAGTGATGTAAAAAGTTACCCAGAGAATAATTCTTAAAATACACCAGAAAGTTTTGCAAGTAAAGCAGTGAATTTCTTTAAGAAGTGTGATGCATAACCGGGAGGAACAATAATTTCCCAATTGGTTTGGGAGCTCAGATGCACTGGAGATCATCATCACTGGCAGAGAACATCAGAGTGCTCATCCATTTTAGTAGCTTACAAAGCTAGGTAGCCTCTCAGGCCACTGAAATGTGCAGGATTAAAAGAGAATGTTTTGTTTTACACACAAAAACACTTTGGAAATGTGCACCGCATGACTTCAATCCTTTGCTTTTTCTTTACTTGTTGTATATGTTCTATGGCAATAAGTGTCATTTGAAATTGTCTCTGCCTTTTCATCTTAAAGGAATGAGGCTTTCTTGGCTGCTAATGCTGGCATAGTTGTACTTCTCTGCAACTTGTACTAAGCACATTTCTGCAGAGCTCTTCCTAAGAGGTAACAGGAGTTTTGGTTTTGTTTTTGAAATCCATGCACTGCTTTTCTATTGTGCTTCTGAGCTTTCTTTGTTCTAGCATTCAAGACTTAATTCAACAGGAATGCTTCCCACCAAAGCAACAGAAATGAACAATTATCCAGCTACTGTCAGAAATATTTTAGAGAGGCTTATATGTTCCAAACAGTTTTAATCCTCATGGAAAACTATCCAGTAAAGTTCCGTATTCTGAAACCATTTTTATACAAAACAAGCTATTCTTTTGTGTTGTTGCCCTGCAGAGTTTCTTGGCAGGGAACCTTTCTGTGTTCAGTAGGGATAGTTAAAATACTACAAACTGAAACTTCAGGACAGGTTTTTGAAACACTTCGTGTTTACATTTCATAGAGGAAATGTTTGACTTTGGGTTTTGACAATGTCTTGGAAGACCTTCAGATACAGGAGATTGCAGTGAAATTTCCTCAAAATGAAAGTCACAACTTGCTGCGTCACACTGTACTATGTGTGAAAATACACATAACAGCTGCCTTTGATGCTAATTCTGCTGGAATTCACCACTGAGACACTATTATAAATGGCTCTTAAAAATGCTTTATCAACTGCCACTCTGCCCATATAAGCCTGCAGGAGAAACCATTGCCCATGGCTAGGTCTGGTGGGAGAAAAGCTGGTTTTTGGGGGACAAACATTTTCTGTAGGATGTGTCAGTCTTTCTGATTTACTGCCCTACTTCTGCCAACAGGCACGGCTCAGGACGTGGCTTCCTTGTGGGAGTTTGAGCTCTGTGAGTCACGTGGGGAGGTTTGGTGTTGGTGCTGGGCCATCTCCAGTGCTGCAGGGAGAGCCCACAGCAGGGTGGGACAGAATGGCCTGTGCAGTTCACAGCCTTTGCTGTCAAAGGGAAGCTGATGTCAAGCAAAAATTACATGCCAGGCTGTAAAATGTGATGGAGAATCACAGACTTGCCACCTGCTTTGCCATCCCTGATGGCCAGGCAAACATTTAAGGACTGCAGCCTCCTAAACTGCCAGGGAGTTGTGGATTTTAGAAGGATAGCTGTGGTTCTGGCCACAGCAAGATATTAAATATGTTTCTGCAATTATAACTTTGTGCCCTTCTGAAATCAATAGCTGATTTCCCGTGGGGTTCAATGCGACAAACAGAAACTTCCAGGAGCATTTAAATATACAAATATTTGCCCATGTGCAAACTGTAAATTGTTCCAAAGAAGTTCCATTTGTTGTTACCTTAGGCTAAACCAAATTGCAGAGGAGAGTAATTTTTTACAAACATGATATTTTGTGGCAGTTAAACCCGTTTACTAGCAAATATGGGAAGCAAAATTCTGTAATTGCAAATGTCCTGGCATAGAAAACATTAACAGGAAAACTTGTAAGGGCTGAGTATTGCTTGTTGTGAATCAATATGCATGATTAAGTAATAAGTGAAGTTAAATTAGTGGGACCTCTCTAATTTAATCTCATCTTCCAGTAAAAAAGACGCCTAACTAGAACTTCAACTACCAGAACCAACTACTTTATACTGAGAAAAGACATTTACTACTCATTTCATCTGTGTTCAGATGAAAAGCCACTTGCCTTATTATTTTTAATTCCTTCATAAATCTGGAATGATATTGCTTTCATGACCTTGTTATAATTAGCAGTAGCTATTTCTTGTTAATGAGCTATTACCTGCAAATCCATATAATTCATCTGACAAGCTGACAGCTTGACTAATTAACAAGGTTTGACCACTACCTGAAGCCCTCTGCAAAAGATTTTCTCCTCTGACATTAAAAAATGAATTCTGAGGTACCATATATAAATATATCAAACACTGTGAATGGTTTCTGCAAAGAGGTTACAAAATCACACTGCTGAGAAGTTTGTCTGCAACATTTATCTAGAATAGAGATTGTTACCTAAAAATCCTGTTTTGTACCACATTTATCCTGTGATTAAAACTGTGCTGACACCACTGATATTTATAAATCCCTGGCATTCTAGAGCGTTATTTTTATGTGGCTTACAAAAAATATTTTAAAACAGAGAACAAAAACCAGGCTGTCCTGCATGAAGAAGCCTCTAAAGCTCTCCACTAGCAGAAAACACACTTTTGAAAAAAAGTTTGCCTGTTTTCTACAAAAGCTGTACCATTAGCTTTTAGGGCCTGATCAGACAGTCCTCCAGAGTCATCTTTCCTTGCACTTCAGTGGAATTTGGATCTGGCCCTGGTCTTTCTTGGCTGCACATTGCCACCTAAACTCTCTTTTGACTTTTCTGCACCCATGTAATTAACTGGAAATCGTTTCTCGTTTCTAGGAAGTATCTTTTAAATGGCATTAAGGCCGATTTAGGAATGTTCTGAAAGACAACTTGTAACGTTAGAGCTGCTCCCTGTGGATTTATTGATACACATGGCACTTTACCTTGACAAGGCAGAGTCACTGCCCCAGGCAGTTTTCAATCCAACATGATGTGATCTTCTGCATAACATGCAGAATATTGTGTGGTCCAGACTCAGCACACACACTCTGTTTCTCAGAGTTGCTGTGAAAATTAGATTTTTTTATTGTTTGTCAAGCCATTGGAAACTGGAGGGATTAACCCGATAGAAAAGAGGAGGAAATTACAAATTCTGTCATTGGTGTAGTGTTCGGGTGATGTGAAGTAAATAAAGCATGGGATCATGCAGTGAGCAAAGGGAGAAAACAAAACACTGAATAGCTTCCCTTTAGGTGGACAGCATTCCTCCTGTGCAACGTAGGAGGCAGTGGCTGTGGGAAAAACACGTTGTGTGCGTGTCTCTGGGCTGCCTGGTGCTGCAGGTGCACAAGGAGGCGGTGGTAAGGTTGCAGATAATTCCAGCTTTCAAGCACTTGCCTTCACAGCCTTTGATTTTTGGTGATGTTTTCTGTGACTGTATTTAGCATGTGTTGTGGGAGCCACCTCAAAATTGTCTGTAATGAATTGAGATCCAATTACAAAAGGTATTGTCCAAACACGTAAGAAGATGCTGACCACCACAAGAATTGACCAAATAATATTTTTTTTTAAGTTAATAGTCAAAACAAGAGACAAAGGAAACTAATTTTGTCTCCAATTCAGTGACTTCAGTTTTTTGAGGTTCATGGAGAAGGGGAAAGGAAATCCTTGGAAAGCTTTGTTTTGCAGACATCCATTATTAAAGCCTAAATGACAGGTCTCATTTTGGTCACTAAGATATTGGTACACAGGGAAGGCAGAAAGGTAGTAAACAAGACTGTCACACAAGTGGCAGTGAGGAGGATGTGGGGGTGCAGGCACGGCCTCGGTGAGGAAGCAGCCAGAATGGATGAGTGCAGCTTCAGGATCACGTGTCCATAAAGGCAGAGGAGACCTCTGGGAGCATCCATGGCTCACTCCCACACTGATTTGCAGGATGAATGGCACTATTCTTTGCTTTTTGGTAAAAAGACTTTCTTTTCTTCTACAGAATTCCGATAAAAATGAAGCTTGTTTTATTTAGATTTCAAGTGATGACTAACTGGTAAATTCAGGTGGATTTTATGAGTAGTTTCAGCTTTATTTTTCCTTTGGGGAAAATTCATCCACCTTTACTCGCAGTTCAAGGGAAGATTTTCATTCTGGCTATAACGGAGAAGCTTTCAACTTTCTTACCCTGATTTCTCTCCTTCTCACTGCTGTTTTGCTTTATATCTGTCTGTTACCCTATTGTGATACAGAGGAGAACTGTAAAATTCCCTACTGATGTAAATTCTCATTTTTTATTTCTGGAGGAGAGGCTTTTTGACAGACCTTGGATTGTGGCACATCCCCTCCCTTGTTAAATCAGTGACAACGCTTTTAGCTGCTCAGTTTGCTTTCTCCAGTGAGGAGCTTTCTCAGCACAAAAAGAGATAATGATCCTGCTCCAGATGGGGCTGTACTATTGGGAGTGTCCATGCAGAGCCCCACCAGAGCTGAGGCTGTATTTTACCTCAGTCCATATAGCTGCAGTGTAGCCCATGTCCAGAAATAAGGTGACCTCAGTTCCTTTCAGTGGTGTAGGGATTCCTGTGCTGTGTCACCGAGCTGGCACAGGAGGCTCGATGTAGAGGGAGACCTGGTTTTGCAGTGAGATGTAGCCCAAGGCCTCTGCTTAGCAGGACTTGCAAGCATGCAGGTACTCCGTGGGTGTTGGCACTTAAATTTACGCACTTCTGAGCACTCTGGTGAGCAGGGGACTTGAGGGGAAGCTCTTCTGGTATGGAGCAGAAATCACGTGAAACCCTGAACAGAAGGTATCAGCAAAATAATTTGCAACTTTCAAGGCATTTTTTTTGGTTTTTATTGGTTTTGGCCCTGGAAATGTCTGCAGAAGTGTGTCTGAGCTTTTAGACTGAATACCACTCTGACATTGTGCAAAGTGTGTGCTGTCATTGCTGTCTGATGGCGGGAAGGCTTTGTTTGGGGACACTACATCATTTAGGAATTTTAGTCCTTAGTGTAGACATAATAAATTGCCTGCGTTTCAAGGAAGAAAATGAGGAGCAGCACCTGGGACAGCACGGGCTCTCCACAGATGCCGCTTTAGCCCAGCGGTGTGTCCTGTGTCGGGGCTGTGGAGCTGAACACACAGCAGCTGTCGGCCTGCAGGCAGCAGCGGGAGCCGTGCTCCGCTGCGGGAGCCGCGCTGTCCTCGCTGCTCCGGCTCTGGCTGTTGCAAACGACGTGCAGATGAACTGGAATGCCAGCAATCCTGCTGATGGGGCGGACAGGCAGCAAACCTGTCTTTCCCTGATTATTTCCAATAGGTGGAGTGTGCTCTTAAAGTGCCACCAGGTTATCGGAATGTGTAGCGGGATAGATGAACTTCCCCTTCGGACCGGGGACAGCATGATGGATGGGAGACTCGCCCTGACAGCCACCAGGACACTTCTTGGATAAATACGCCATTTATCTTCTCACAAAGCACATCTCTATTGTAGAGCATCAGCCGCGGCAGTGTTAGCAATGCTACCAAAATCCAGGCAGTAAAATCTCCAAGAGACAGGCAGGCTTTGGTGCTAGCATGGTTTCCCCCTTCAGCTGCACCCACCTACTTGGCGAGTTATTGTTATTGTATTTGTAAGTAACGCAGACAATTTGCATCTTAACCAGTGCAGCATATTTGCTTTGTGACAGCTTTAGCACCCTGATTGCCTGGAATGTGTTCAGGCCATAGGCAAGAACAGCTACGCCTTCCCTCATCATTCACACGTGTCCCTCCAGCCTCTCGCCCTCCTCAGAGCAGGAAGCAGAAGGGGAGGCCAAGGGAAGCAACGCTCACTCTTTGTCCATGGTTTGTTAGGAAAGGCATCCTAGATTCATGGCATGGCTTAGATTAACTGTGTAGTAGCCCACAACTCTAGGAGTGCCTGTCCTGTAGAAGACTTTACACGTTACAGGAAAATGAAAAAATACAGGAAAAATATGAAACAAAACATAATATTCTTTCAGGCAGCAAAACAGGTATCAAGAATACCTGGATTTAGACTCTGGAGAAAGCATGACTTAGTCTCTGGCCAAAGAATTGCAGTCTAATAAATTTTAGTTCAATTAAATAGATGATAGCAAGGGAAATTAGTATGTAAATAAACTTTAAACCACCAGGAAAAGTTTATTTCTGTCTTGCCACAAGCTGACTTTTGTGTGTAATAAGACCAGAAATATTTTGGTATTCGTTATGCATCTATTACATAAACAGGGAGAATGGCCATCATCAAAGCTAGTTTCATGTCTGTGATAGCATATTGGCATTTTTGTGCAGTGGATCAGTTTTATCGTCTGAGACTGTGACCCTTCTGCCTCTAGACACTATTACAGAGAGGCTCAGCAGACAGGCTGGGACAGGGGCTGGAAAGGTACGACCACCAGCAGCTGTGAAATGCAACTCAACCTGCAGCTCAGGAAGTCCTTGCAGCACTGATTGCTGAGGGGATGAAGTGTGTTTCAGGGGAATGGCTGTTGTTTTGCTTTGGCATTCATCCCAGCCACTGTCAGGGAAAAGATAGGAGGACAGATGAACTTCTGGCCTGATCCAGGATGGCTGTTTTTATGTTGCAAGGATAGTGTTTAATTATTCAAGAGCCAAGAAGAAAGTCTTTAGAGTAGTAGGGCATCAGTGGAAAATGGTAATGGGCTCGGACAAGTGCACAGGTTTTGACTGAGGTGTTGCTGATTTAATAAGCAGTTGAGGCTTGATGAAGTTCACTGCCACTCCAAATGCACTTCCAAAGTGTGGCTTTAATTCTGGAGTAAGATCTCTCCAGGCTGAGAGCCGTGCACCACATCATTTGTTAGCAAAGTGCCATGTGTACTAGTAAGTACATCTGTGAAGAAGTTGATGTGGAAGTGAAAGATGGCAAAGACTTTAAAAGCATTAATGAGTTGGAAACAGGTCAGCAATAGAGTCCTGGCTTGTTAAAGATGTTCTCTTGGTTCAGAATAATTGCCAGTGCAAGTTGGGCTGACATCTCAGTGCAGCAGACTGAGATGAACTGCAGAATTAGAAATGAATCACAAACTGTCCACTGCCTCTGTTGCTAGGAGGATGGACAAATACCATTTTAGCATTACTTGAAAAAAATGGTACTTTAACACTTTCACAGCCTTTTAAAATGTAACCCTCCCCTTTAAGAAGGGTTTCATCAATGTGGAATCCAAATTTGTGAAAATATTTTGGGCTGGACCCTCAGAGAGTGTTAGTCCCAGAGAATTGTCTATATACAGCAAATGGGAATCTGTCCCATTAATCTTATTGCTCTACTAAGAAAGGAGCCATATCATCTAGACCTTCCCTGAGGCCAAAGCTGCCAAGAGAACTCGGAAAAGGGGCCAATTTACAGATAAGGAGGTTTTCAGTCAAGCCTGGGGACTGCTTTTCTATTTGTTTGCTTCTCCTCTTAACCTAAAATTAATTTAAGGAATTTCATGTTTTGTATTTTGAATAACTTTTCTTCTGCAGATAGATTGCTAAAATGACCTTTCCCTAAATTCTGTTTAGTGACCCCTACATTTAAGGGTAATATGTTTTGTTCCTATCTGTAAAACAGGAAAAAAAAGCCAACAATGTGTGCAGAGTCATGACAAAGAAGATTTCATTAGATGTGTGAAATTCTAAAAATGATGAAAAATGTACTGAGATTAGATTTGGTCAACAGTACAGTAGTGAAGTCTGCAGAAAACAAAACAAACCTGAGCAACAAAGAAATTCTTTGGGGTAAAAAAGACATCCCAACTTTTTTCTAAAATTCTTCATAAGTCCTCTGGGTTTTACCGTTTCCCTCGAAATTAAGGTGTAGGTCATCTTGCTCCATTGAGATGGAGTATGTCGTATAGATGATATCTGTTGGGAGAAATTTTCACTAGTCATGCAAGTGCTCGTTTATTTGGGAATTTTTCATGCAAGTAATTCCATCAACATTAGTCCTTGGACTCACAGAGCTTCAAACAGGTTTGTTAGTTCACCTGATTTCATCTCGTGGGCTTTATGGGCAATGAAATTTTCAGTCACCACCTGTATTGAGTCCAAGACTGTGTTTTGAAAAGATCATATAGTTCAGCAAGACAACTTGTCTTGCTCTCACGGTGTGGAGAGCTGGAGAATTCATTGTTTCCCAGTCATCTCTTCCAATTGCTGTTTTGATTCACCATTTCAAATCGGTATTTTGTTTGCAATTAAAACTTTCCTGGGTTCCCCTTTCAGTTCTTTAAATGCCTCTCCTGCTTGCTAAGAAATCTTCCACTGTCTTGCTTTTCTCCCCAGTGAAATCCTTGTACAGTGTTTTGCAGGCACTTTTCAATCCTCTTACTGACAGTCTGGACATACTGGTCCTTGAATTCTTCCTCAGAGCCCTCTCCCTGGCCCGCCTGGGGTGTCTGCCTTTCTCAGCTGGTGTCAAGCCCAGCATCTCAAGTCTCAGCGGCTGTATCAGAACTAGCTGGGTAATTAAGGAAATTTTCACAGATTCGTGACCAAAGCTGGTAAATCTTGGATTTGGCTGAGTAGGTAAAACAGCACTCTGGCTGTGAGTCCCTGTCGGATGCGATGGGAGCTGGACTGTGCCTGTGCGCAGGAGCAGAGTAAGGAGAAATGTTGTTCAGCGCTGGCTGCTGCCAAGTAGTTTAGTTAAATTTGCTGCAGTCAGCCAGTCCACATTTGGCATACAAAGAAACTGCGCACAACTTGCTAAAATGTAATCACTGAGTCACATCATTGACTGCTTAATCTCTAGGAAAGTTAACTTTTTCGGCACAGGGTAGATCACATCAGCAGGATTCTTTCTTAGTTATTCCCGGGTGCTGCTAATGCCTTCTGCTCCTCTTGCAAGAGAGATTGTGGGCAGTGCTGTGGGAGCTGCCTTGATGTCATTTCACGTTGCTTTTACACACACATCAAAAATGCAAAAGCACAACTTGTTTACTGTAGCTTGACAAAGGGACAAGTACACTTAAATCAAAGAACTTGCCAATACCAACATCTGAGTGTGTAGGCTTCATTATTAGACAGATCTTTGGGGGCTTTAAAACATGGTGCCATGTAATGAAATCCTCAGACGCCACAAATGAGGCTATTCCCCTTACTATACTTGGCAGGAATCTGTTAAATGAGCAGCTTTTCCTTTGGCAGCTGTGCCAGGAGGAATAAAACTAAATGAAAAGGGTGTGCCAGTATTTACTGACCGCACAGCTGCACTCACAGGCAGAGTTACAAAGTCATTTCTTGACAGGCCTCCTGTGACAGTCAGGCTCCTGCTCAGCGTTCTAATTTCCGTGATGCCCTCTTCCCAATGTGTGATGTTCCTTTGAAACAGCACTATTTATTCATTTGACAGTTGCAATGTCAGTGACAAGGAAGGAGAATAACTGTCTGTTGCTTTACAAAAATAAGTTTGAAGTGAAAAAGTCAAAAGTCCTTGTTGAGTTTTGAATTGTCATCTCTCTGTTCTACTCCAAGAAGGTTTTCTCCATCTGAAGACCCCCAAAATGACTTTGTGTATTCAGGTCATGTACTTTAGATCATCTTTTGTTCTTCAACGTTAATGGTTTTCTGACAAATCAGCAAGGAAATAGGAAGACTCTCTAGCCTGTAAGGCAACAGTGGTATTTTTGCTTCAGTCACTTGATTTGACATTTCTTTTTCAGAGACTCTGCCTGAAAGAAGCACCCCCGCTCCTCCCCTTAGCCTCTTTTGACTCCAAGTAGAGCTTCTCACCTGTATTTCTGCTTGCTTTCTTTGATACTTCTAAAGCATCACCCTGAAAGTGAGAATGGTCCTAATGGAAGAGTTTCTTGCCTTTGATTCTGCTTTGGGTCTGAAAGGCAATAAAGAAGATTTTCTAAATCCCCTCTTATCTCTGTCACTTCAAGCCGCTCTCAAACCAGCAATGCAGAGCACTTGCAATTAAACCCCAGGCAGAATTTCTGACGACCTTCAGTGTCCATGGGCGTTCATATCCTGCAAACCCCCTCCGGACTATTCCGACTAAAACTGAAGTGCTTGCATGGAAGAGGGAGAGGGAATGAGGTGACTGAGCAGGTGTGACACAACTGCAATTCATCATAGGAGACCTTTCATCTTCTTCTTCACTCTTGGGACCTGTGGATTTTTAACAACGAAAATGAAAGCAGGGGCTCTAAACATAGTTGAGAGCTTTGTGTATCAGGTTTCCGTTCACCTGCAACTGGACAGTCATTATCTGCTTTCAAAACCCTGGCAGCTTAGCTAGCTAATGAGTCTCTTTTTTTTAGGAAAAGAAAAGGAAATCAAGCTACATTTTCTGCATTCTTAAATCTTTTTTTTCAAAGTAGTGGCAGTCTGGAAAGAGAAAAGCAGTTACTGTCTATCAGGTAGCCAGAGGGGAAAGAAATACAGATAATCTTGATGGCTTTGTGCTTACTCAAACCCTTCCTGCCAGGGAGACAACAGGGATTTAAAATGACATTTGTAAATGATGTGACAAAACAACCATTTTCTTTTCTTTGGGTGGTGGTAGGGCCCTGATTGCAAAGCTCAGTTCTGAAAGCACAAACACAATTGAATGAGAAATACTGTGCTTTCCCAGACTTCTTTATGCTTCAGAAGAATTAGTTCAGGACACTAACACAAATATACTTGATATCATTATGTGGTTTGGAAAAACAGCAATCCAGAATTCTCTTTTTCTTTTGTCCCCTAGTGACTGACTTGCTCAATTTTCTTAATAAATTGTCTCCTGAAGCACTTTTTAAGAAAGGCAGCTGCTGAGTGCTGCTGGTGCATCCCTGTGCATCCCAAGGAGAACACGCACAAGATTATGATGATGCTGAGATAATAATAGTAATGATGGGTTGAAATCACAGAAGGGATGAGACTCCGGAGCAGCTATGCAGTAAGAGCATCATGCATCTGTTGAGGGTATAGATAGCCCACAGATGTCAGGTGTGTAAACACAGTGTGTGTTTCTGTGAGTACATAAATTCCCACACAACTGTCCATAAGAGTATCAGTGCCTTTCTAATAGCCTGCTAATTGTTTGCTGGTTTCTATTGATCTTTAAATTTCATAAAGTCAAGGTCGATTTCCTGAGTAATGCCTCTGACATTTGTAAGTAGTACCCAATAAAATAATTGATCTTGGGTCATCTTGTCTGGGACTGACAACATTGTAAATGTCCACTGATCAATACATTCCCAAACAGTGCTGTAGTGATACTCCTTGGAAGCAGATATACGTCTCACAGAAGCAATACACACTGCAGGAGCTGGTTTGAAAGCACAGAAGGAAGGAACCCCTTCTGCTTCTCTGACCCTCACATGCCCATCTGGTCCCTGTAGAGTTGTGGTTTATCCCTGGGCCTGTAAGAAATACAACACCTGTACTTAAGAACTCGAGTCTTTTCAGAAAATAGCTCAGGGGGCATTCTGATGAAGTATGTCCAAAAAACCACACGTTCCAGTTTGAATTAGATGGTAAATTGTGCTACACTTCAGGGGGTGGTGGTTTGCCATAATTTTTCCAACCAGTACTACCTTTGCATGAGTCCTGCTAGGACTTCCCCAGCCATCCAGTCTCACAATGAAAAGAGAGGGATCAGTCATGATTCCTTCCTTAGACTTATTCCCGTACATCAAGCCTAAAGCACCTGATCTGATTCTCTGCCAATTGTACTTCCTGGAAGGGAGCTGAAACATGTATTATTCTTTTCTGTTACTGACAAACCAAAGAGTTAAAAGAATACAGAAGTTGGGCTCCAAAAATGCATAAGAGAGTTTTAATATATATCTAAATGCCAGAATCGTCTTCAGGCATTTTTGGGCACTTCATCATACTTGAATTAGATCACTGAACTTCAGTTTCCTCTGCAATCAACACGATAAAGCCAAGCATTCTCCTCTAGATCTGTGCCACAAGGAGGCCAAGCATCAGAGCACCAGCCCATGCAAAACCTTATACAGTGGGGTCCCACAATGCAATCTCAAGAGCAGGCATTGGCACTTTTCCATCTTCTGAAGCTTCAGCATCATAGGCTTCTCAGCAGAGAGCATGATTTAAAGCAAAATTGTTTCTGCCTCTCAGCCGGAGCCTGTCCCCTGCCCTGGCTGGGTTTGGACAGTGGATGAAGGATAAGGGTGCTGTCTGAGGTACCCCAGAGCATGAAGGAGGATCTTGGCATGGTGTTGTCCCAGACTGCCTCTTCCCCTTGTTCTCTGCTTTGGACACAATGGTTTGGTTTTCAATTTGTGGGAGAAGCTCAGTAAGATTTTCAAATGGAAAAAGTTATTCCAGCCTACTCTATGTGCTTTTGTTAGTCACAAACTGTACTATAAACTCAATCAGATTGTGTTGTAGCATGAAGTTGTTCTGGTTTGAGGGGGAAGCTTTGGGGTGCACTGAGGACAGGATCATGGCTCTTGGTCTCCACTTGGGTTTTTTTAGTCCCCTTTGAAGTTCTTCCGTGTTGTGTCTTTTCTTGCAGTAAACATCAAAAGCCCAGTGTGGTTCTGGCTGATATCATTCAGATAAGCAATAGGCAGTTGTGTGCTGAGCAGTTCCTGCTCCCTGAGGTCACAAAGCAACCTTAGCAGCAGCCTGCACTTCACTGCCACTGCCTGCCTGCCTGCTGCTATCCCTTTAATCCCTTCTGTCATTTGGATAACCTTGCTGAAGCCAACAGGCTTAATCACATCAAGCTTACCCTCAGTATAACACTTTCACTTGTCCTCTTGGGGCTAGCACTGCAGACATTTGTGTCCAAAATGAATCCCATAATATGGAGGTTATTTTAACCTCTATATGCAAAAGGACACCACCACCACCAGATGGGAGGTCCCTGTTGTGAAAAGTCTCTGTGAAATTTTTGCACCAGCTAGGAAGAAGATGGCAGCAATGCTCTGGCTCTCTGCTTAACTGTCTGAAGTGATGAAATAAGAGTCCTGTGCTGATGATAGGAAGGTAAGACTAAAGTGGGTCAAAACATTGCAGTAGCTTATTTTTCTCAATCTTGTGCAAAGAGTAGGATCGCTCACAGTGGTGATGATTGGCACATAGGCCATGTTCTCTCCAAATAAGAATTTTTTTTCTGCTTGCTTTTTTGAGTTTTAGATAAGGCTCTATTAGGTTTATGCACATCCCACATCAGCTCCCAGACACTGAATTGGAGCCTGGTATTGTGACTCCTCATTATGATAGAGTTGCTGCCATACATAACAAAAGGCATGGGTACATCAAGAAAGACAAAGCTGAATTCCTTGAGCTTGAAGACCTACCTCTGGGAAATGCTGGAGTGACAGAAATTAGGTATACTGCAAAAGCATTGGGTTGTTAGCAAGGGCTCTGACAAACGGGAATAGGTAAGTGCACGGAGAACTCCCCCAACAAGAACTTAATGGATACTAACGATGACTACGAGAAGCAGTATGTCATCTGGTGACACGCTGTGTGCAGGGTTGGTTTCTCATTACTACAAGCCAAGTCATGTAGAACTTGTAGTTTGCCCTTTACCATAATTTATATCCACTGGGGCTCTAAGCAGATTCATAAAAAATGGCAACCAATCCATATCTATCATGTTTTATGTTTGGGCAAAGAATATGGGTATTACTTTTATTAAGTTTCATGAAATATCTGCTCTTATATTCATAGTGATAGATGACTCTGCCAAAGTTTTATTTTAAGGTGGGTTAGGGGCAGTGTACAGAAGAGGGGGATGCTAAAGGAGAGTAGGATGTTGAGTGCAATTTCTATTTTACTGAGGACAAAGAAGCCATAAACCCTCTTGCCTTGGGGGAAGTATATGCAAGAGACTCTCTGGCATAGCCAGAGCTATCTATAGCAGGATAATATTTTCTGCAAGACTTCTTAAATACATTTTGCCAAAGTAAATTGATCCTGACAGAAACCTTCCTGTCACCATGATGTTCTCTCTTGATCAGAGCCTTCTAACTGTGCTGAGATTTGCCATATTTACAAATCTCTCCTGGAGACTGGACAGGGTCTTCTGATATTAGATGTCCAAGTATGTCGCTTTACCTGTCTTCCAAAATATATTTACTATCAAATACAGGGGCTGCAGATAGCTTATACCTTCCTAATTGCTACTTTAAAAATGCTTTGTCACAAAAATATTTTCTCCAGGAGCAGATAAAATAAGATAGAAGATTTCCATGTACTTACCATATTCATCTGGTGTTCTCTTTCCTTTTTTAAAAAATTCAGTGTACAAATAGCCAGCACTTAGAAAATTTGCAAGCCCTAGAGAGGATGGTAAAGATGCTTTACTTGCAAACTTCTTAAAATGAGGTGTCATAGGGCTGAAAACAGGTGCTGGTCTCTGTAGTGGTACCGAAGGGTGACAAGGCTATCAACCAGCCCACAAAGAGGAGGATGGATGGCTGCTGAGGGAACACTCTGCTCTCTTTGTGTCTGCAGTTTTACACCACAGCTCTTCTGAGCAGTGGGTCAGAGATCACAGACCGTTTCCCGTTCCCAGACTCACAGATACTCAGCCTCTTTCCAATGCACTCTCATCAAAGCACGAGTTAATGGGCACAGGGTAAGGGTCAGTAAGAACACCTTTATGAGCAGGGATAGGGAGAGACGGTCTTGACAACCTGTTCTAGCCTTAAAAACCTATGATGCCTGCAGAGAGCCCAGTGCAGCTATCAGAGGAGCAAACCAGCATTAGACAAGTGAACTCCTCATTGTTAGTAAAACCACACAGAATTACATAGCAGGAAAAAGTTTCAGTTTTCAACCTGAATCATATTGGCTTGGGGAGGCAGCATACTGTGTGGTAGAGTCCTGTAGATTTCTAAGACCTCTTTTCTTGAATCAACCTGAGCACTATCATGTTCAATTCTTATTCTCTATCCACTGTGTAATTTCACAGACTGTAACTGCTCTTTCCATTTTACACCACAATGTGTGGTAAGTTCAGGTCAGTGTCTCACAAAGCACAACAAGAATAGGGGTGCTCTGTCTGCAGTTGTTTAAGGAAATAAGCAAGGCAGCGTGCAACGCCAGTGAGGGTCCTTCCACTGCTGACATTGGGAATGTGCAGAATACCCCTGTATTGATAAAAATAAAGGTCAAATTTGTGTTTTCTTGCAAAATACAGGGTGGATAAAGAAGTAATTTGCTATGTGTTTTTTCAAAATTGTAAAGCAGTATTGTGCCTAGCACCCTAATCTGGGAAATGCATGTTTTGGAGGTAATCTTCAAATCTTCTGAAGCATGTAGCATCTACTTTGTGAGTATTAGCAGGAGTGAGACTTTTCTCATATAATTTAATCCTTCCTTTTTTAATAAAATAAAATTCTGCAAGGCATCATTTAAAGGATTGAGGGATTTGCTAGCTAAATCTATTAACTGTGTACTGCTCTAGGATTAAAGCGTGAGTTTACTTGGGACAAGAAGGAATGGTGCATTGTTCTGCAAGACTAGGACGAAAGTATAAGGCCAGGTCCTCTGAGGCTGGACCTCATGCTCTAAGGAGAAATTGCATTTCAGTGTAGGTGGGTGCTCCTTTGGAAAGACAGTAGTTGCAAAACCTCCCACAGTGCAGCCGAGCAGGCTTTTCCTCATTGCTTCTTACAGCAGCTGCTAGAGGCAGTCTGTGGTCCAATGGAACTGGGCAATTGCTTCTCTCTTTGAAGCAAAACCCATAACTTTCCTATTCTTTGCTCTCCTGCATGGATGTGTGGTATGGAGCAGCCTTCTGGCTGTGAAAAAAAACCATCAGGTAAAATAGAGACTGTGCCCCACAAGAAATCCTGCTTGCTTTTGTCTTCCTGCTCTGTCCCATAGCCAAATGGCTGTGGGTGTGAACCAGATGTTGTGTGCTTTGGTGCTCTCATAAGTACCCTCAAACACAGGCCATATCTTGAGATTGACATCCTGAGATGCCATTTTTAACACACTGAAATTTTAAATACTAGCAATCAGCACAAAATGGAGTTTTGGCTACTGACCCTCAATTCAAAAAGGCAGCGGCTTGATTTGGTCTGCCTGAGTCAGGACTGAGATTCCAAATCCCAGCTCTAGTCACTACCTTTTAAAATTTAAGTATCACTTGTACTGACAAATTGCTTTCTAAAGTGAAAACCTGGTATGCGAACAGCTTGCTGGAGTTCCAGCAGGAACAGAGGAAAGAGGTGCATCTCGTGTGCCTGTGGCAGAGGATTGAGGGGATGATTCATGTCTCCTACCATTGCTTATTGTAAAACAAATCTCAGGCTCCTGGCAGGGTGTGGAGGTGTGCCTGTGGGTAAACCTGAGGAAGATCTTGGGGGGCAGAACCACGCTTTTGTGCTGTTCAGGAGGGGGGGTGCTCAGGTTGGCACCCGCCCCGGTGCTTTTCCGTTCTTTGGGAGCAGATTGTTTGGTGGAACAAACTCTGGAGGAAGTGAAGAACAGCAGCAGCAGGAGAGTCTGTGCTTCTGTAAAGCAGCAGATTCAGGTGTTGAACCTAAAGAACCTGGCCAGCCCTGAGAGAGTGGTTTCCATGGTTAATTTTCTCTTTCTTGTGCTGCTGATTTTTCTTTTCATTATATTTGAAATTGGGACCATTTTGTTCATCATTAGTAGCCAATGGCAATAAGCTGTAGAGATGAGACTTTGCAGAGATAGAGGGCATGGGGAAAGAGGAGGTGTGAGAAATTGAAATGACAAGGTCGTGTTGGTGACTAGTGATGTGGAGGAAGGAAATTTTTACCTGATGTGCTTTGATGAGCAGTTAGAAGAGGAGACCATAGTAGGCAGGAAAATCTTTAGAGACTGAGTTCGCATGTCTGGAGCACATCTGGTGTAAAACAAAAGAAAATTGAATCATTTCTGTTTTAAATGAGTCTCTTTGGGAGATTTTTATTATTCTCTTTTTCAAGTTGGAGACATCTGAGCATATTCTCATTTGGGAGGGACGCAGTATCAAGTGCCGACTGCATCTCTGTGTCTGTGCATGGGAAGTGAGCTACTAACATGACTCACAGTGGTTCCATCTGTCACCTGTGATCACAGCAGGTCTCACTACTCAGGTTTCTGTGTGAAATTGAATTCACTGAAAGTGCAATCATATTTCTGAGATCTTACAATTCAAAATCTGTTTGCAACCAAAAGCTTTGTGGCTGCAACTGTCCTCATAAAGTTTCTCTTCCTTTCTGTTCAGTTGTGGTCCCAAAGTGCAAACAACGTATTTTGCTGCTTGGGAGTAAACATGTTTTCATTTTATTAAGAGCATACATTGCTATCACTGAAAAATTAGACTTTTCCAGAAATTTAGCATATTGAAAATAAAAATATTATGGACTTGTTGGGGAGTTAAGATACTTTTGGTTGAGCTAAAATGTGTCACATCACGCTCTGGAATGACTTACAGTGTCCTTGAATTTCTGGTGTTTCTCCCAGTTATCCCAGCTCAAATTTCATAGGTTGAGGGATGCAACAACTGTGCTAAAAAGTCACCTTCCCTTTATACAGGGATAGATAAAGACGGAGGGAGAGAGTCTGGGCATGTCTGGAAGTGTGAATGGATGGATGGATACATGCACATCAGCAGGTGTCGGTGGTCCCCGATGCAGCCCACCAGCCCCTGGCAAAGCTCTTGGCCCAGCAGACCAGTCCCGCTCACTCCCTGCCGTACATTCAGGTTTCAGGGCCCTGTGAGCTGGCTCACACTAAAGGCAGGTGACCGTCAGGGTGGTGACTCTGTCACCTGTAAAGTGCTTCAGGGTGGCCGGGAAGGGAGGGAGGAAAAACACAGTCAAAAGCAGGGCGGGCAGCAGCATTCTGTTGGACCACTCACACACCTTTGAATGCTTGAGGTTACATAAACCTTGTCTTCGTGTAGTCCAAAGTGAAACTTCGTTCTGTGAAGCAGACTTTCCCCAGGCGCTGGTGAGGCTCGTGGCCTCAGATTCGGTGGAAGTGCTGCTCTGGCTCTGCGTTTGTTTCTTTCAGCCGTGCATGTCAGCCTGGCTTTCACTTCATTTCCATGTGAGCAAGCAAAGAGCACCATCACAGAGGCTCTGAGCAGCTTGCAGATGACTCGACATGACAAAAGCAAAGCGCAGGGTGCCAGCAGTCAGTATCTCCCACAAACTGCCTGTCACATTGTCCTCTTCTCTGCATCTAAAGCCAGCCAAAAAAGTAGGGCAGGCAGTGTCAGGGGATGGATGAGGCTGCTTGGGACCCCTTCTCTGGTGGGGCAGGGACACTTTAGCAGTGGTTGTGCACAGAGGGGCTGAGGTTTCTTTAAAGAAAAGCCGTGGTAGCTCGAGTGCCTGCCAAGCGTGGTGGCAGCACAGGTGGCCCAGGCTGAAATGCAGCAGCAGTAGCATGTGAAGCAAAATATTAAGAGCCTTCAGTGAGATCCCAGAGTACACAAATCATACCCAAGAAAAGAAGCTTTCTGTCCATTTTGGAGTTAATATAGATGTAGTGTTGAAGATTCAGGCTATATGAGGGCTGACCTGGAGCTAAGGGATGAGGGGAGGAGGATTCAGTCAAGATGATTCATGACAAACTTTATTGTCTTTTTCTGAGCCTTAGCCCAAGGAAGAGTGAATCAGCTAAGGAAATAGTTATATTTTGGACAGAGAAATAAAAGAATTAGCTCAGACACACTGGTTCTCAACAAGGTAGCACAGAAGATAATTACCCAAACAGAGAGAAAATTTTACCCAGCCTTTTCTGTCGCTAATACTAAGCAGAGTCAGCAGAAGAAGTCCTAGAGAAAAACCTCTCTGACTTCAAAGTGCAACAGTCCCCTCAGGGCAGCTATCAACTCTTCACAGGTATCACCCAGATCTAGGAACACTCTGCCGGTATTGCTCTGGGTGTTGGAGTGGGAAATAACAGCAAAGCGCTGCCATGTTCATGTCGCCCTGTGCTGGAGAAATAGTGTCTTTCCTGAATTTGAAAATCCATTCTGGACTACAGCCGGTGTTTTCTGTTGTATTTGTCTCCATTTTGTATTGCTGCATGAGCTTTTGAACACCTACGCAGCATCCCTTTAAAATTCCTTAAAAAAGACATTCTCAGGACTTTGGGGGCAGGCGTTTGCCTCAGCCTGTTGCCAGCTGCAGGCACAGCTTTATTGAGTGCTCTGCAGGGTAGCAGATGCACATCTCTAAAGGCCAGTCCTTTGCTCTTGCTCCTGCCCATCTGTGTGTAATTAGACCATCACACTTCCAGATGATGACAATTACCTGGGTCCTTGCTTCATTTTGGATGGTGGCAGGAGCTTTCCCAAGGGAGGGAAGAGTAAGCCTGTAACCTTCTCTAGCTAATGCAGAGGTGAAGGCTATGTAAAGGTTTCTGGAACTAGAAGAAAAGCTCAAATAACAATCTTGACACTGAAGTGGCCAAGGTTTCACATTAGACCTTGCAGGGAGCAGCTTAATTTCCTTCTTGGCGCTAGCACAGCTAAGAAAAGAGATAAGCAATAAAGAAGAGCAAAGCTTTTCTCTCAGGAGGGTTTTTTTAAGATCCTGCTCTGAGCTCCTAAGATAGTGCCTTATATCCAAACACCACTGTGGGCAAGATGTGAGGCAGGGCATTCTGAGGCTCCAGGACTGTATAAAATCAAAGCTGCTTTCTATGGGAGCCAGCTTTGTGTGCTCTGGCACAGCTGCTCCCAGATGCTGGAGTAAAGGGCAGGTTTAAGCTCTTACCTGGACTGGACAGGAGCTCACTCAGGCTTTGCTGCTGTGCATAACAGGTCTGACAGCCCTGTCCACATGGTGAACAAAGGGCCCCTATTTCCTGATTGCTCTTTGGATTTGAATAGCAGATAGTATTTTTAAGATCAACCACATAGGTTCACGGTAAATTCTCAGGAAATTGCTCCAAATAAACATGTGCTCATAACATGACTCTCACAAATGGAAATTCACACTGAGTTCCCCACAGCAGGACATAGAACTTCCCTCTCGTCAATAGATTTCAGACTCAAATTCACAACATCTTCTTGTAAGCCTGGAGGAGACATGACATCACTCTCCCCAAGAGCTGCAGGTGGGGGGGATATGAGTAGAGATGAAGGATATTTATTTGTTTATTTATTACATTTTGGGAGTTTTATTCTTTCCAAGAGGTTTCTTACCCATGCATGTGCTTTGCATATCACACAGAGGTCTGAGGATCTCCTGCTCTGAGCCCACTCTCAGCTCACAGTGTGACCTCTTTGTGCCACTTGCCAGAGCCTCGGGGAAGCCACAACCAAGCGATGTGGCCACCTGGGAAATTCCAAGGCAATGGGACCACCTCAAGGTGAATCCTTGTTCCCCTCTTTCCCAGTGTAGTCCCATGAGTGACATGTGGACTTTGCTTCACCCCGTGCTGGTGGCGAGTAGGACGAAGCAGACAGGTCTGTGTCTGTAGCTTGCTCTGCTGGCAGTGGCCCCCTTTCGAAGCAGAGCTCCTCTGATGCTGTGAGCCAAAGGCACCTTATCCTCCTTCAAGAGTCCCCTGCTGTGATCAGGAGAAGGCCAGCGTTGGTCCTTGCAGAGACATCTTCTCTGTTTATCCAGGGAAATTTCTGGGTGATTTCCCTGCTAAGGGAGTTCCCACTCTTTTCTGCAAGCACGTGGTGTCTCATCACCATGAATTTAAAAAGGAGAGTTCCCCTTTGCAGGAGTTTCCGCTTGGGATAGGGAAGTGTTTGGGTTTTGTTGGGGGTTTTTTTGGTGGTTTGTTTGTGTTTTCGTGGGGTATTTTTTTTTGTGTGTTTTGTTGTTGTTGGTTTTGGGTTTTGTTTTGTTTTGGTTTGGGTTTTGTTTTTTGAGGTGTCCTGTATTATTGTCAATCAGCAATGTTGAGAATGGGGGTGAATTAAGTAGAGTTGGGGAAGTTGAGACCATGGGTTGTGCTTTCACTGTGTGCAAGGATCCAGGAGGGGGGGAAAAAAAAGTGATAGGGCAGAATTTAGGAGTTCTGAGTTACAGACTTTGTGGTTTGGCACTTACCTAGGGAAAAATGAGACTATTAGATTCCTGTGCAACTAAAATTACATTTAATATGTGGTTAATGTGAATACCATCAGCTGAATACAAGGCAAAAGGCTCAGGGTAAATCTGAGTCCTCAGTGCTAATAGGTTTAGGGCAATTAGTCCATTGACTTCTGTGAATCACATCTGTCACAGAAAAAATAACAAGGTCATTTTCAATGTGGCACTTTTGTGACTGAAGTGATAGATTGTGTCTCAAATTACTGAGCACAAGGAGATGTCACTATATCTCTTTAGAAAGAGGTAATTTTTACTCTGAGAAGTTGTCTGAATTTATAAAATTTCTTAGGACTGTTGCATCCTTAAGTCCCTTTTGTAGGTCTTGTGTGTTGGTTAAAAAATTCTTAACCTAAGGCTTTGGAAAAAAAACCCAAATACCAAAAAACAACCAAACAAACAGAAAAAAAAATTATTTAAAACCATGAGTTTTCTGTGTGACTGACATTTTAAAAAATACTATCTACCCTAATATTACTTGTTTGGGGTTTTATCATGACTTTTTTTTATTAGCAATAAGAAGGACTAATAAAAATATGCCCTTTAATTGTTACAAATTATAAGAGATTGAACTTCTCTGTAAATTCTTTATTGGACAACTGATGAACAATATTGATTCACTCAATAAACAAAGTACAGATTGTACTTATTGAACTGTGTTTTACTTTCCTACTCTCCCTGAATGTTATCTCTAAATTTAACTAAATAATAAATGGGAATTATTTACTGGAGTTAGCTTGGAGAAAACGTTGCTCTGTGATTCTTTTTAAGTCTTTTTTGTAAATATATTCTTTATTTAGAACTCACTGCTGCCCTTACTCAGCATGGCACTTAAATGTGTGCTTAAATTTAATCAACAGGGAGCCCTCTCCCTATTCAGCAAAATGTTTGAGCATTTGCTGAGTTCTTAGCACACCAGTCAGTTGCAGAGCCTCGTTTGGGTACAAGCTGATCTCGGCGGCTGTGTCCCTGTTGGTCCCGTTGTGCAGGGGGAGTGGGAACTGGCGTCATCTTGTCACAAGCCATGGCAGGTCCTGTCCCTGAGGATGAGAGGCCACCTGCACTGCTGAGGCAAGTGAGGAGACAGCTGTGGTTAGTTCATTATCAGAGGTGACTGAGATCCATCTCCCCATCCCCCTGACCAGGACCCAGCACTGCACTTGATTTATGATAGGAAGGCTGGGAAAGCTGAAGAAATAAGAAGGTTGCAGCAGTTGCTGCCTCTTGTGCCCAGGCCACTTTTTAGCCCTCCCATCCCTTTCTCCTGCACTGTCAGGAGCATGGCAGCAGAAAGGAAAGGACTTAGCTTCAAAATACCTGCATCAAGGTGATATTCTGGTCCTTGTTATCCACACTAACCTTTCTGGCCCTACATACCTGCTGCAGGGCACTACAGAGCAATTTGTAAGCTGTTCAGGGAGAATTAGGGGTTTTGTCAACATATTTGTACAAAATGATGTCAAAGTCCATTCAGATTTTTCAAATTTACAGAGCTACATACTCTGTGATTTAAACTTTGTTTCATGGGCTAATTAAGCAATACAATAAATAAATACTACAAAAGGGCTCAATCCCCTTTTGCCCAGACAAGTTTATTACATGAATCCACTTACTCAGAACTTATGACTTGCAATATCATGCACCTACCCTGTCTGATTGTGAGGATGTTCATCCTTCCTGCTCCTTCCAGTTGTTCCACCCCATGGGAAGCATGGAAGCCTCAGCAGTCCAGCTGTTCTTGGATCTGCTTCAAAAGTTTTTTGGGTAAGCTGATGTTGTATACCCTCCAGCCTGGAGGTTTGGTCTATACCATTTCCATAAGTTAGTGGATTCTGAGGGAACTGCCAGACAAAGGGTAGTGGTGAAACAGAGACAGCAGTTTGAGGTGATAATAATACATGAGGTGATAACAATACATGGTGGCCTCTGTCTGGCCACTTCTGCTCTTTCTTTGACCTCATGGTGCTGCTCCCACCATATATCAGGCTTTAGCTTGAGCTGTGGTAGCCTAAAGCTAAGCAGGAGTTGAGTGCACAGTCACAAACCGAGTATGAGAACATCCCAGTTGACTCCTGAGATTCAAGCATGCAGAACTGTCACTTTGTTTGTTGGGCAGGGCATCCGTAGCATGAAGCAAAAGTTTACATTTGCTGTGTAGTTTCTCAGCGAAGAATTGTCCATTCTGTATTCAGTGTCTTGGGGGAGTTATCATTTGTTTAAAAATCAGCACAGGAAGAGATTTAGTGTAATTTCTTCAGCCTGCTGCTGCCCACAGCTGGTTTCCTTGGCAACCTTGAATGTACCCTCTGCCTCCTGAGTGGGGGCTCCCTGAGATGTGTGGCTGGATACCCAGTGTGTACTCGTGTGAGTAAGGTTCAGAATCTGGCCACATTGGTGGCAGGAGCACTCGGGCAGGTTGGCCCCTCCATGCACTTTCTTCACTTTGAAGCCAGGTCACTCTCTAGAAAGAGATGCTGGATTTCATCCTCTTTCTCCCAAGGTGAGAGAAGATCAAGATGTACTTGCTCGGGGAAACTGAAATATAAGACACAAATGTCCATAGAAAATTTAATTCAGGGCAAGTCGGAGAGTTGCAAACTCTTGAAGCTGGCAAAAAGCAGGAATGTGAGGGATGGGACCCTACCTCCCCCTCGAGCCAGCAGGTTGTTGTAAGGAGATGGGAGCATCTCTTTGCAGCTCAAACAAACAGTTGGCTGTTTCCCCGTCCCACCATGGGACAGTTATCTAAGGAAGCAAGTGTCCTCCAAACATTTTTTCCCTTTCTGCTCTTCTCTCAGAGCAGTGGGAGAAATGATTGCTGTGATGGCATGGGGCCATCCCCTGGCCAGAGAGAGGTGATCTGTTCCTTCACACCCTCTGCTTAGTTCACCTTATTTGGGCTGTCACTGCTGCGCTGCCACTGGGCTGCCCCAGCCCTTGGAACCCCATCACCAAGGGGACATTCTCCCGCAGGGCATTTCTCTTAAATAATATTTCTGTGCCTCAAAATGCTCATAAATGAGATTTTCGGAAGGACCTCAGCTTTGAGCAGAAGTTAAAGCCAGCATAAGGCAGCTGTCAAGCTGCTTCTGGAAATCCCTCTAAGCATCTGTCTTCATTGTAGGTGAGTAGCTGAAAGGCTAAAATCCTTGACTTTCAGTTATACCTGAGCTCTCAATGACTAAGATTTTAAATTCTGACCCCAAGGCAGTTCCGAAAACGGGATAAAGAGTTTTACAGGATTTAGGTGAGGTTAACTTTTTTTTTAGGGGAGGGGGAGAGGCAGGGGTAGGGATGTTTTTCTGAGTGTTATTTTTTTGGAAGAAAGCTGCTCTAGGTGATTTTGCCTTGATTGATTCATTTTTGGAACATCTGATAATTTTTATCAATAACATTTCAGCCTTGTGTGTATTTTTTAGTTTTGTTTTTCTCTCTTTGTGAGAGCTACAGTCAATAGCCAAGCCTACAAGCAGCCCTTGCAGTGAGTCCTGATTGTGTTGTTTAAATTAGCAATGGTTGGGGCTGTATGGAATGACAGCAAGTGCATTGACTCCTGTTTTTGGCAACAAGCTGTCTAGAGGCTTAGTTGCTTTGTTTCATATTTGGAGTTTTGCTGCTTGCTGTTAGTGTTATTTTTATCCTACTTTTTATATATGCTATTTGCTCACTTGAGTGAGACAGAAAAGCACAAATATCTCATGGCTGTGTGTTTTGTGATGTCTCAGGGCATAAGAAATAAGAGCAGAGCACAAAAGAAAGTTAAAATTAAGATCGTAAACCACAGAGGACAAAAAAAAGACCTAAAGATCTCTTGCATTTTTCTTGTCAAAGTTTTTACCAGTCTCTTTTTTTATTGCCAAAGACTTGCCTTAGTCAAAAAGTTCTTTTATGAGTAAAGAGCCAACTTACTGTAAGTTATGTACTGCCACCATTTATTTTTCCTACACATCAGAGCAGCTGCCAGAATATCACTGTGGTGGCTGCATGTGCAGCTCACAGCACAGGGTCTTGCTTAGGGGAAGAGCACCTCCTTTAGTCTGTTTCTTTTAGAAACTTGGAGACTAAAACAATCCAATAAAATATATATATATATGGGTGTGCTTTCAAATGCTCTTAAACTGTTTTGAAATGAATGTCTGGAGGCTAGTTAGGTTTGATTTCACTATAAATTTATCTTATTAAGGCAATTATCACTACCCAAAGCAGGTTTCTTAATTTTCTTTAAAATGCTTTCAGTTCATTAATTCCTGGCTGAGCTTTAATTATGCAAATGTTTGGAAGGCTCATATCCAGTCATGAATCTGCTGGCTGCTGGAATAGAGTTTTGAAATATTATAGGATTTTCTGTAATTATGTTTTTTTGATGAGGGAAAACAATTTGATTTGAGTATGTTTTATTTTCACTGGATCCAGTAATTCTCAAACTAGTCACTGAACCTCATGAGACTTTTACCTAAATGGGATAACATGGTTTAGCACATAGCTAGGCCTGTATTCTGTAGAATAGCCAGGTAAAAAAAGAGGGGAAAGAAGTCCAGGTACAGTAATTAGCACTGACTTTATTAATCCTATTGAACTAAGCAAAACATGGAACCTCTGGTCAAGTGATGCTGGGATAGGGCCAGGGAAGGTAAGGGACCTGTGTTTTTGAGGGGGTTTTGCCTGAATTCGGCGGTGGATAAATGTGTGAAGAACTTCGCCTTGGCAGATGAGAGGAGCGGAGGCTGCAGGCCCTGGTGTGCGTGTGGTACTGCAGGGCCTTGCTCTGTGCTGGGAGGGGGCTGGCGAGGGGCTGATCAGCTGTGCTGGGGGCCATGGGCAAAACCCAGCCTCAGCTGCCCCTGCCAAATACCCCTGGTAGCTTTAGGAGGCCAGCCCCTTGTGCTGAGCCCTGGGCAGGGGTCTAGTGCTCGGCAGCTCAGCCGCAGGGCTTGGCTCGCTGATTCTCAGAGTGACCCTGAGTGGACACCATTTGCTGCCACGGCCACCCTCGCGTGGCAGCAGCTCAGCCCGGTGTCCAGCACCAGCCAGCCGAGCCGGGGCCGTGGTTTGGGCTGGGCTGCACCCCCTCGGTGTGCTCTGGGCTCTGCTGCCACTGCCCAGCACAGGAGAGCAGCTCAGAGGATGTCCTTGCAAGGGACTTGGGGAGAATTGGCATTCTCTGCTAACTGGATAGAAGCTACCGCACACAGAGATTGTTTTTCTTGAGTCAAGGTCTGCGTTGCCCCTGGCATTTGTTTTGTGGATAAATTGCAGGCACAAGCTCTGCCTCCCATATCTTCTTATCCAGGATGTCCTTCTGAAGGAAAAGGAAATGTGTTCTTTACTTCAGGGTTGTATACAATCCAGCCTGCCTTGCCAGGGGAATTTAAATCACTCTGCTGCTCTTTGGCCACTTTCTAGCACTTGTAAAGCACATTAGAACAATAATGTTCTTGTCAGTGACATGGTGATTTGCCTTGCAAACCTCACAGCCTGGAAAGTCAGCTTCGATTCTGCAGACAGCCTGTAGAATACACTGAGAAGTGATAAGTAACCTGCCTTTCTTGTCCTCTGTCTCAGCAAATGAAAGGAACACAGCCCGCGAAGTGCCTGCATAACATCTGCATGTGTCGAGTGGGAAGCTGCTCCTTTGCCAGCACTCAGAGTTCTCTGTTAGTCTTACAGGGATAGAGACACAAGCACCATTATCCGAGAGGAGCTGTGTGATGCATATGCATCGATGAGAGGGACTTGGAGTGATGGAATGAGTTTTTGGTGGCAGCAGTGCACTCGTCTTCCCTTCCATGTGTACACAGCACCCAGCCCCGCAGGAGATGAAAGCAGTGACGTTGCAGTCAGTGGGATTAGCACCCAGGTGGAGTGGAAGATGTAAATCCAGCTAGCACCATGTGCAGGACTGACTTTTGATGTTGCTTAGTACAAAAGGAGGCCTTTGGCACTAGTTGGAAAGGCTCATCTGCTTCAGTTCAGGCTTGTTGAGAGCGGTGTTTTATCTGGCCCAGAAATGTGAAGGTAAAGGAAAAACAACTCACGTTTCAAGCTGTAGGGGAAAAAATAACATCCAAGGATTCACAGGTGACTTTGGCTGCTTGATGGGGCCGCTCTGGGATGATGTGCTGCATGAGTGAAGGCCTGACTTGCTGGAAGCATAGAGCACTAGTCCATATTCTCTGTGGGCATCAAAGCCACAAAATACACCTGCTTGTGCAAAACAAGTGACAAAGAACAATCAATCAATCTGCATTAATTATTTAAAAAATCACGAAAAATGCCTTGGCATAAGCCATATGTTATGACCTGTGAAGAGCCTTTGTCTTCCATGCTGGTCAGTCATCTAGCCTTGGCATTTAAGTTTTTTAAAGACCGAGCAACTTTCAGGTATTTTAAGCTTCATTTACTTGATGCATATCTCATTCAAGAGACACTGCTGCAGGATTTGTGATCCTCTGTCAAAGCATGTTGGCCCTGCAGTAAGCAGATTCAGAATCATTCCTGGCTACATTCTTTTGCAGACCCTTTTTCCATCATTAGCCAGTACTCCTACCACCATCAGGCAGCTCTTTCCTTGAATAATTGCGTTTCTGTGGAATTCTTCTTGTCAGAAAAAATGTTGCTAGAATGTATGGTAGAGTTTGTGCACATTTATTGTGAAAATGGGCAGGTGAAGTTTGTACAATTTAGCAATAAAATTCCTTATTGCCAGCAGTTGTGTCATCAGCTGGGAGTTTGCAACAAGCCTGCCTGATTGACAAGGTAGGGGGAAAAGCTAAAGCAGAACCTTCTGCTGGAACCTGGGGCCTTACTGTAACAGGGCAACCCCAGCAAAGCAGAAGACTCCGTGATGTCTACAAACAAGCTTTTGGGTTTGCAGATGAGATGGACTATGGGATTTTTCAGCTGTTGCCAGTGCCAAACTTTGAGCGGAAGAAAAATTCACTCCAAATTTTGCCACTATTCTTCTTGTTTCCCTGGTGGCAAAGCTGGGAAATAGATCTGCCCAGACACATTCAGAGCATGCAGGCTGTCATGGTAAAGGCTCCTGATGCTTTATATTGGGTTTGTTTATTACAAAAGCTGTGTACGAACAGCTGGGGTTTTTAGGTTTTCCTATTTGTGTAGAAAACATCTTATTTCTTCAAACCAGCCATATTACCTCAGGGTATTTACTCTGCATGTGTAGAAATCTTAGTCTCACCTTGGAATACTTTCATTTCTCAGGGCTTGTTTTTTAAGTAAAGATCTGCTGGTTTGAGGGAAAGCACACCCTGTAAGATATTTTGCCTGTAACACTTGATGTCCAGCATGGTGTGCCAGGAAAAGGGCAAATACTGTCAATGCTGATAGGCCACATCTACCCCTTTTCTTTTTCACATTGCTGCAATGTCTTTTTCCATTAATATCAAGCATGGACTGAGCAGACACATGCTGGGAATCACCAAGTGGTATTTAAAAAGTTGTGTGTCGTGACTGCAAGGCAAGCAGCACGAAAGACCTCGCACCACACAGCACTCAGCATGGTAGGAGAAGGTGAGGTGGAGACAGCCAGAGGCTCCAGTTCTCCCCTGTGCCCATGGAGGACACACAGAACCTCACAGGGCTGGGTGAGCTTGCAGTGGAATTAAATGTCTGCCTAGAAGTGTTTCTGACTCTTCATTAGAAGTTAGTGAATTTTGGAACTTTCTGTGGTGGTTGTCACTGTTGTGGGATGTGCAGATAACTGAATATCCACTGTATTCTTCTCTCTTGTGTGTTTGGTCTGGTTGTGTAATCTGTCAGCATCAGCACGTGCTCAGGGGCCAGCTGTGCTGCCAGAGTTCATCATGAATATGGACATAATGAAAGGGTCTGGAAAACATTTTCAGGATAAACATTTTCCATTTTTGTCTTTTGCTATTTGGGAAACAGAGACTCAAGTGCAGCCTTTAAATCTTTTCTTGCTGTATCCTAATGTTTCAAAAGGACTTGTAATTTTGGATCTTGACTTGGAAACAATTTAGAGGCGGCTGATTTTCCGTGGCTGGGAGTGCTGCGCTTCCTGACTAATCAGACTCTTTAGTCGTGTCTGAAATTGGACACTGAAATAATAGATAGACGAGTGCAAGTAGTTGACTTAGGACAGCTCTGTGGGGGTTTAGGCAAAGGCACTTTAACACACAGCTCTGATATGCTCTGAGTGTGCACACAGCAAGTTATCACTGCTGGGCAGACAAGAGGTGACTGATTAAGGCACAGTAAGTCAATCATGGGAAACCATTAGCCCATGTTCAGCCAAGTGGTGTGCTCCAAATGATTAGCCCCTCTTTGAAAAGTGTAGGCCTGTTCTATTTCAGCCAAGAGAGTCTCCTGCTGACACTGAGAATGCCTGACACAGTAAAACATTGCTTTCAAATACAGTAAAATTCATTATTTAGGCTTTCCATGCTTGATCCAAGCCCTGGAAGGTTCAGCAGGAGTCTCCATTGACGTTAAATGAGGTCTGTTCTCACATCTAAATTGCTGATTCTACATCTGTTCTGTAACCTGGAGCACCTATGTGGGGAAAAATAGGCAAAGAGAAGTGGATGCAGCAACTGTATTTGCATACCAAGGGAATGGGCATGGTTCTCCTAAATTTCCTGGCTTGTTTGAGGTTTTTCTGGTTTTTTGTTCTTTTTTTTTTTTTTCTTCTTCTTATTTTTGTCTTCTGCAGGCAGACAACCATCTGTCCTGGCAGTGTAAGCACAGTCCTGGACTACCTAGGACTACCTAGTTAAAGCTGTAGCCAAATAAAAACCCATCTAAACACTGAATTCTTGAAGAAAAAAGAAGTTTTATTAGTTTCCAAGTTTTTTTTTCTTTCTATTTGGAAGTATTTTTGCAGAGCTGAAAGGAAGAGTTCTTTACTCTGTTGCTTGAATAATGCTTTGAAGTTTGGTCCTTTGCCAAATGCCTGTTGACAGTAACATCAGTGCTGACTGGCATCATGTATTACTTGGGAATCTTTAAAAGCTCTCTGAGCAGCTCACCAAGACTTCATTAACATTTTATTTCTATCTAAGTGAGGAAGAAATTATTCCTCTGTCTTTTTTTATGGGTGGATAAGGAGCAGTCATTCAGTGATTTACCTGCCTTTTAGGAACCAGTATCTAGTCCTGGTAGATATCCCAGGAGTCTGACAGAGAAGTCACCTCTTTCTTTTTAACAATCAGTCTGGCATCACCTTATGTGGCCACCATTTCCATATCTTCTCATTGTTCATGTGCTATCTTTCTTGCAAAAATTAAATTGTGGATAACTTCAGAGTTCCATTTCACAGCTATTTCCTGTAGATACAAATCAGCATTAGTCTTTTTCCTACAGTTTATAGTTATTCCTTCTTTTTTTTCCCCCCCTCCAATTTTACATGAGGAGGTTTGTCTGAGGTGTTGAGATTTCTTATAACAATTCTTTCCCTAGTAGCTATGACAAAGTCTCTAATCTTCTCTCTTGTCCTCAGGAAACCCACTGACTGTGGCCTGCAAAGCTTTCTTTGGATTCAGTGGAGAATCAGGCCCGATGATCTACTGGATGAAAGGAGAAAAATTCATAGAAGAATTAGAAGGTCACATTAGAGAAGGCGAAGTCAGGTACTTTTTGGATTATTTACTGTTAACAATATTTTATGTCCCAAAAGCCTGTTGGATTGACAAGCTTTTCATTGAAAGTGGGAGTCATTTTTGGTCTAAAGAGTGATGGATGTCTCGGAGCCAGGACTATGTGAGTTGCTCCCTCTCCTTTCTAGAGAGCAAACTCTAAAGACACAGTAGCTTGTCTGTGTGCCTGTAAATCTGTTATCAAATTCCCCTGATGCTTGGTAGCTGAAGCATCTCCTGAGTGTTCCGGGGGTTGATTTCAGCCCTGCGTGGGAATGGTGCTGCCCACTGCAGCCGTCCCGTGGGGCAGGCCTTGGCAAATGACATTCATTTCAGCACCAGTGTTAATCTTGAAGACAAATGGTCTCCTGTCAAAATCACCACACTTTTTCCCTTCTCCTGAATGTGCTGTCTGCCTGTGATGCAGCTCTTGGTGTGCGTTAACCAGAGCCTGCAAGGAGCAGCGTTTGTTTCGCCGGGTTTAACACAGAAGGGAGAGAAAGGAGTGGCTGTGTTCGATACCCACCTTGTGCTTGGCTTGCTCCCAGATGCTGGTTATCATTGCTGTACCAGTTGTTAACAAAACCCACACTGGTATTCCCATGAACTCCCATGGAATTTGCACCTAACAGCATCTTATTCTCTTCCTTAGTAATTACCTTAGTAATTACCTCTTTGAGCAAGCTGCAGTTATGCTATGGACAAGGAGGTCCCAGCCCCTACAGACACAATGAATATTACGTCCTATAGTCCTCTAGTCATGATGATTATAAAGAAAGCCAAGGCCTTGTCACTTTTCATTGGACTTTTTTTTTTTTTTACCTCGTGTCTGAGTTTTTTGTTTCTTGTAAGGGTGATTTTTGAGAGCAGGCAGAGAGAGGTTCCTTTGCTTTATTGCTTGATCAATAATTCGAAGTTCAGCCATTTAGCCACTAGTTATTAAGATATACTAAAATAACTGACCTAACAATACACCTTAATTGCACACAGATGAAATTTATCTTACATTGCCAGTGTACAATCCTCTTTTGGGCTTCTGACCACAAAAAGCAATTATTGGAAACTTCTGCCATTGTAAGTAATCAGCACTTGATGACATTGTGTCCTCTTTGGTGTGTATATATATATATATGAACAGAGTGATTTTGGTTATGTTCTTCCTCTGCATGAGAAGAACAATTTGAGGTTTGTATTTAAGGAGCACTCCAGCTTTAACACAGTTCAAAACTTTTCCTTTATGTGCATTTATTAGTGAGACTGAGTTTGAAAAAGCTGTTATTTGTCCTTCATTGTGCCACCTCATTACACATTCGTATTTCAAATTAATTTGTGACAACTCTCTTTTCTCATTCCACCAAAGTGCTTTGACTCCGTTTACAGACCCTTCACAATTCAGTGAATCTTCTCTTCAGCAAAGCTACTTATCACATACCTAATCTCCTCTGATCATTAGCATTAAAAACAGCATTTTCCCTAACCTACTGCATCATTACCAGCAGTGCCCCAGTCCATCCCTTTTTTCATTTGGAAGTAGCTATGGCAACAGAAGTGGTAACTTTTTGCAAACGATTTTTTCACAGCAACAGCTCTTGTTTATGTGTCCCATTACAGGTTTGCTGCTTCAGGGGAACTAAGCAGCACTAATTGTTCTGTCGGTGTCCTGAGCCAGCCCATGTCTTCCACTCAGTTATATTTATTGATATTTTTTTAAAATTGTCATATGTGCTTCAAATTTGATGAGCTGTGGTGAACTTGCTGGTTAGATGCCTTTTCTACCACTTTGCTTCTCTGTGGTGTTATCAGCACATTTCCTTTCATGTTAAGAGTTGTACAGAGTTACAAGCAGATCAAGATACTCCATGGTTGTTCCTTTGGAAAATATCTAACGTTTTAACTCTGCATCTCCTATCTTAAATTAATTCACAAATTTAGTAGCACTCTGAATTTTTGGTGCTGTCCTTACTCTGTCCTGTGCCCATCCATTTTGTTGCTGGATTTTCTGTGTATGATAAGAGTTTAGGTTTGCAAATCAATGAAGTGTGGCAGCACAAACCACCCATCCCCAGTTTGCATCCTCTAGTGTGCGTGGTTAGCAGGCACTGTGCTGTTAAGAAAGCACTATAATAAGGATTCATGTAACCTGAGCATTCCTGTTCAAATCAAATCCATGGAATTGGCTTTTTGGTAAGCACACTGCATCAAGAGTAATATTTGTGTAGCTGTGGGCTTCTCGTTATTTATTAGACCTTGTTACAACACCTCATAATAAAAAGCAAGCAATCAGCATTGCAGGACTCGGCGGCAGTGACCCCCTCTCTGAGCTGCCTCCTTGCCTTCCCTTGAACTGAGATCCCCAAACGTTAGACATGTGTGGGGGAAAGGAGAAAGAGACCTTGCTTGCCAGGTGAGTTTTTCACAGCAGCAATAAAAATGTCCTGTAAATTGGGCCAGGGTTATTAAAGAAGGAATCAGAGTCTTTAAGCCTGTCTGCAGAGTTGTCAGTTGTACCTAATTACCAAAGGAGCCCACGGCAAATTTCAGCGCCGGCTCTCTGCCATGGCAAAGCATTTTCAGACACGAATATTACTCTCCCAGCCACCTATGAGTTGCTTCTTTTTCATCTTCAGGCAACACTGCAGAACAGTCATAATGCTCATCTTGTAAAGTATGTTTGTCCTTGTTTTTTCTCTCTTGTCTATTTTTAAAGTAGAAACAGTTTAACTCATTCTAGAGGCATGAAAAGAGGAGAATGGAGACATTTTGAATGGCAGCTTTATTTCTTCTGATTAATTTATCACCCACAGAGGTCACCTGATGGATATGAAATGCTCAGACAAGATGAGGATGTTGAATTCTGTTAGGAGGGGGTGTTGAGGGCAGGAAGCAGAATTCCCATCACTGCCTGGCTGATGTGCTGGGTGCTTTGTGGGGAGGTATGGAAGCAACAGCCCCCTCCTGTAAAGCTTATGCTACTCAAGTAGACAATTTCTGGGCAGAGAACAGGAAACCTGACGCAGGAAAGTGAGAAGGAAGATCCCTGTTGTGTTCCACGTGAACAACCTTGCTTTGGAGATCTCTGTACACACAGATCTGTCCTTTCATCTAAAGCCTGTTGTTAAGGAGTAGAAGGAAGGGAGTAGAATTCACAACCCTATTCACCATCCAGATCCTCCCCTTTTTATAAAGAATTAAGATTTCCTTTTTGTTACATCCCAACTCACATGCAGGTTAGTAAAGGTTTGCTGTTGATGCCTTGCCTCTTGCAGAGAGACCCAGGTGAAGCTTTCTTATGGCCTTTTCACCTGTGATCATACAAAGCCTGAAAATTTTAGCAAAATATGATCTCCAAGAAAAAGTGCTTTAAATTCAGATTCAAGTTAGTGAATACATGCATTGGGAAAATATGACAAATGATCTGAAAAATCCAAAGCATTGGGTAATTTTCAAAGAAAGCATTTGTATTCTGAAGTGACACTGCCTTTTTAAAATTCATATTCTTACCTGAAAAATATTCGCTAGACAAAATGTTTTGTTTCAGATCAAATAAAATTCTTCAGCTTGAAGAAAAAGAAGGCACTGAATATTGTTTTTACATCACCCACCTATTATTTCTCTCTTTCTATGCTGTTTGTTGTGAGTTGTCAAGCACCATTGATTTAGCTACGCATTAAATGTTGTAATTACTCTTACAGTTTGTTCAGCAAACCAGAAAAAGTGAGCTGTTATTTTCTCAGCTTATGGGAGCTGGCATATGTTGACAGCATTGCTGGTGAGGTTTCCCCATCCCAGATAAGGACAGAGCTTCATCTTCTGGGTGTGCAGCAAAAGCTGTTGCACCTTTAAGGTCTTACTTGTTGATACTGTATTCCTTTTCTAACCCAGAAATATTCTGCTCAATGTTCTCTGGACGGGACACAAAACACAATTAATTAAAGGCTGCACACATCTTAACAAAACTCAGGTGACCGACTGTGCATTTCTGTGGCAATAATAAATCATTACGTGTAGAGTAATGGTTAAAAGAAAAAAGAACAAAAACAAAGAAGCAGAAATTAAAGGTTTAACACCACTAAGAGCTTTCTACACTTTGCTGCCAGCATAATGCTTAAATGTTGCTCAGCATTTTCATGATAGATCCCATTCTCAAGTGTTCCCTTGCTAAAAATTGCAATTAGAAGTAAGATAAGTGGGGAAAAAAATTCTCAGTCCAAACGCATATATTTTTTTAATGGAAGCCCCTCTTTAGCTGATCATGTATTATTTAAATTTAGGTTAAGGGTCAGTTATTTTATTTTACATAAATACAGCGTAGATATAGTTAAAAATCATAGTTTCTTTTATCTTAATTGTATTCAATCTTCTGGGTTTTTTCTGTGTAAAATATGCTGATTATAGTAAACACAAGACAATCTGAACATTCACAGAATGCTCCAGATTAGTGTCCCGGATGTCTTCTTTGTTAAGGACTATATTGTTCCTTGCAGCATGATTTGTAGACCAAAACTTGTTGGGCATACTGTTTGCCAGCAGAGAAGAAAGACTTTCCTGAGTCTTCATGTAGATATAGCAGATTAATAGGTAAATGAGAATTGATTTATCTGACTCCCAGTGATTTAGACTGAGCATGCAAACAGACTAGGCTTTCTGTGGAGGTTCCTCTTCTGGCTGGAAATTATGCAAATTCTACTTTTCTTCCATTATTTCACCACTTGGACTCTGGATCAGAATATTAAAAAATAAAGAAAAAGCAAACAGCCCATAGTAAATAAGAGTGAATCTGAAAAAAAAAAGATGCAATCCAAGTTTCCAAATGCAACACACACACACACACACACCTGTTTTTAAAGTAGTGTTTTTCCACTTGCTTTTTTGCAAGTCACACTGCCACAGTGAGAGGCTGAATTATTGTGGACGCCCTGGTACCTCTTCTGAGTTCTGTCAGGTACAAAAGCTTTTAAAGGCTGTGTGCTGTATGAAATTTTACTGTAAAGATGAGGTTTATAGTAGTCAGACTTGCATTTTTTATTGTCCCTCATACTTTTCTTCTGATTTGTTTTCAAATTTGAAGTTCCATGGGTGTTATGGGAAATCACATACATAAGAAAATGTGTGTGTTTATTGGAAACCCCCAAACAACTTTGGTTTATAATAGAGAAGTTTGGGGGTTGCAGTCACTGACAAACGTTAGGGTGTCCAGCAGCAGTGTCCTTCCAGGGCAGGCAGCACCCCAGTTTGTTACTTCCTGCCCAGTTGCTTCCCTTCAGTCTCTGGAGAAAATATTTCTTGTTTGGTGAACCTGGATTTTATTTATAGCATTACCTCACAGTGCCATAAACAATCTTTTCAGAGAAAAGTCTCACTGAAGTACCACGTGCAGCGGTGAGTTCACAGGCAAGGGCACCCCACATTTTCTGTTTACCCCCCTGTGCAGCATTACACAAACAGGATCAAATGAATCTGGTAGATTTTACTTGACATTACATTTCCGTGTTCAAAGGAGCAGCAACTTTTTCCTGAGCAAGTGATAAGTCTTTTGAGAGAATAGGGTATTGTATTTTTAGACTTAATGTCAGCAGCAGAAAACACTTGCATTTACTTTGCATTCTTCTTAATGTTCACATGGGAACAATGACATGAAAAGGCTGTACCTCTGGCCTGAAAGTCTGCTAGAACTTTTATTCCCTTTGTGGAGATTTTGCATGTCCCCTCTGTCCTCTCAAAGGAGCAGAGAGCTCTTGTTCTTGACACTGTTCCCTTTTAAAGTCAGGATCTAGCCCTGGAAAATAGAGGAAAATTCCAGAGAGTAGCACAGCTCCTTTTGTTGATTTTCCATACTGCATTAAAATGTAGCACAATACCCAGCCTTCAAATTGCCTTATAGTTTGTTCGGTGATGGCTTAGTAGTGCATATTGCTTCTGGAAAGTGGATATTTGTTGCTTCTTTTAAAAGAAGCATTGTTTTTAGCATTTAATTCTGATGGAGCCAATGTAAACAAGCCACATGTAACCATTGCTCTCCTGGCCACACTTCCTGCACTTGGTTCAGCTCCTCACTAGACATGACTGGAGAAAAAGGCTTTTGGTGGTCATGCAAAATGTCTCTATGAAGTCTCTTTCAGGCAACATGAGTCTCCTTCTAAGTCCTTCTCCAGGAGTGAAGGACGCCAAGGAACACTGAATGTCTTGAGCTGAGAAATCATGGTTCTTTTGGGAATCTGCCATCCCTATTAATTCACTTAAAGCAAAGCCTGTGTATTGTTTCTTTCAGACTCCTCAGAGAACATCTTGGAGAAAAAGAAGTTGAGTTGACATTGATCTTTGATGCAGTAGAGGAGGCAGACCTGGCTAACTACACGTGCCACGTGGAGAACAGAAACGGGCGGAAACACGCCAGCGTTCTTCTGCGCAAGAAAGGTAATTGGCCCTGCTCAGTTATCTCTGCTCTCGCCTGCCTCAGCAGCCACAGGTCCTGCTGGTCCAGCCGCCCTGGACTCCTGTGTGCCTGCTTGGAGCTGAAGTATGCTTGTGTACAGCTTCAGTTTATCATTTGTGGAAAAAAAAAAAATCATGAATTGTTCTTCAGTGTCTAGCAAGTCAGCCTTGCAGGTGATGCACTTGCCTGGAATAGTCACCCATAAAGCACCACTATAACCAGTGGAAGTGTTTTGGTCTAAACAACCTATGAATTTGACCTGGCATGGACTGACTACGCCAGAGATAATTGTGTGATAGAGTTAAATTGTACATTTCTTGGGACAGGTGCCTCGGCAGTGAGGTCAGATGTTCTCGTATTTCTCCACTTCCTGGATTTATGTTTTAAATTGAAAACTTTAAACTGTCTCCGTGCACTTTGATTTCTAACTGCACTGGGAATGAAAACATTGCAAGGGGAGCTACAAATCCATGGAGAATTACCCCATCGTGGTTGTCTTGCTTGATACTGTTCCTGAATTGGGAACAGCACTACTGACAAGTTGTCTGTAGCAGAGAGGAAACCGTTTGGCTTTGGATTTGCCAAATTAGAAAGTGTTACTGTGCTCTGCTGTTTGTAGAAGTTATTATTGAACGAGTGTAACAGTATCTCACTGCAGTTCTTATGTTGTTTGTTCAATCACCTCTCCTATTCATAAGAGGACTGACATGTAAATTGGATGGTGATCTCTCTGAGATAATGGGGTATTAGGCAATACAAAAGCTGTAAGACAGTAATTATTGGAAAGCAAAGGAAGGTCCCACATCCAGGATAAAGCTGTTATGTGAAACCACAGAACCATCAGGAGATTGCCTAAAGAGTTAATAGATTATCCAGATCTCTGCCATCCTTCTTGGATGTAAATTATTTTGCCAAAAGTGGAGAAGAAGAAGTGTTTTTATGAGGCAAACCTGAAAGTGAAGTTCCAGTCTTTTGTGTGCTTTCACTATAGCAAAGTTGGAATAAAGGAATGTTGATCCAGCAGATCCTTCTTCTGTCTACTGCATACTTACATACAGGAGGGTGGGAAGGCTCTGCAGAGGGATCTGGACGGGCTGGATCCATGGGCCAAGGCCAGTTGTCTGATGTTGCACAAGGCCAAGTGCTGGGTCCTGCCCTTTGGTCACAACAACCCCTGCAGCACTGCGGGCTTGGGCAGAGTGGCTGGAAAGCTGCCAGCTGGGAAAGGACCTGGGGATCCTGGAGTCACCATCCCTGAAGGGATTTAAAAGCCACGTGGCACCTGGGGACATGGTTTAGTGGTGGGCTTGGCAGTGCTGGGTTAATGATTGGACTCAATCATCTTGGAGGTATTTTCCAACCGAAACAATTCTATAATTCTGTGATCTAAACTGACAGGTTGCCACAACTTTAATTAAGGAATCTGGTCATCATGATGAAGGATTAGTCTCTTTAGTGCATAAAGCCTTCTACCTTTCTTTCCACTGAACATCATAAATATACAATTGATAGTAAGTATATCTATGTTGGCACTGGTAAATGTTCTGCTGTGTGCATATATTAGAATAACAAGCTAGGTTTATTTATAACAAAAAAAATGCAGATATTTCAGAGCTCTGCTGAAATTATGGAAGAAGCACTGCTGAATACAGAATTTGAAGGTGGAAAGGATTACTTTGCAGCTACTATTTCATTTCTCTCTGCACTGTGGCTGTAGAAAACTTATATTTCCCTCAAGCATTCTCAGTAGTTGATTTTCAAGCTATTAAAGTGTCATTTAAAATAACCACTGTATTTTACTGTGTCCTTTGACTGCCTGTCCCACTGTCCTGTTTGTTATTTATTAAGTTCTCACAAATAGTTGACCAAACTTATCCTTTTTGCAACTTGATTTAATTGCTTCTTATCCGAGCTTTCTCCAGCTTGGATTTTACTGTAGATATTCACGAGCCAGGAGATATTACTGTATTTACTGACCTGGGACAAGATTTAGGGCAGGACTGGCAGAAAGCTGTTGACCAGCATCCTCTGAGAGTGTCAAAGAAGGGGCCATGGGTTTCTATTGCAATGTGCTGCAGCACAGATCTCTCAGCCAGAGAAATCCCCCTCCCTCCAAAGTCTTGCCTGTTAAGAGCTGCATTATCTGTGTTTGACAGGAGGCTCTTGTAGCTCTGTTCTGTCTCCAGACTGTCACAGTGCTGTGGGCTACACCTGCCCTCTGTTCAAAGGTGTGATTGCAGCATATCAGGTCTGCACAAGGTGGCATTAGTCATGAATCCTGCCAGTCTGAGAAAGCTTGGCTAAAAAACAGGAATAAACCCCAAATCTTGTTGTAGGTGTGGTGTGAAGGTTTCTAGAGTTCTTGTTTTGACATCGATGATGATTTTTAGAACACATTTTGCTTAAAAAAAAAAAAAAGAAAGATTATCTGTTCAAGTATTTCAGGTAAAATATATTGAAGTCTTTAGATGTATTAGTGATGCAGTCCTCACAAATCTTTGGGAGAAAACAGTAGTGCTGTCTGCACAGCACCAGTGTAACAATAGCCCCAGAGCACGTGCCATCATTTAGGATTATTTTTATTGGGTTCTTTTCCTGAAAAAGAACTAAATCCAGTTTCAAACACCCAAAGCTACCAATGCAAAGACAGAATCAGACATGGTCCCGAGACCTGAACACCACTGTCTGCTGTCACATTCCTCTTTACTAACTTAATACAAGACCACATTGTTGCTTGCTTTCAAGCGGTTCAGAAATAAGTTCTGGACAGTCCCGGGTTTGGTTTCCTTTTTTCCCCCCACCTCTGTTCTGTCCTAGCATATTTGGTGCTCAAATTACATGGAAATGCAACATACACCCACTTGTCCCTTAGTTGTGGGAATAGTTCAGGATTCCCTTCAGAAGAATTTGAAAACAGTCCAGTATTTTAGTGATTGAAGTCTACGTAGTCTATAATATAACTGTCCTGAAAGATAAATAACTTGTCAGGATAAAATCAAACCATGCTTTTAGTGGCAAGAAGTAACGAATTGAGATAAAAGTAAATATTATGACGACTTTTCATCACGATTTATTTCAAAGAGGCTGCCTTTAATCAAGACATTCAGGGAAATAATTTGGGCGTGGGGGGGGTTTTGATACTGATACGCTACTAAATTACGAGGAACTTCTAAAATATATTTGTCTCTCATTTATTGAGTGTTTATGAGACTTTTGCTATTTTAAAGGCCATGATCCTCTGTAATATGTTGTGGCAAGCTCCTTCTACATGATTTTACATTAAAACTATCAATATTATTTGCTATTTTTCAGTCACTGTTAAGAGCACAGAGCCCAGATTCAGCTTTTTTCCTAATGTTGGATATGCTGCTTCCTTATTGACCTCAATGAGAACCACTCGAGGAGGAAGGAATTAATCAGAGGCCAAGACTAAGTAGAGCAGGCAAGAAAACTGAACATTCTGGGGTTTTCTCATTGCTTCCACCTTGGAATGGAAATAAGGAGCTAAAAGCCTTGGCTTTCTGCACCCTTATGTTGTACTCTAGGAGAGTTTATGGGGCAGAAGGACACATACAAGACCAGCAAAAGCTTGTCAGTTTTGCCTTTTGAGAAGGATTTTATGATTTTGCTTAATAACCTGCCATTCCCCTCCAAAAAGTGGACACAAGTCTGTACTCCTGTGTGGGCTGCAAGGCTCAGTATTTTCTTTCCTTCCAAGCTGGCAGCTTTGACATCATTTCTGTTTCCTAGCAGAAAAGATTCAGTACCATAAAAAAATATTTTTTTCCTTGAAAAATGGCTTTAACCAACTCTGTTCTCCATTTGCCCAGATTTATCCGCAGAGCACATGCAGGCTTTATCATGCAGTAATAAAAGTCTCATGAATTCCCTGTGTTCTCAGAGAGATTAAATAGCTATTATAATAGACTTTTTTCCATCTATTAGTCCATGACTTCTTGCCAGACAGACATCAGAGATACTGTAAACTGGGAATAGCTTGACATCTGATGTTAATTATTGAAATACAAGGCATGGTGAGGCAAGAATAACCCCAAAAGATACACAACTAATTTGCTTTTTATCTTGAAAATGACACAAATGACATACAAGTAATTTTTTCTGACCTAAGTTTTAGGAGTGTAAAGATCACAAAAACTTTGTCTCGCCTGTATTGGTTTTGCAACTTCTTGTTGTGTTTATCACAGCAGCAAACATTTTCATGACATCTTATCTGAACTAATGCAGGCTGTTAGAGTCAAATTGTCATCCTCTGTCTTTTATGGCTAAGTAATACGCCAGGTGGTGTTAGGAGCAATATTACTGTCAGAGGACATTTCAGGATAAAGAGCAGTGCTGTTCAAGTCAGTGTTTTACATCAGATGGAGCTCTGGACTCAAGGGGTGTTATCCCATTTTGGCATTGGTTTGCTGAATGACCTTGAACATGGTGCTTCTCTTTTTTGTGCCTTTGTTTCCCCAACTGTAAATGACGGGTCACTGCATTTGGATGGACTTGTGAAGTTCTTTGAGTTTTTGTGATGTTTCCTAACCAAAGCATCCCAGTAGGAAATTTTAACTAGCACTACTTTTCATTAAAGTGTAATGTGAACTCTACAAACACGTGAGAGCTCTGTTAGTATCTGTCACAACTCAAACAAAATGGCTCCTTGCAGCCTGATGTGTGCTCCTCACTTCTTGTGTTATTTTGGGCTTTCTGGATGCTCAATTCATTTTCCACTGATCCAGCTGAAGCCCTGGCATGGCAGCTCACATCAGTTGTCCACAGGCTTCACAAATATAAAACCAAAGTTGTTTAATTGCGGGGGGAAACGAGACTGGATCCTCCCCAATGGGGTACAGTCTATCTACTCTCACATGCTGCATACAGCGTTTGATGCACTCTACCAGTGCAGAAGTTTCAAACTCCACCAGCTCATTAAAAGGAAATTAATCCTCTGTGTAAAATCACTACATCATTCCCATGTAGGAGAATTGCTTATGTAGCCTCAAATGCATTCTGGATTTCAGATGGTTATTTCAGATGGGCAGTAGATGGAGTAAATGAGTAAAGTTAAGTAACAGGTAATGAACAAAAATATTAGGTATTCTTAATGTTACAGTGGTTATAACAGGAAGTTGCACAATTTTATATGGAATTGTACTGTGGATTAGAGCAAATAAAGCTTGGAAAGATCATAACCTTTTTGCCTTTCCTTGCTAATTTTAGATTTGATCTACAAAATAGAACTTGCTGGAGGACTGGGAGCCATTCTTCTTCTGCTTATTTTGCTCGTGACCATCTATAAGTGCTACAACATAGAGTTAATGCTGTTCTACAGACAGAACTTTGGAGGAGATGAAGCAGCTGATGGTAAGCAGTTGCACAGGACACTCAATATGTGCAGTGGAAATATTTCAGAGACCCAAAGTGACAAAGTTTCTAGATTTAAGTGAATCCCAAAACATACCTGTTACTAGTTCAAAGTACTAAGCACCCAACAGTGTAAAGCCCTAACAGTTTCTCCCAAGCCCCCTGAGATTAATGAGTCTTTTCACAGAAACGTCACTGGGCTGTGCCATAAGCAAAAGGGAGACAGAAGAGTTGTTCCTGAGTCTATTACAGAGGCTCAAATGTCATTTGTGAACTTACTCCTCGAGGGAACTGTTCACCTTCACGTCTGCAGTGCCCCATATGCCCAGGGTCACTTTTCCCGAGATCCATACTGTGCGTGGGCAGCCCTTGCACCAGGTGTTCTTCCTTAAACATAGTCAGTGAATTGCCATGAGGCTGCCAATGGTCTCCTCTAACTGTGAGAGTGCTTATTGTCAAGGCTAACTAGTTACCTTGGTTAATTGGGAGGCTGTAAACAACTTGGTGGAAATGTGCAGCTTGCCTGGGAAGTATGTTTAGGAATAAACTAGGTTGTTTTCCATTTTTCTTCCCCCACCTTTCCTCTCCCTAGCATATATTCTGTTTAGTGCCTAAAGCTAAGCTTGTATTTTTAAATTGAAGCTTTAGGTCTCCTGAATAAAGAACATTCCTTCTCCTATGAAGCTGGAGTAAGGCCTGTAAACTAAATCCAAGTGCTTTAAATCCTACTATTATATTCTTATTTCATAATTAATGTGTTATTAATATGTATCTAAGTAGTATCTGCAAAAGAGCTGAAGTGCAGTATTCAAGTACAGGTACTTGCCATAGCCCACTGCAACACTTGGAAATCACCTGGGCTCTGGAATGGTACATCTAGAAACTATTATGTATTTGGAAAAAGAGGGAGGAACACATTTTTCATAATGCCAAAACAATGTGCATTTGCATAGACATGTTGCTTTCTGTATCTAACATCACTGTTATCACAGTAGTAAATGTTTCTGTTTCACTGGGTAGATAGGGTGTGAAAATGCTCCACTACAATGAAATCCGTAGGAGTTTTGGAGAAGGGATGGAATGATGTCTAGGGGATTTTGAAAAGAGGGGTGATGATCCTTATGGGTCCCTTCCAACTCCGAATATTCTATGATTCTGTGATAAATAGCAGGAATAGAGGTCAGGAAACTTCCTCTTTCTCAATCTTCACATGTGACTGGGAAAAAGCTAATATTATGCTTTTTTTATACTATACAATACTGCATAATATTTATACTGGTACCTAGGACAAAGTGAAGGGTGAGATTATGTGGTTTGGGAAGTACTTTACTTGAAACACCTTGGAAATGTACCAACATAATATCCCTGGTCCACACCAACAAAAAGTGGTAGCTTCTTCCAGCCTACTTCAATTTGTTTATCTGGTATTTTCAGTGCGAAGCTGCTGCATTTTTATTCATGTAACTTCCTTGGTTCAATCACTTTTAAATTTATGAAACAATATTATTTTATGGTTGTTTAGAGGAAGCCCCATGAGTACATAGGGGATTTTGTGTGCCTGTTAATCTGAAAACAACCTTTTATTTTTCCAGTGCACGACTGTAGACCTATCACAACCTTGTGTCTCATTCTGATCCTGCAGGATGAAATATGGAGGCAGAATGTTACTGAAGTCAAAGCATGTATGGGGATGGGTTTTTTCTACTCGTGTAGGCTGCAGTGGGGGCATGCAGAGCTCCCAGGAGCAATCAGCTGCATGGATGCAATCACAGGGTCATTTTCCACTTATATATGCATTTCTTTAAAAAAGATTTGGAACTCAACAGATTTGCTTTATTCCTATTTCTAAAAATATCCCATGTAAGCAATGTTGGACGCATTCACTTCCTGTGTTGTGTGCAGCATTGCTTTTAGAGAAAATGAGACCGAGGATTAAGGGATCCATTTAGGAAATGGCTCCAAACAGTGCTGCTTCCAGAGCCCCCAGAGCAAGCAGTGGGCAAGCGCGGGCCGCTCCGTCTCTGTCCTGTGGCCGTGAAGCTTTGTGAGGAGGGAGCTGGGACCATGGAGATGTGACACCGGCACACGGGCTCCCAGGAGCCCGGGGGGCTGGTTCTGTCAGCGTCCTGCTGGCTGGCCCTGTGAGCTGAGGTGCCCGGAGAGGGCAGCTGTGCCCCCGCAGCCTCACGGGGCTCCAGGGCTGTCCGGGCTCTGCTGCCTCTGCACAGCTCTCAGACTTCGCAGGGATGTTGCCTCTAGGATCACTGGCATCTCTTGAAAGCTTTTGGCAGACTTCGTTACAGACAGGGCAGCAGGTTTTGGACAGGCCTCCAAATCTGGCTGGCCTGTTGACTTCAGAGGAATATCAGCGAGCCAGGTGGACATCTTCCATCCTCCCCTACAGCTATGGTGACACTAGGCAAATTGCCTTTTACAAATATATCATTATTCACATGCTTTGACTACTTCTCTGACCCTCATGGGTCTGGCTTTGTGTCAGGAATTATAAGTAACCATCATTTCAAGGTCACCAGGAGATACATTGTATTATGATTAGGTATTTTTTCTGTTTATCTGAATACATTGATGATTTTTAACTGCTTGAATTATCTTTCATATGCACTATTCTTTACAGATAATTGGTACTCAGAAATGCTCCATTCATGCAGTTTTGTTCTCACAATATTAACTATTTGATTTTTCATTTTCTGTAAATAATGGCAGCTGTGCTCTTCCCTAGAGACTGAATTGCTGAAGGTTGACTTTTTCAGAATACTATTTTCTGTTACTGCAGAGGAATAACAAAGAGAAATGTCACTAAGACAGTCTGATCCCAGCATGGATCCCATACTCAGTAGTGGCACCACTTCTGTTCCTGGCACAGTCACCAGCTCTTAGCTCCATGTTTCAGAAGCAGAGCTGGGGACAAGCTCCAGTGCTGTGCAGGAGGAGGAGCAGTGTTGCCCTTTCTGGGACTTATTTCTTTCTCTCATGCTGTGAACCCCAAGTACTTCAAATGTTCTGGATCAAGTCACCTCTAAAATTACAATATCGATTTTTTAAATTACAGGATTTTTTCTGGGGAAAAAAAAAAGCTCTGAACTGTTTGTATTTGGTATTGTTTTCTGCGTAGTCAATATTCATTTGAATTAAGCCATGTCTTTTCTCCCAATTACTTGTGGAAGGAAATTTTCCTTGCTCAAAACTTTCCAGGATCAAAAACTTTTCCAAGCTCAAAACTTTCACTAATCCTAGCACTCTTGAGGAATAGAAATTGAAAGATTTCCATTAGCAATATGTAAAGGATTAAAAGAAAAAATTTCAGCTTTAGTATTTGTATAAAAATTTGGCCTATGATCTTTTCAGCTGTGACATGTCTGACCACATGGAGCAGAGTTACTGCTCAACATCAGAAGAAAACTGAAAGGATATCATTTGTCTGGATCCATGAGATGTCTCTCTGGAAGCCAGATTATATGTTCCTGTGAAAAGTCACAATTTTGTTGGGAAATGCTTGGTCATTTGAAGGAATAATACAATTTCCTAGCACTCCCCTGTATCCTTTATAGTGCTCTTGCAAGCAGGAGGCTGAACATGAATTTGTTTCCTTACAGACAACAAGGAATACGATGCTTATCTTTCGTACACCAAAGTGGATCCTGATGCGTTAGATCGTGATAATAATGAAGAGGAGCAGTTTGCACTTGAAATTCTGCCAGATGTTCTAGAAAAGCACTATGGATATAAGCTCTTCATTCCAGATAGGGACCTGATCCCTAGTGGAAGTAAGTATTTCTGACCTTTTGCTTTATTTCTCTCTGATGTGTCACAAAGGCCTGGACTGTGAGATAAGTACTAGAAAAACCTCTCTTTGGGAAGTGGTTGCAAGGATTGGAAAAGTTTACTCAGCACTGCAAATTTAAGTTCTCTGTTAGAGCTTGTTCCTGCACTGCTGAAATCGGGGGGAACTGCCATCGATTTCAGTGGAGGCAGGAGCTGGCCCTTCCTACAGGGAAGGCTGCAGCACTACCAGCAATACCAAGTCAAAATGTCTACATCAGACACAGCTAACTAAGCAGGAAACTTCCTAAAGAGATTTTGTAGTCTCTGTTATATCATTGAAAATGGGATTGTTATTTTTTTTCATTGATTATTTGTTTGTCCACTGCAACTTTACAGGTAAAATAATCTTTTCCATTGTGTTTTGGGTTTTTCCTTAACTTGGAACTCTAAATAGTTTCCCAGTTAATGGTAAAGGTACGATTTTTTCATTAGAGTTTTGACTAAATGTTGAATTTCTGAGTAGTGTGGGCATCATGTAAGTCACTCATACCGTGTAAGTAATACTGATTGTTCAGAGGACTGTGTACAGCCCAGTGGGCTGATGCTGTTTTCCATGCTGACAATGAAATAGAATTGTCCATTTCAAATCAGTTTTGCTGCCGTGTCTGAAGATTCAGCAGCACCTTTGGATGTCTGTACCAACAGTTAATGCTTTCCTAGTGGTAGTTACGGCATTTCTTCTAACAGATTCATTTTTGAGCAAGTCAAAAAGACCACGAATCATATGCATTGTGTTGATGAATTCTGAGTGCACATTGCACAGTATGTTTGCTGTAATATCACATTTATTTTAAATGCTACCCTTGTGAAAAATCAGCTTTTTTTTTTTTTTTTTTACAAATTCTGTCTCCAAATCACTTTCATAAAAACAGTAGAAGAGAATAGAATATGAACTTCTCTCTGTATGTGCCACTGTATAGGAAATATGAACGAGAGAACAAAGCAATGGCTGTAGTGGAGCAGATGTCCCCAAACATGGAACAGCTCGAACATAGCTGTGTTAGCAACCTGCCTGCCAAAAGGCTTGAAGCTGCTGTCTCGCTGTGCCAAACCCCAGTGCCTGACCCAGAAGTTAGAGCCTGTTTCTTCTTTGACATTTGAGACAGCTGGAAACAGAGCTCTGAACCCTTTACCACTGGGAAAGAGGAGTCAGAGCCTAGCCAGAGATCATGCAAAGTCTGGTGTAGTAGCTTGAATTTATCGTGTGCATTTGCAGCTCCTAATTTAGAGCTGATTCCCTTTTTCTTTTTGGCCCTGCAAAGTGTACGTTTTTCTCCTGTAATGACAAATTCCAAAGAGGGGTCTTGGCTCATAGCCTTCTTATTTTACTACAACCAAGTCACAGCAAATGTTTCGATGTTATTAAGAGAAAATACATTTTTTTGTGTTAAAAATAACAGAATTGTTGTAACTGGTTGTTTCATATCTAACAATATATAACAGAGTTATGCATAGCAATTATGCAGGTGAATTAAAGAGTTTAAAGTTAACCCTTCAGTGATAACTATCTGAAGCACAGATTAATCTGAAATGAGATTCTTTTTTCCAACTGTTGTGCCAGTCAGCGGGGTATTTTATTTTTGTCTATTTTTGTCAGTCAGGCACTCAGCAAATACTTGCCACCACTTTGTATATTCATTAAACCTCTCCTGAAAATGTAGGGTACCTGAAAATGTCAGTTCTCATTTATGAACATTCACAGATTTAATCCCTCTTCTTTCCTCTCAAACTCACTTCTTCAGTAGTATGAAAAGGCCTGATTCTAACACATGGAGCTTCAAGAACGCTTAATCAGACATAATGACAATGCAGAATAAAATGTGGAACTGAATGAGTGTGATTTGCATGCTTTACCTTTAAAAAAGATACAGGGGAAAGCACTTTATTTTACAGGGGGCTAGAAGGAGGGAGAGGGGATGGGGAAGGAGGGAGGGCTCGACCTCCTGTCTTTGTAAGCTCTCCATGTGCACTGGAGAAGTGGAATGTGGCTGTGTTCTGCCTGATGCTCACCAGTCTCACAAGAACTTGCAGTGCTTGCTGAAGGCAGTGTGATGTGGAATGGGCCTGCTGGAAACTTCAGAGGTAAACACAGCATAGTTTAGAGTGACTGTCTCAAAAAGTGGCAGATATGACAGAATATATAGCTCTCCAGGGTAGATATCTATAGAAAAATGGGGGGTTGATCACAGTTATCTTCTTTTATTTTAGGAAATATCTCTTCTTACACATGCTGCATTTCCTCAACTTTTGGTGTAAATTGCTTTCATCAATGTAATAGTTTCCCACTCTCTGTTCTGATGTGTTTCCTTCTCTGTCCTGTGCACCCCAGTGTGTGCCAGCCCTCCGGTGCAGCCCCGAGCTGTGCATGGCTGGTGCTCCCTGCAATCCCTGCAGTAGTGAGGAGCTGCCACGGGAGGGTGTGCACCCTTCGCTTCCTTCCTGGCATGCAGCAGCTCATACAGCTGCTCCCTGCATTTGAGAGCAGGCAAAAAATAGATTTGTTAAATAGTATTTCATTAATTTTCTTGCACAGTTCTCCGAACAGCCTAAAAAGCTGACTTTGGAAAAATTCAGGGACAAGTTTGATTATGTTTTTGTCCAGCTGGCTCATTGGTAACCTCTGTGGAAGAGCTGTGATGGGCTCTGCATGTCCCTGTGCAGCCGAGGGGGAGATTACAGGCAGATGTGCTTTGCCTGGGAGGCACCCAGCAGCCACCTCCTCCCCAGGGCACACCCGAGCTCTGCCTTCGGCTCTGCTCTGGGAACCGTCTGATTCAGGGGTGTCCGTGGAGCGACTGCTGCTGTCCCTAAGAGGACAGAGGTGGTGGCTGTGGGGATTGAGGCCACCTCTTCACCTCATCTCAGATCCCAGAGCTCAGGTCAGGTGAGGCTGAGTCGTGTTTTGCAGTAGGTGTTGGTTTCTGAGCCCTGTCAGGATACAAATTTTATCCCAGTGGAGCATTTTGTCCTAGTGGGAGGGAGAACCACCACGAAGGACGCCAAGAGCTTCGGTGATGCCCATCACACAGTGGCCAGCAAGGACCTTTGTGATGACTCTTAGTGCTGCCTGGGAGCAGCATGGATGGACCTGCTCCGCAAACTGGCAAGGTGGAAAAGAATCCCACACGGATTGCTGTGCCGACTGGGAGGCGAGAGGGGCAACCAGGCAGGGAGACATGGCAATGCAGACCAAGTTTGTAACCCACAAACTGAGTTGGATGTTATGGGAAGTACTGTAGCAGCTATTTGTTCTTAAAGAATATTCTTTAGTCTTAACAAAGTGAGTGTTCTTTACTCTGCCAAGGCTGACAGCACATACACCCTCCTGCCCAGCTAACTGAGGCTTAATTGGACGTGATAACCTGTGTAAGGAGACTGTGATCCCTGAGATGCACTTGCAGTTGTTACTGAACTCCTCAGCAGTTCTCATTATTTTCACCCTATTCGTTTTCAGGGCTTTTTTAACAAACCCTTTCCCACAGCAAACACTCTCAGGCTCTGTGAGTTTTTTAATTCAGTGTTAGGAGACCTGAGGAGACTGAGTAGTTTGGTGGAGGGGGCGGTAACAGGAATGGTTATGTTTTCACCTGAGCCATTTTCTGTCTTACCAAGGATGATATGTCTGCAGAGAAAAAGATCTATTTGCACTTCACTCTCCTAAAATCAGGACTACATCAGAGGAAGATACTTTTCTCCATGATTTCTGCAAATTTTTTTAAACTCTGAAAGTGAGGAGGACAAAATTGTCGAGTTGGATTTTTAATACCAGCAATACAAATCTAGTAGAGCAACATCTAGTTGTTCTCTAAGCATAAGTGCATTTGGTCTTGGCAGGATTGAAAAAGCACCAACAATTCACACCAGCTCAGCCCAGGGTATAAAGATGAGTCAATGAAAAGAACGGAATAAAAATCTTTGCTTTTATGTGAAATGAGAAGTTCTCAGCACAAGGGGAGATTGCCTGAAGCAAGTCATAAAAAGCACATGATGGTCAATATTGCAGTTCTGGCACTTTGTAGTTTTATCTGCCCGTCTGTGTGGTTTTTGCCTGGTAAATTCCAGCTTCCTGAGTTCCTGCATGAAGAAAACCCAGTTGGACCATGTGTCTGGAGTTCACAAAGAGCCTTAATAATTAGGTATAGGACACCATTTCTTTGAAACAGGAATACAGTATCCAGCCCCACAAACTCCTTTCAGAAGTCCCTGGTTGTCTGCTCTGTATGAATCCTACTCTTAATGTCAGGCATGGGTGAGGATAGCAGGGATACAGAGGGATGACAGCTGAAAGAGGAAGAAATATGAACAAATGGCAGAAGGGCTGGCTGTCCTGTAGTGCATTTACCTGCATTGTTTGTTTCTTTATGTTGAACTCATCAGCTGTCCCTCAGCTTATCCTGGGATTGGGCTTTCTCTGGGAAGGGGCCATCACTCTGCTCTGTGTTTCAGCAGTTCCATCTGCATTGCTGTTCTGGTCTGACCTAACAGAAGCAAAACATATTTAGTAAATAGGAAAGGCAAGTCATGCAATCATTTGTGTTATAATAAAGTAATCAGACTCAGGGTTTGGGAAGTCTTCAGTTAGGAAACCAGGACTGAATTACTGTTCTATAAATAACTTTCTCAAGTGATGGTCACACTGCCAAAGACAGAAAGGCTGGTTATTTTCAGAGTGCCAGGAACCAGCCATCATGGGGTTGATGGTAGATACTCGTTGGTTCTCATGGTGCTGCAGCCCAAGTTTCCTAAAAATATCTGTAGGACTTTATATGATTTCTAGTGGTTTTTTCCTTCTCCCTCAATGGCTTCTGCAAATCATCTGAATCTGGTTAGTCTGGTTATTTCTTTGTATAAGCAACTCCGTGTCCATGGTGTTCATAAATGTCCTTGCTCTTAGGCTGCTTGCATATTAGGTTTCCTTGCAGCCTGTGGTTAATGTAGCTCATTCAGGATTCCATAGGCAGTTACACATGATTTAATTGCAAATGGGATGCATCTCTTGGAATTCTCTTCTTCAGTGCTGCAAACCAGTTCAGCATCGTTACACGTAGGCAGTGTTTGGTGAGCACATATTTGCTGTCAGGTGATTTGTCTTCATTACTCAAGGGCAACCACGCAAAAACAATGTTTGGTTTGGGTATAACATTTCTTGCTGTCCGTTCCTCCTTGGGCATTGCACTGAATGTGATGCAAGTGAGTTACTGATAGTGCCACTCACAGTTTAATTTTTTTTTTTTACCTATGGGAATTTCTAACATTTTGAGAACAGTTTTGTGCCATATTGCAAAATGGTGTTTCAAGGTGAGGGAAAAAGGGTCAAAATTTAAAATGTTCTTTTCAATAAAATCAAATGGATTAATTCTAATGCTGACATTTTATTTTTACATTCTAATTTATGATAAAATGCAGTCCCTGGGAATTGAAAGCAAATAATTCCATAATGACTTTGTCAATACAATAGTTTTTCTCCCCTCACAATGAAATATCATTGAAGTTCACACCTCCTGCAGCAAAAGTGAAGTTACAGCAAAGTTATATTTATCTGATGAAAATATGTTGCTCTGGAATTTTTCAGTTGATCCTAGTTGGTGACATCATTCCTGAAATCGCTGTTCAGGTTTTTTTCTTGTAAGTGAAACAGAGCCATTGCCTGGCAATTATTTTTAGCTCACTGGAAAAGTGAAAGCAACCCTTTCTCCATCCCACATTGCAATATAGATTGCTTGGATTTAGTACCTTCTAGTGGACTGAACACTTCAGACAGACAACTGAACCTGCTTATTTTGGGAAGTCTCAAACTCGGAAGTGAAAGGAGAGCGGTGAGCAGGTGATTTAGCAACTCAGAGGTTTATGCAGTCAGACTGGTACCACTGGAAAAAGTAAAGCTGGAATTTCCACAGACAGGAATCTGTCTCCCCATGCTTTTCTTCACAGAAAGGTTGAAGTTGTGCACACTGGACATACTGTAGAGTGCACCCAATGGAACCACATGCTCCGGGAAAATTGTCACCTACCTTCAGGAGCAGTCCCGAGCTGGAGTTATTTGGAGTACTAAATACTTCTGGACTAGATGGCTGGAAATTTGAGTGTCCAGTTTCCTGTAATTCAGTGTACTTTATCCTCAGTGCACCAACAGGTCCCCTGTTCATTGGCCATGTCTATTAGTGCCACCTGCTCCAAATGTGGAATTTGAGGGATCACCTCATGGCCATTTGTGAAGGTGTCCATTACACAGCTGAGGACAGAGCTCTAACCTGTTGCAATACCCAGTAAGGAAGGTGATCACCCAAGGCATGTGAGAGGCACAGAGGTGAGAAGTGTCCACCTAAGAAAATAGGGAATTTTTCCCATCTTCTTCCCACCTTGTTCCCTGTTTGCCTAAAGCAAAGTCTGATGAGTTTGTGATTGCGATGGTATGATGGATTATTGCATTGATACTGAAATGACTGGTGCTGGATATTTGAAGAGATGAAAGAGATTTGAAGAGATGGAAGTGGAGTGATTTTTTGTTTTGTTGTTTTGTGTTTTTTCACAATTGGATGCATACTGGATATGCGTGGCTGTGTTCAGCACTACCCTGGGCATGTGGTACTGCCCAGTATTGTGTCCTGCAGAGAATTGCCTTGTACATAGCAGTGTTCTGAGTTGTTTGGAGGAGGGATGGATATGTCTCAGGAAAGATGCATGATAGTTTGTTGTTTTACTGTATCTTGCAGATTCAACCTCTAATGATGAAGCTTCCCACCTAAATTCTTTCTTTTTGGGAGCAGAAAGAAAGGAAGAAAATGAAGAGTCTGAGCTGTTGATACATTGGGATAATATCTTTCCATTGTATTGAACATTTCTACCTTTCCTTAAGTTTTGTTTCACCAGTTCTGCTTATCATTTTCTCATTGTTGCTGATTCTCTCCCCGCTCCACTGCCTCTCCCATGGATTTTAATGTTGAATTTTTTTCATTAATGAGTAACTATTTTACACAGAACAATGTGGGGGTTTTCCTCATAAAATATTTCAAGAAAAAAACAAACAAACTGTAAATGCTGCATGATTAAAAAGTCATAAACATTAACTAAAAGTCAGGATTGTTGCATAGACATTTGTAATGTATGTGTATGTCTTAAATTTTTGTGTGTCTGTGGGATGTTTGCAATTGCCTCTTTTTTCCATTTGTGAAAGAAATTCTTCTTGCTGCTAAGTGGTGAAATAAAACATTGGTAAAGGCAGATTTGATGCTAACTATGCCTTCAGTCTCATGAAAATAAGCTATTTTAGAATGTTCCTGTTGGCCTATTTTGTAGCTATTTACTTTACTGGAAGTGGTGTGAATAAGCATGCTGTGGTATGGTGCCTGGGAATATAAAAATGAGTCTTGCAGTAACAGATGTTGATTAATGATGTTATTTGTAATTATTGTTCCTGCTAGAGGGCAGATGTGTAAGAGAGGTCCTGCCCTGTGCTGAGTAAAGATCTGTTCTGTGCAGCTCTTGTGTCCAAGTCTTCATTTATAACACGTGCTTCCCCTCTGTTGTCAGGCAGCACATTCCCAGTGGCATGGTCAAGAGGTTCATGTAGTTTAAAAACACAAAGATATCCTGCCTCAAAGCCTGCAGTTGTAATGCTGTGCAAACAGTGAACACTCTTCTGCCCTTAGTGGTTATGTTCAAGTGATTTCATTTTTCTGGTCTTGACCCAAAACCCATTGAAGCTTGTTGAAGTCTGTTCATTTGATTGGGTTTTGGATCAGGTCCGTAAGTAGATCTCCTTCCCATCCTGTTCCATGTCAGACCAGTGTATTTGGCTTCTCTTCCCTACCATCCCTGGGATAGGCAAAGCTCAGGGATCCAAGTCCAACTTCAAGAATATTTTGAAGTTCCATAAACTGGCATCATGGAGCTGATGATGGGGCTGGCATTTCTGCTTACACTGATCATTTGCAACAACTTGGCATGCATGAATAAAAGAATTCTACTATTTTCTTTGTCACTGATGTCTCAACAAATAAATACTTCCAATATGTTTAAGTTTTCCATTTGTTCCTGTCAGTTGTGAAGTATCTGTTAATACCTTGGGGTACATAGAAGCACAGGTTTTGGTATTAAAACAGACCATTGGGCCACAAAGAATGTTCTTTTGCTTTTGTGGTCAGTACCTAAAGAAGAAAGAGCTACCATGCTGCTTCTATGCAATAGCACAAGTTCTGCATGTGATGAGGGTTCATTTCTTTTTGAGCTCTTGCAAGTTATGGTTCATACACCCTGCAGCACCCTCATGTCCTTGCATCTGAAACACGGGAACTGCTTCCCAGAGTGCGCTTCCCTCGTCACGGTGTAATCATAACCAATGTTAATGTTAAAACTTACACAAACATTACATTGATCTTGACCTATATTTTTTCACTACGTGAGCTGTGTGTTTTTATTCACTAATGCACCTACACAGCAAGGGCGTTATGTAAACGTCAGTCTGCTGCCATGAACAGGGAAAAAATAGTAAAGGATGGAGGATGTTATTAAGGAGTTTTCTACGTGTACTCTATAAATAGAAATATGTTGTGATACACAATCCTATCTTTGTTGGAGTTTATTGAAATGTCCATTGTCTTAAATGGTGTGGATCAGTAAGCTGTAGGATATTGTTATACTTGATTGCAAGCCTGATGTTTTGATACAATAGACTTCTTTATTCTTTACTCTTTCTCTCTTTCTATAATTTGTAGCCTACATTGAAGATCTCACAAGATGTGTTGAGCAAAGCAGAAGACTCATTATCGTGTTAACTCCAGACTATGTTCTCAGGAGAGGATGGAGTATTTTTGAGATGGAAAACAGACTCCATAACATGCTAGTCAGTGGAGAAATCAAAGTTATTTTGATTGAGTGTACTGAATTAAAAGGGAAGGTGAATTATCATGAAGTGGAATCTTTAAAGCACACCATCAAACTTCTCTCAGTGGTCAAGTGGAAAGGACCAAAAAGCAGCAAACTGAATTCTAAGTTTTGGAAGCACCTAGTCTTTGAAATGCCGGGGAAGAAAAAGGAGGTGGTGTCTCGGCATCAGGTCCTGGATTCTGCAGAGCAGGGCCTCTTTGGAGACCTCCAGACTGTGCCCTCCCTTGCCGTCACAGGCACTTCTGCCACGCTGGTGGAGTCGCGGGCGGATTTAACTGACTACCAGCAGGCAGACTCTGTGCACATGCGGCACTACTGCAGAGGGTACGAGTACGACGTGTCGGCAGCCGCGCTGCCCGTGGCCTCCATCAGCAACCACCACACGTACTGTAACATCCCCCTGACGCTCCTCAACGGACAGCTACCTCTGAACAACGCCGTCAAGGACCCCCAGGAGTTCCACAGGAACAACCCCTTGCTACCTTTGTCAGCCAAGGAGCTGAGCTTCACCAGTGACATCTGGTAGTGAACATCAGGACTCTTGAGATGCTTCATGGCCGCCATGAAGACACGTTTGTAAAGAACTTTGCCCTAACCCCATGGGGTCAGAAAACATATTCGAAGCAGCAGCACACTTGTTTGCTTTTCTACTTGAACTTTTTTGTTTACATTTACAAATTATTGACGAAGGGGGCATTCTTTTGTAACTCAGTAATGTCCTTCCTGTCTTTTAATGTACAGTTTTATTGCTTCTTTAAAAAGGAGGGGGGAGAGAAAAAATGCATCCCATCACTTTACAGTAGGTTTACAATCTGGGATGGCTAAAAGGTCACTGTATACGATCTCCAACATCCATACACATTTAAGTAACAGTATTTGAAATACACAGAAGTTGTTGGGTTTTTCATATAGACTTCAGTACAGTTTGAAATTCTAATCATGCTACAAAAATTATTATCTCCTGCGCAGACCACAAGGGGTGAATCATCCTGAAAAGGAAGGAGGAGGAAACCTTCCCGGTAACATTGTCTCGCAAATACTTCTTAGAAGATGACCAGCTGAAACATTGCAGATGAAGCTTTATCAATAAAGTGCATAGTAACAGTTACTACAAAATAAATCACCTGCTCCATCACCATCTCTTCATTTTATTACTGAGGCATGTTGTATTCCTAGTCAATGGTTAGCAGTGGGTTTATTAAACTACTTACTAGAATATTGGGAGATTCTTAGGAGGATTTTAAACAATTTTTCTGTCAACTATAGATTATTTCACAATTTTTGGCCATTTTTAATGACTTTTTTCAAACAGTTTAAGTATAAATTTAGCTGTCTATTGGCCAATTCATTAATTTGAAATTTCTTAAGATCTCTTGAGCTCTACTAAGGTTTGTAGTAAAGACAACGTAATTTTATGTAGGATTTTTTTTCCAAAATCAGTTAGTTACAATTAGAAATTAACATTTTTGTGAGAACATCAGCAATAGAAAATGATTACTACAGCAATATTCAGAGATAAAGTGCTAAATTATTCAAGTTTACTAATAAGTCTGACTTCAGTTGTAGTGATAATCACCGGAAACAGTTTTCTGTCTTGTTTATCTACCTGCCAATTTATGTACCTTTTAAATACGGCAGAAGCAGGAATATTTCTGCTGTCCGTGCAACTAGTGAAAAGTTATATTTTTAAGCAGCTGGTAAAGTCTTGCATTTACCACTTATGTGAGTGATCCCATCAGTCAAATAGGATTCTGTCATTTAGCTCTCATGGAAGGCATTCCTGCTGCTGGTGGATGAGAATTGTTACACAGGTGCTCAGCACCAGGCACTGCTGCTCAGTGAGTACCAGTATGTTTCATGGAGATTTCCCTACTCAGTTAGTTAAGGGTTGCAGAGTCAGGGTATGAAGACAACAGTATTAAAGGAAAAAAGCCCTAAATAATGAAGGCAGAAGTCAGTTTTGCAATTTTTGGCATGACTCTAATGAAAATAGCAGACATGAGAATTTTGTCTCAGTAAGATCTGCTGGAGTAAGTTCCCAAAAATATTTTTATGGCAGGCAACCTTGCCTGTGTTTCAGTATGTCTTTAGCATTGTTCTCTTTGATTGCATGAATAAAAGTTAGCACTCTGCACTCAGCTGCCTGTGGTTTCATCAGCAAACAAGTTCAGTAAATCCTTGACATTTTGCAGTGGTTCCTAAATTGTACCCTACAGTCAAATGGAAACAAACACTGACCTAAGACTTAAAAGTATCCAGAATTGGCACAAAGGCCATGAGAATGATCTCAAATGTGCAATAATTCATAGAGGTCGGTATTTTTCCATTGCTTCTTTCCCCAGTTCTTTATTCTGTGCCCTCCTACACCAGTTATTGTCTGTAAGATTTTTCATTAGGTTCTAAATAATACATGTTTCTCTCATTTTTTTCTAGTATTATTATGCATTTGACACTAACACTGAAAATGGAAATCTAGAAAAGATTTTAATTTATTACACAGTATAGAACTATAACTTGCTCTTTTGTGAAGTTAAGTTCCAAACATATAAGTGTTTAATAGACGTATTTTTCTACTGAGAAATAAAGCGATTTTACCTCCATTATAAATATATGTATTTCAACCTCCTCCCAAAAAATTTACAAAATTTGCACTGTTTTATAAGTGTTACAGACTGTGTTTACACTGGCTATGTTCTTTAATGCAAAGTGTAATTTAAAGAAAAAACAGAAAAAAATTCCTAAAAGAAAACCCTGCATGAAAAGAGCTGCATATGTTTAAATGAAAAGCTGTACTTTTCATTATTTTCCTTCCCACATTACTCTAGAATCTGATAAATTCACATAGAATGTTCAGTGAGATTTTAAACCTGCTAGTTGTATTAAGCATGCAAACTCAGAAAAAAAAAAGAAAAGATAAAAACATATGCAGGTTGGTCTGCTTCATTTATTTACAAGGATTAAATATGGGCAACAAATTCATTTACCTGATGATAATATGTCTCTTAGAGCAGTAGTTATTCCAAAGCAAAATGCAGTCATGTTTGCATTGAGGAAACATGAAAAGAACAGTTTTTCTGTCATTTTGCAAAAGCACATTGAGTGTCTGTGTATCGATATCTTTTAGTTATAGATGCCAAATCACAATCTGCTTTTTCTGAGTGTGTATTGAGTACTACAACAATATATACATGAATCAGAACTGCCTGTACCCCTCTGCTTTTAGTGTGGGGATGGGGACCTGAGCTCGGGAGGCCTCTTGTTGACTCAGTTTCATGTGATACCAGTACAGAATCATAGAATTGTTTAGGTTGGAAAAGATCTCTATGATGATCAAGTCCAACCATTAACCCAGCACTGCCAAGCCCACCACTAAACCATGTTCCCAAGTGCTACATCTGCATGTTTTTTAAATACCTCCAGGGATGGTGACTCCACTGCTTACCTGGGCAGCCTGTTCCAGTGCTTGACCACCCTTTGAGTGAATAAGTTCTTCCTAATCCAATCTGAGCCTCCCATGGCACTACTTGAGGCCATTTCCTCATGTCCCATTGCTCGTTACTTGGGACAAGAGACCGACCCCCACCTGGATACAGCCTCCTTTCAGGCTGTTGTAGAGAGTGATAAGGCCCCTCCAAGCCTCCTTTGCTCCAGGCTGAGCCCCCCCAGCTCCCCCAGCTCCTCCTCATCAGACTTGTGCTCCAGACCCTTCCCCAGTTTCACAGTCCATCTCTAGACCTGCTCCAGCATCTCTATGACATTCAAGAGGCCGAGCGTTTCCATAGGTAGCACTTATGGGTCTGGAAAATTACTGTCAAACAGTGGAATGCATCCATCCGTGAGACTTGGGTGGCACAGGAGCTGTGAGCTTGTCCCAGTGTGGAATCACCTCTATAGCAGCCCTCCAGCAAGGCCCCTCGTGGCTGCAGTGACGGCTGGGTCAGGGCCTCGGTGGCAAAAATGTTCCAGCTCATCCATTTGAACTTCATTAGCTGAAATAGAAGGGCATATGGGCATTTTGTATTCCTCTGTCTCACCAAATCCATGCGGATTTTATCAGCTGGATTTATCAGGAAGGAGGCCAGGGCACCACCCTGACTGTGCAGCCCCACCACCCCCGGCTTGTCAGGCTGGGCCTTGCCCACTGACAAAAATCACCAGCAGCAAACATCCTTACTGGAACCATAAGGACTTCTGTTTTGGGGCATGTTCATCTTAAAGATGGTTCTTTATAATGTTTGGAAGCTACTGTTTGTGTACTTACCTCTGTGTGTGATATACTTCAGAGGTAATTGTGGCTTGAAGATTGTCTATAAAATGAGCTAGCAGTTGAAAGCCTATTCAGTGCTACAGATTTAATATTCCTAAAGAAAGTTCAGCAAGAAAACAGGGTAATTTTAAATTAAATCACAAAGCACAGTGAATATTGACAGTTCTTGGGGGCTGTGTGCTGGACTGGTACTTTAATAATATTCCTTTCTCTAGAGAGTGGATGAGAAGCCTCTATAAAGATATTGCCATACTGTGCCACAGGTCTGCTGCAAAACCCATTCAAGCCAACAGAAGGAGTTCCATCAAGTTCAGCAGACTTTGGATAAGGCCATAAAACCTTATGTTTACTGTGTACAGAGGAATAAAAAAGACAAAAGGGAGAGATAGAAGGCAAGGGACTAAGAAGCATTTGCTTATTTATTCTGTCTAAAATCAAGCTTATTTTTGTCCCTGTTTGGTGTGGATATGCTCCAGGACCATCCAGCCTTGGGAAAGGAATTTTGTTCATTCTTTGTTATAAACAAGATAAGAACTTGGGAATAAATAACAGATACTTTTACAGGGGAAAAAAAAATCATTATTTTTAAGGGCCTCTCCTCTCTCTAGATCCTTCGATTTAACAGGCTCTCTCTGTTCATCCAAATGCATAAGCACATACTTAAATTCCCCTTAATTCAGTGAGAAATACTTTGCTGAGCAGGGGCCTGGGAGGGCAGTTCAGTGCCAGAAATCACAGCATTCAGCAGCCTTTAGAATTGAGCCCTTATGGAGAGCTCCAAGCAGCTTTCCCAGTGTCTGTCTCTGAACAGGGGCTGGAAGAGCTGTCAGGTCCCACAGTCCTGATCACAGGAGGGAAAGCCTTCAATCCCCTGGCAGTGACACTGCCCTGGAACTCTGTCATGGATGGGAGAACAGTGGGGTTTTGCATTGTGTCCCAGTTGGGCGTCTGGGAGCTTATCCCATGGGAAGGCTTGGTTAGAAATGCTGTCTGCAAGAGACTCTCCCTCCATGCAGCATTTTGTGCATCCTCTCTGGTGCACCCTTCGAGGTTCACGCTGCGGCTGCAGAGTTCTGGGACACCAAGAAATAAGCGGGGAGAGAAAGAAGAGAGGAGTCTGAGTCCAAGGGTTTTCCAGGCAGAAACACTGAGTGACTAAAGGAGAATGACAGCTCTTGCATGAATGCATCATGATTGTCCACTATTCAATGGATACTGTTCAAAGTTCCCCAGAAGAATGTCATTTCTTGCCAGCTCACTTGTTTCAGAACACTTGTCTTGATAATTTTTAAATTAAATTTTCAGTTTTTGGTTGGATAGGAAATTTTCTTGGTTTTATCCACGGGGAAAAAAAAAAAAAGAAAAATCTGCTTCTTTATGTGTGGGAAAATTCCCCACAAAGTAAAAACTCACACTTTCTGCAGTCCCACAGGTTTTAAACTTACATGAAATGCCAGAAGCATTTCCTTGCCCAGGCCCAAAGGAAAATGGGTACCTGAATAATACAACAATACTGATTTAACATAATCAATATTACTCTATTTGTTCATAAAATAATGAAAAATAGAGAAATGTACCTTCCTCTATGGTCTCGGAAATATTTAAGGTTTTGAAATTTCATAAATAACTGTGATTAAAACACTTCCATTTTGGTAGTAATTAGCCCAACAAGTGTTAAAAATATGTCATTTTTGAATACTTTGTTGCCGGAAGAAAGCAGAATTTGAAAATTGAAGGTAATGGCACAGCACATTCTTTCAAACACAAAGAACAGTGTTCTGAAATGTACTTTGCTTCCCTAAAAAAAGGACCTGCAGGTTTGTGATGGTGAGGGAAGGACAGCTTTGCAATGCTTACCACAAGAAGCCACTCGATCATTTCAGTGCCACTGGAGAAATTCAGAGGTTAATAGGGCTGCTCCAAAGAGGTATAAAACAATGTCTAAAAAAAGGAAACATAAAGTAAAAGTTACCAAGCTTTGCCAGGATATTTGTCATATAAATAAAAAACATCAGCACTGCCAATAGAAGCAGAACATGACCTGTCAGCATTTTCGCTTCTTTGCAATATCATTGTATAGCTACAGACCAAGCAGTAAAGCAAATAATAATAATAAAAATACAGTTTGTCAAGCTGAGCCAGATTCTCACGGTAGGTATTCCATAAACAACTCCTCTAATTCATTTTGATAGAGTGTAATTTGCTTTACAAGGTTTTAAGAGCTTTCTTCTTTTCGGGACAAACACAAAGACAAAACAACGTCTTTTATCTGAGATAAGTTTTGCAATTTCTAAGAGTGTAAAATAATTCCTTCATACACAGCAGTGGGTGGTAAATGTTTTCCTGGCTTCAAGTATCCACTGTGGGTATCCAGAGCGCTTTGCTGGAGTGAGAGCACCAACAGCAACTGCTGGACCTGTCGGAGCTGGTGGGCCACGAGGGCAGTGGGGTACCCACCATGCTCAGGTATTTGGGTGGGCAGTGCCTAGAGAAGAGAGCACCAGTTCAGACTGTGCTCCTACTGGAGAGAGGGATTTGCAAACCTCTGGTGCCCTCTTTTAATGGAGAAATACGGGCACGGCAGTGTGGGGGTGAAAATCGTCAAAGAAAGAATTGTGCGCCTCATTTCTTTCTAAATCCAAATTATTTGGGATTCAGAGCATGCCTTGGGATTTATGGTGTGGAGGAGAGAATTAGTGATTCTCATGCAGAGAGCACAAGGGCCATTGCCTTTGTTACCAAGACATATTTCCATGAGAAATCCAGACCCTAACATGGCCTAAACTTAATGTAAATTAGCCTCTTATGAGGTGACTCAGGACGAGAGGGTGTAATGAGAAGTGAAGAAGCTTTCAAAGCACAATATGCTCTAATCAGCTCCTGTATGAGGCTGAAAGGTAACTTCTGTCAGCATCTAAAAGGGAGCATTTAATACTTAGTCCCCAAATAACATTAGAGACTCCATGTTCTGTGTAGGCTGCACTGGGAGAATTAGCATCTCTTCCACAGATTATAACAACCTTTAAAACCCTTAACAGCTCTTTGATTAAAGGATATCAAAGGCTTTATGATCATGAAACAATCAATCTAACACCTAACTCCTCTGGTGAAATATTTTCATCCACCTTTAGCAAATGAAAAGTAGGGTTTAGAACCATTTTACCCAAGATCCTACCAAAAACCAAAGACAGAGTTGGGACTGTGCCCACAGTCTCCCAGGCTAGAGTTCTGACCAGTAGATGATATTCCCTGGACCGGACTGGCAACTCCAGGGCAGATTGCCTCATCCTGGCTCTGTGGCCACATCATTTCGACCGGCAGAAGAAGCTGTTTCCAGTCTGTGTGAACACCCTCTGAGTGTCCCCAAGGGGTCACAGGGGGGCTGCTTTGGGGTACAGCAGAGCTCTCCCAGAGAGAATCGTGATGCTTTGTGTGGGATCAGCAGCTCATTGCAGAGAGGGGAAGAGACAGAAGCTGATCCTCGGCAGTGAAGTGACTTTGGAAGGGCGCAGGCTGACAAGATGACAGGAATTCTGTGTGCTGTAGCAAATTATTGGCAAAAGGAAACAGTGGGGGAAAACATTGAACTGACACATAATTTGTACCTAACAACCAGCCTGAACTGATATTAGAGCTCTGGCTCTTATGCTGCCAAACTCAGGGAAAATCTGAACAAAGTTCAAACTTCATTGCTTTCACCCATCAACATAATGAACAGAAGAAGCATCTGTGATGTGACAGTCTGCAAGGAAGCCTTCAATCCAGGGCCAGAAGTTTCCAGTTACCCTCTGCACAAACTGCCCAGACCGATGCAGGTGTAGGTACAGGTTAGAGCACAGACAGTTCAAAGCAGCCCCTTTATTGTGGAACAAAAGAGAGCAGCCTGAGACAACAAAATAAAAGAGGATGTTCATGAACTTTATTGACCTGGCTTGTCCTTGGCAGACTCCCCAGGTGTGAAATACAAGCATGAGAGCCCTGTGAGAACAGTGACGTGGCAGAGGCAGTTGGGCTGGGTGAGTGTATCCAAGAGATGCTGTGGAGCAGCGATTCAGGGCAGAGAGGGGCAGGAGCTGATGCGGGAGGGGAAGGAGCCCGTCACCACTGCCCAGCAAACATGCACATGCTGCAGCTGGTGGGGATGGGTAGGGCATGGGCTCTGCTTGGACACAACGGCAGCAGCATCTCGTGATCCCTGCAACCTGCTATAAAACCCACAAAAAGTTTACAAAGCTACTTATACACAATTTCTGAGCTCCTCAGGGACCAAAGAAAGGTAAATCCTATCCAAACAACTCTGCCCCCAGGAAACAGGCTAATAAAGGAAACAATAACAATAGTCATTAATTCAGCAATTTGCTTTAAATCCCTTTCTTAAACCATTAACTGTATCTTAAAAACTCCTCATCTTATTTGTCTTTAGCATATTGAAGTCTATGGAGAGGGTATGGAAATAGCAATGCATGGAGCAGGGAGTGTTGCATGTGCTGTATGAAGCTGGTCATGGTCATACAGGTTAAATGGGAGATGAGGCATTAGGTGGCCACCTGCAAGGTCTGGGTACCACTTGCAAGGTCTGGGCACCACTTGCAAGGTCTGGGCACTGCTGCCCATGGGAGGAGGAGAGGACAGGCAGGCACTGCAGGGCAGCAGTGGGGATCTCCCACATGGCACCACAAGCACTGGGATAGGATGGAGAGCTGGGGCAGCACAGCCCAGTGGGGAGAGAACCCCAGTGCCCTGTGGGCAGCTGAGCATCACAGCTCACATCCACAGTCAGCAAAATAGAGGCAGCCCATGACAAGGGCTTCTCTTGCAAAATACAGCAATGTAACCTTTGAGCTGCTAATCATTTTTCCTTTCTGGCAGCCAAACAAATGTTACGAAAGAGTAATTCTCAGCATCTATTGTACCCTGAGGGTTAAACATGTGTAAGAAGAGATCCACATAGAGAGCTGGCAGCCTCTGCTTCCCCTTTACTGTGTGGAGAGCTCTTCTGAGACTTGAGGGATGATGGGAGTTGTCTTCTCTTTCTTTTCCTTTTTTTTTTTTTTTTTTGAAAAATAAGGTCATGGAAATTGTCAGAGGAGCATATGGAGCGATTATAGCAAAAGCACAGAAGCCTCTTAGAGAAACTTCCTGATTTTAAAAGCCTGATTCTTGGTATTTTACAGTAAGACTGTAAAGCACAAATTCTCCCCAAGAGAGCCAGGGAAAGTGCCGTGATTTGTGCAGGGTGGTGACAGCAGTTGAGGTGGGAGCGGGCAGAAAGGTACAGTGTGTGAGGGGTGGCACAGGGATGCCTGCCTGGGGCCAGGGCACAGGGCTTCAGGTGCTGTCACTGTCCCTTCCTCGGAAGAAGATGCAACTGCATTCAATAAACCTTGCTAGAGAGTCTGATTTCTAACAGTCATTCCCCTAAGCTAGCAAAAAACCACAGGAACAGCACTGCAGGTGAAACTACACTGTGAGAGTGAGACAAGTATCACCCCGTAACCCAGTCAGGGCCAGTTAAACTTGCAGCAAGTTGTTACTTTCTTTAATAGTACTTAAAAATTGAGGTGTGGAAGCTGTGTTTTCACAAAGTAGCTGAAGCAAACAACCTCATAATTATCAGCCTCAGTGTGTCCACATGGCTTTGCCTGGCCCCACTGGGAATGACTTTCCCTTGGCCTGACCTCCCCTGCCCTCGCCCACTCTGCTTTTCCCCAGGTTTACGTTGTGCTGGGGTGTCCCTGCAGATCCCCTCAACCACCCTGCACTGGCACCACTTTCCTGACAATTTCATGTTTAACCAGTGCGTTGCACTGAGCCACATGAGAAATTCCCTGCCTGTGGGAAGGGAAGAGTTCCTCATGGGCAACTTGAAATGCAGTGGGGCTCATCGTAATATTCAGAAATTACATTTTATGGTATTTGGTTGATTCAGGTAACACCAAGAAACCAGGCTTTAATGATCAGCCCCTGGCCTGAGCCTGGGCGTTTTTCATATGGAATGAGATTAATTCAGTGTACATGTGAGCAGTGAGCCACCAACAAGAAGCTTTGTTAGAATTGAGCATTTCTTTACATTTTCTCTCTTCCCTACAGGCTATGGAGGAAGTGACTAACTCCTGAGCAGGCAGTCATGGACCTGGTGAGAGATTTCAGGTATCTGTTGGAAGGTAAAGAATGTGCTGGTGCCTGTTAGTCAAGCACTAGTCAGCACTACATCTAAGAAAGACTTCCCCAGGGAAATCATAGACTGCTAATTTGGGGGGAGGAAACAGTGCAGATTTTTTTCCACTAAGATGATAAAATAAAGGTCTGCAGTTGAGATACCCATTTGGGGAGATGAATGATAATTTGTCAGAACAGGGGACAGCTGAAATTAATAATGATATTCTGCTGTAATTTGTACTGCTCAAAAGCCAGTCAAATCAGTGTAGTCACTAGGGATCTGTACCTGATTTCTCTGAATGAGAATTTGTTCCATTAATCTGGGTGGCTTAAAAGGAAGACTGTAATGACTCTGAGCATTGGGCTTCAGTTGGTCCAGTGGTTTCTATTGAGGACAAAAAAAGACCTGTGAGTTACAGGGTCTGTGTTTTTGTAACTAGATTAGTTAATGTGATGTGGCTTGGCATAACTTGTGAGTCCCTGTAACAGAGGGAAGTTACCAGAAGTATTTTCAGTTTGCCAGCTGCCGTACAAAACCGTGCTCGCCACCTTGCCCCAGTTTTACATGGGTAGGACATCAAATACTGCACCAAATTTTAAGAAGTAAGTTTCCCACTCAAACCAGCCAAACCCTTCCAGAGTCAGCTGTGCTGTAAAAGACCACAAAAGTCGCAGAGGTCAGATTTGTCCCTCCTGACGCAAAGGTCAACCAGGTTTCAGTTATCTTTCTTTTAGCCTGTGCCTCTGCAAAGAGCCTCAGCACATCCTGACTGCAGAGGCACCCCAGGACTGGCTCCCCTGAGCCCTCCCTGCCACTCCTGGGTTCCCATCTGAGAGCTGGAAAGGCAAAACTGCAGAAAATGCTCTCAAAAGGTTAAAAATAAAAATGCAATAGAAATGTTGGCCAAGGGGGGATCAACCCTGGAAGCTTTCTAATTCTCAGTTTGAACTTGGACATGTGGAAAAAATAATAGTCATGAAAGGACTCACAGGCTCTCCCAGTATAGATAAACAATAAACAATACAAAGGGACACAGCAAAGAGAAAAAAAATAAATTTTTATTATCCTCTGAGCAGTTGTAACATGGAAATTAGGACAGGATAACAGGCAATTTACTGCCAGCATATGCATCGGAAAAGTGGAGGTGGCCACAAAGGGGATTAAATATGACTGGAGAAACAGCCAGCATTGGTATGGGAGAATAATCAAAATAAGCCAAAAGGAGAAAGGGAATGAGGATACACGCTACCAACCTTTGCTACACTGTTCAAGAAATGTCAAGAGAAAACCCAAACCCATACAGCCACACACAACTAAAGCAAATTGTTATCACTCTGAGCAGGAGGACATGCCTTGACAAGAAAGCACACAATCGATCTCTGTGGGGTGACCTAAATCCAGCAAAAAACCAAAAGGGTTCAAGTGTTGCAGAGTTAAACTGAAAGTTGGGGGGGGGTGGGGGGGGACGTTTCTGTGGTTTTTTAAAACTTATTTTTTATATTAATCAAAGAGAAAAACACTTAGGAAGAAGAATGGACGTGGTACTGCTGCTTCAAAGCAAGAGATGGTATAAAGCATTTGGCTTAGAGGAGGTGTGTGAGCACCCACAGCGTGTGCATGCCTGTTCACAGCCACCCCAGGAACAGGGACAACAGATTAAAAAAGAAAGTGCCAAGCACCCTGGTGTTAATCCACACCAGGGGAAATCCATGGCTGGTGAGCCAACCCGCAGTGCATCCCAAATGGCTCAGCACAGCCAGGGCCAAGGGGAGCAGTGCTGGGCTGGCTAAAGCCACCCGAAACCCACCAAGTCACAGCTGGGGTGTCCTGAAACTGGGGGGATGAAAAGCTCTGGAGGAAACATGATGGACGTGGTGGAGGGCATCACCTGTTTGCTGCAGCAGACCAGGTGAATTGCAAATTGCAAGTGACAGCTGCAGATCCCCGAGTTGTACCCGGGCACCCCCACCTCGCCCAGCAAGAAAGAGCCCTTGTAAAGGTTGTATTAGAGGTAGAATATAAAATCAGGTCAAACAGCCACACTTGTGTTCACTGTTTGTACCAGCTGGGATGGCTGGCAGCTGGGTCCCTGCCTGCCTGAGGGGAGCTCAGCTGTGGCTGGGGGGGTTGTATGTTCCTACACCTGGAGCTGGAGGTGCTGGGAGGGCAACGCTGGCTGTGGGATAAGGGGTGCACAGTCCAAGCTGGCAGGTACAGTTTTGCTGGAAATGCTTCGGTAGGAGCTGTGTGGCCTTGGGGAAGTTTGAAACAAAGTGAGGTACGTTTCTTAAATACTATTTGTGTTTGCAGCAAACACTAGTGTTTGTAGGGAGGAAGGAGTTGCTAAGGTACCTGCTTTTTATGGGGTTAGGCCAGAAGTTTTGTGTTTAGAGTGATGTGTTGATGAGTTGGGTTCAGGTAATGAACTCCACAAAGTGCTTTACTGGGACAGGGCTCATCTCAGAAAGGCCTTGGAAAGATCCAGCACCCCCATATCTGCTTCAGGGTCAGGGGCTGCACCTCAGTGCCACATCCTCCTTGGGTGAACCTGATGCAGAGGACACTGCCTGGGTGCTGAGCAGGCACAGCTGATGGGTGGGGCCTTTTCTGGGATGATTTGTCACTGGTTTAGAAGAAACAGAGATGGTGTCCTTGTAAGCAAGCAACAGCAGCTCCAGAGCGATGGAGCAGGTCTGCCCTTCACATAACACTCAATTAAATGCTCCTTTTCAGGCATAAGCACATGACTGACCTCAAGTATGTGGGCAAACTGTATATTTATTGCTATAAAATGACGGCAAGTTCACTGACAAAAGCAGATCGGGCAGCTGGTGGGGATTTTTAATCACAGAGAAGATTCAGTGGTCACTGAGTGTTAATCCACAACTGTTTACAGAATCACATTGTTACTGCAGCATTTGTTGGTTTTTCTGTGGAGGAGTTAAAACTGTATTCCAACACAACATAATGATATATGGTCATTAACTGAGCATTTTTTAAAAGAGCATTTAGGAGATATGCAGTGATTTTTTTTAATGTATATATAATGTAAATCTATATACTTTATTATAAATGTATCCAGCTATGCAGGAAACAAAGGGAGCTGGTGATGGCTTCTCATAAAATTTTATGTTGTGGTTTTCTGGCTTTCAAGATGTTGCTGATTTGTCCATTTAAAAACAAACAGAAAAAAACCCTAAGAAAAGAGCTCAGAACAGTACTTCAGAGACATGGTTGTAAGCTTTCATATTCAAACATCAAGTGACTGTGTTACTATTCTTCTTCTTGTAGTGTTAACTAATCCAAAGGAAAAAGACAGGAAGGACAGATAAAGCACTGGGATGGGAACCGAGGGGGTGCCACCAGTTACATCTGCCTGCACTGCCTCAGTGGATGTGTAAATGAGGATAATAATTGGTTTATTCCCACTCTTAGGGTGTAGGGTTTATGAGCTCATGGGCCATCCATTACTTTATAACCTAGAACTGGGGCTTCTGGAAAGCAAAGGAATAAAGGTGGAGTCTGCCTTTTCCAAACCTGCAAGAATTTGCTCTTGGGATCGAGGCCACAGAGTGCAGCACTCTGAGTCTGGTCTGCAGAGGATTCTAGACTCACCAGCTCTGCCTGGGATTGCTCACCCTGTGACCTCATGAGATGCTCAGGTCTCAGCTAGATGAAGTCAGCTTTCAGCCTGTCGAGCAATGTAAGCATGCGAACTGCTCGGGGAAGGTAGGAGAGCTCAAGGACTTAAAGATGCTTAATTGGCTTACGGAGCTAAACTCCTTAAAGAACTTAAGCTGCTGTGAAAAGGGAAGCTGGTTTAAATCCCCAAATCTCCCTGCTGGAAGGCAAAGCCCAAGTGTTCTATAGGGTAGCAGTTCAGGGTTTGGCTGGGACTTGGCTTCTGCACAGCAGCCATCAGCTCTCCAGAGGGGACAGGTTTCCTGGGTGGCACAGAAGCTGCTGTGGCCAGGACATCTTGCTCCCAGTAACTTTGGACTAATGAAGCAGTCTGAGAGGCTGCTGAGAGCAGCTCTAATTTGGGGAGGTCTGAGCACTCTGTTACTTACCCTAGGAACCAGAAAGTGAGAGACCTGTGAGAAATGGAAACCAGAACTGTGAACATGTGGTGCCTTTGTTTCTATTTTGTTGGTTTTCATTATGTCTCTTGTGATTAAAATGCCACTATTTTCTCCTTAGGAGAAAATATAAAGTCACTCCTCTTTTTAATAAGGTTCAAGGTGGGCACATTAAACCATTTTGCCCTCCATATTAATTTTTGTGCCCCCTCCTTGCACTGAATCCAGGTCTTCATTTCTGCTCTGCACATTACTAGAAAGGTGCTGGGGCTGCTGCCTCAGCAAAGCAGTGCTGGAGGGAAAGTCCCTTCCCGTGTCTTTCTTTATGCTGTCGATCCCATCAGCCCTCATCCCACACTGAGGTGTGCCCACAGGTTTGCCTGTTTGACACAGCTTGTGAGTGTCTCTGGGACTCTGGGCAGTGTCCAGGCTGTGGGAGGAGGGTCTGTGCCACAGCTGGGCTGGGCTTGCACATAACCTGGCACGAGCTGCTGTTACGGTGGATATTGTTTCAATGGATTTATTTAGTAGTGGTTTCCAAGTTATCAATAAAAACAGTGAATACACCCAGTCTCAGACCTGTGCAAACACATTTCTTGCCCACAAAACTTCCATGATTGAATATTAGTGAATGACTGGCAGACGTACAGAGCCTTCCCATTCTTCCCAATCCACTAAACAACTTGTTAAATTTAATTTTTAAAATGTTTACAGTCTCAGCTGACAGCTGCACTGTGCAGCAGCAACATCAAGGCAAGTGCACCTACTCAGTGCTTTGCCCAATATGCTGTGAAGTGTGGTGAGAAGTTGACCGACCCCCACGAGAGCTGTGCTGCCTGTTTCCAGGCTGAGCATCCTGTTCCTGGCATAAGTGAAACTTGGCTGGAAGTTATATGCAGGTTATTAATATACAAAGATAGAGAATGTTTACATAGGACTGGCAAGGATCTACAGGAAAAGACACAGGCTTATTCATGAGTTAATGTTGGAAGAGGACACGATTGCTCAATGCCTAAATGAGCTTCCCCTTGCCCTTCCCATCTAGAAGACACACACACACAAATTAGGCAACCTCCCAAATACAGGATACATTTCCCTTGGGGAAAAGAGGATTTAAAAGACTCAGGCACACAGGGCACCCAAGTGTGTTTGAAATGGTCCAAGTTGACAAACTACTGAGATGAAAAGCAACTTGGAACTAAATGGAAATTGGAATGAGACTAGAGGAGACTTCCCTGAAAATGTTTAATAGGTCACAGAGGGCAGGTTTTGTTCCAGAGGGCTGGATAGGGGCTCATAAATTACAGTTCCTCTTTTGCCTTTTTTTTCCTTCTCTAAGAAAAGGAGAAGCAGAGGGCCTGGGAACTCCAGATGTGTAACAGGGACTTAAGCAATGAGGTAGGCTTTTTTTGTAGTTAAGGCAAGGTTAAAATTGTGTAACTTTGGAAGGCACAGGTTAGGCTTGCAATGCGACTGAAAAATCTTTAATTTACTGAGAATGTGCCCAGATTGACACAAGAGATTGAGAAGGTTAAAAAGACAGGATAAAGTTGATTTTTTAAAAATATTTTTTAAAGTACATTTAAAAGTGTCTCCACATTTAAAGTTGTTGATTTTGGGGTTTTTTTCCTTTGAGGAAGAGGGGAATAGAAACCCAACCAACACCCTGCCCCCAAAACCCCATGCCCAAGACTTTAATCTGACAAATCCTCCAAACTAAGGATGATTCAGATACCAGTTCCTTTTTAGCTAACCACCAAACTTCAGTGGTTTGGATAAAAGGGAACCATGGTCTGAGTCATCCAGAGTTAGTATTTGGTTGGCAAAGCCATGCCTGCAGGATTTTCTAAAAGTCAAAAAACCCCTGCCTGTCTGCCAGAAGAGTTACCACAACTTGTCTTGCTTTCATGAAAAAAGCGTCTGCCATGTGATATTTTGACTGATAAATTTAATGTGGTAGCGATTAAACTGTGCTTTGTCAGTTTTCTTTGTATTCTGGTTTTTTTTTTTTTGCTGAGAGATCTGCCTGTGAAGAGGCAGCAGCTATTTTTTTCCATAATTGCATCTGTTTCAGAGAGCAGACAGATGTTGGGCTGAAATTCATTACGGTATTCATAAACCCCATTGGGATCTGATGACCTAGTAACATATAGCTACTGTTCTTTGCAAAGTGTTTCAAAGGGTTCTTACTTTGAATGAGAAACTAAATTTGCAGAAGATGGGAGGGAAGAGAAAAACTTACAGCTAGGCAGATTGCTGCACAACAGAATATACAATAGTTATATAAAACGTGTGAGTTCAATTTATTTCAATAAATTATCTTTCTCTTTATTTTGCAAAATTGACAGCCAGCCTTTGTGCACTGGTATCACTGTAGCAGGCAGATACTGCCTTGGTATCCTGATACAAGGCAGAGTCACAGGAAAACACCCAGTGACACAGGAAAGAAAAGAAAATCACAGTAGGAAAAATTATTGTGGGGAGACAATGAAATAGAAATAGCTTTCACACAGGGCAACCGTTATCTGTGTAATTCATGTATGACTGCAGAAAATCACCACTGAGGATTCAACTGGTGCTGGAACAGAGTCCAGAGACAGGAGTACAAAACACCACCATTCCAGAAGACAGGACCCATCTCCCTGAAAGCGTTGGTGTGGCTGTTTTCAGGGATAGCAGGGCCGTGTGCTGGGCTGACGGGAAACTGGAAACTTCCAGTCGCAGCATTCTTCCTTGAGAAACTCCAAAGGGCTGAGCTGAAACAATGCTGTGAAGTCGTGGGTCAGGCAGCGGCAGAGGGTTATCAGTGCTGTGAGCAGAGGGCTCCTCGTGCTCCGTGTGCCACGTGTGGGCACAGCCTGGCACGGCCTGGCTCTTCTGGGTGCCACTGGAAAGAAAATAACTTTCCCCAGAAGTCCCAGTGAGCCTAATGCAGGTTTTGTGGGAGACATGTATTTTAAGTTTTACCCTGGGAAATGAGGTGGACATCCTGGCTGGGATTACAGTAGTGAGAGGCACTTTTTCCAGCTTGCCTGTCCACTCAGGAATCCTTTGGGAAGGAAGCTGTTTGGTCTCATTTTGGATATCCTGTGAAACTGAACTAGCATGGTTGCCAGGAACTGAAAGAAGTTATTTAATTTTTAAAGGGCTGAAAACTACTGTATGTGCTACTGAGTATTGTATGGGAAATGACTGTTTTGGTTTGTTTGTCTGGATTTCTGGTATTTCCAGTTTACTCAGAGTAGCAACCCTGTCTCTTGATCCTAATGTAGCAACCTTTGCAAAGTGCAAATCTGAATACAGATTCAGGTTTAAATATGACTTTCTGGCCCAGTCTTAATGTTTTTGGAATGAAGTGGGAATTTTCTTTAGTTCAAATAGTAGAAAGCATGAGAAATATTCAGAGCATGATCCAACAATCTATTGAAAACAACAATGTTTTACTGTGATTTCCAAGCACTGTAGGGATGGGTCCCAGGAATGCTGAAGATATGAAGTGGATTGGGTTAGTGGTTCATCCTTTTTAGCATTTTTTAACTAAATTGGAATGTAAGTAACTGGGTGTCCATGGCCTGAAACTTAAATCATTCCTTTGCAGTCAAGAAAATTTTTGCAGCAGCCACATTAAGTTTTCCTTGTATTTTCCAAGGTGTGAGCTGATGAAAGTATTCTCTGCTTTTTTCTGGTCATGGAATAGTACTCCTGGCATTGTGTGACTGTCACCAAGCTGGCATGCAGACATACCCAGGCTCTTTACAAGCCTATACAGCCTTTTAATGTGTAATCTAGATCCTGACAGCCTGGCAAAGCCACCCATGGTACAAACCATGCTGTAATTGGAAACAGAAGGGGGCAATTTTAAAGTTAGTGAGTGGTCTAATAAATCAGTATTTTTTACTTTTTTTGCTTTTTTACTCCAGGACTTCATAAAATGACTTTCAGAGTGATGCTGTAAATGGTAACGGATTCAAGCAGTAGCCAAGAGACAAGGATGAATGTTGGGTTTAATACCATGCTGGCCATTCCTACCCATGGACTCTCCTGTAATCTGCATTTAACAGCTTGTCATCTTCTGGTTCTGGTGCAACCAAATGAAGACAAAATGTTTTCTGAAATCATTAGGAAAAATTCTTTCCAAGAAATCCAGAGAGCACCTCTGGAAGGGGAGGGTGACATCTGTAGTTACACACAGATTTCATGGGCTTTTTTGTCACTTGGCTGCCTTTTGGCAGCCAAGGGTTGTGCCCTAAAGACATACTAAGGAGAGGTCTAAAATCTCTAGTTCATATAAAAAACAAAAGTAATGGGGAATTTTGTAAAGTATTTTTATTGTGGGAGAAAGGTGCTGATGTGGGAGCGTCAGCATCAACGTGATCAGGCACCTCAGGCATGGCCATAATGCAGGTTCCCTGCAGAAGGTACGAAAAAACTTCCAGAAAAAGAAATCTCTCAGGAAGTGTTTCAGTGCCAATGAAAGCTGGTGTTCACGGGGATCCTGTTTGGCTTTGGAGTACATGCTGGGGAAATGCTGCAGAAGAGTCCTGGGAAAGGCTGGGACACTGGGCTGGGGTCAGGGTCTGGCCCTCCACAATGAAGTTGGGAACAGGGAAACCCCAAAGCTTGAAGAGGGATTTGTCTCCTGCCTGTCTGGCAGGGAGCCTAACTTGAGTTTTCGGTTTTCTGTGCTGCCTGTTGGATTTGGATCCTGAAAATGTTGGGAAGTAGAAGCAGAGGGTTGGCTCTGGAGTCACAGATGTGGCATGAGCTGCTGAGCCTGGCTGTTCCCGCAGCCATGGGAGTGGCAGAGATGTCCATTCCCTGAGCAGCATCTGGAGATTATTTCAGTATGAAGATCTTACGTGTTGGAGTTTTTCTGAATTCTAATTTCTATGAATTCACAGTTCAGAGAACTAAGAAATGCTGAAAAGAGTCAGTTGGTCCTTTCCAGGCTAAGCCTCCATTTTAAGAAGCTGTTTATTTCCTGCAGACCAGAAATCCTGTTCCCTTATGAGTTATCTTCTTGTTTATTTCCCTGCCAGCTTCACACCTGTAGCTGAGACCCCAGTGTAAACAAAGCTGAAGGAAACAAGCCAGCATGTCAATTCAAGCCTCAGCTTTAAACACTCTCTTCCTTTACTGAGTGTCACATCTGGCAGGGGCACTTATTATTGGTAGGATTATTATGGACCCAAATCTGAGTTAGGATGCTGACAGAAGAGCTCAGGATTAGCCCAGTACTTCTGGGGTACAATGGCATTTCCTTTGCTGAAACAAAGGAAGTTCTTCCCTCTTCATTCTTGCACTTCCCTTTAGATACAAAACATCCTTTGCATGCACGCAGATATTTGGAAGGTTTTTATGTTCAGGTCTGTGGTTGCCGAATTTGGCTTCAGGGTTTTGACTATGGCTGGAAAGGAAAGCTGTACTGATAGCATTTGTCTCTTGTGTTTGTTATACTTTGGTTGTTTGGTGTTTTTAAAACTGAATTTATTATTAAGGGAACCTGTTCACCCTTTATTATTGGTAAGATGAATGTGGGTTTCTAGTTTATTAACAATCAAGTTGTGCTAATGCATCGAATTTCTGGTTCCTGGGAGCTACTCTGCCACGCAGCTTCATGGGGAAGAGCAAGGTGGAAGAGCCCACTCGCAGCTCAGCAATAGCACAAGCACCCTGTCTGATCAGGGCTTTGGGGAGGATCTGCCAGGAGCAGGGCACGAGGCCATGGGGGACACCCAGAGCACGTGTCTGTAGGACCAGTCATCAGGCTGGTGGTGAAGAACTCAGGCCTTGTAAATCTGGTTCTACTCTGAAAAGTAGCCTTGTCCTGGTGGCATTTGTAGCCTCAGCAGATCTGCTGTGAAGACTGGTGACAACACCGCGGGTTGCTTCTGTTGGACCTGCAAGGCCTCTATGGGGAAATGATGCTCTGCCTCCCTCGGCAGCAGGGAAAGTACTGCTCATGGAGCCCTGGCTGCAGTGGTGTGAGTGGGACTGGAGCATCCACAGAAACTCCCAGCAGTAGGGTGCAGCGGGAAGGCAATGAAAGGTGGTGATAAAAACACATTGCAGAGATAGTGAGTCCTGCTTGATAATACTACAAGCCATGTTACACTTCTAAACCCAGATTTTCATCTCAGTTTTTGGGTAAAGCCTTCTGTCAAGTGGAAATGAATCCTTAATTTGGAGCAGTCGCCAGAGGTGAGCAATGTGGGCAAGATTAATTTCGGCAAAGAATCTAAGAGATGGAGCAGGAGAGAGGGCTTTGGGCAGACCACAGCCGGGAGTTTCACACCAGTTCTCACCAGGGAGCCAGGAAGGAAGTGGAAAGTGTCAGGAGACAAAGGACAGCCTGAAGGTTAGAGAGAAGAGATAAATAGGGATTGTGAGAAATAACACAAGCAAAAAGGCTAATGATGGATTTATGTAAGGCAGGAAGGCTATAATGGGGAGCAAAGCTGTGGCTTAGCTTTGTCAAAGGTTGACGTGAGGGCCAGAATTTTCTAAATGCTGCCCAGGGGAGAGCAGGGGGCTGGGCTGTTGCTGTGTGCCGATTTCTGCCACATCGTGCATTGCAGCATTACGCATTTAGTTCTTCTACAAACTTACACTTTAATGCAGTGATTGGCCTCAGCTCTTTAGCAGTGCCTCCACGTGCTGGCCTGCAGGCAGGCGGGGAGCAGAAATCCAGGGTTGCTTTAGCGATAAGGTACCCGTCGTGGGCTGCTGTACAAGAATACTTTGAAACGGAGTGATACATCAGCACTTCTTTCAAGGAAATTGCCAAATGCCTTTATTACAACACTGCCCCTCGCTGCTGGCACCACAGGCCTCCTGGTGTGCTAATAGGCACCAAAGACACTTTGACCACTTTGTCTTGATTTTATGTCTGCAACTGTGAAAGTACTGATTCAGAATTTCGGCCCCTTTGCTTGCTCTCTGCGAGGGGACAATACCCTGAGCATCCTTCAGGACTGCTTAAGGATTTCGTTTCAGAAATGTGCATTTCCAATGATTTTTGTCTCTAAATACGAGGCCTCAAAAACACCCACAAGTCCTTCCACCCCGCTACACTAAGGCGGTTCGGTGTGTTCTTTCTGTGGCCCTAATTGCGGGGGCAGGAGGCTGTGGGGGCAGCGGGGCTCCCCGCGGCGGAGCAGCCTGCGGCGCTCGGGGCCGGGCGGGCGGAGGGGCTGCGGCCAGCCCCGCACCGCGGGGACCGCCCGCGCCCCTGCTCCGCGCGGGGCCGAGCCGGCGCTGGGAGCATCGCTGGGAGCACCGCTGCCCTCACCCCCTTGGGCTGGCGTTCGCAGCGCCCGTCAGCCGAGGCGAAGGGGCTGGGAGTGTTTCCGTGTGTGCCCGTGTGTGTGTGTGTGTGTGTGTGTGTAAAATCCTCCTCTTTGCACGCTGTCAGTGCAGTCTGTGGGGGTTTTAAGGGGTTTTACTGGTGGGACGCCCCGTGCGGGAGCGCAGCGCCGGGCTGGGAGCGCGGGGCTTGCCGCTCCGGGGGTCCCCGCAGTCGGCGCGGCCCCGCGCGGGGCGGCGCGTGCACGGAAGCTCCCGTATTCCAGACGCAATTCCCCCCCACCCCTCCTCCTCCCGCCCCACGGGGCGCGCGCGCG